>CM008332.1:21929105-21943809 GCA_002525835.2 Ipomoea batatas
GTCACAATGGGGCAACCATTGCACCGTCTTCAAACAAGCGTGGAGATCCACATGAAGTCGGTTGTCCCAAGGAGATTCTAGGAGATGAGAAAATTGAGAGGAGGTGAGCTGCCTCGCTTGGACTCGGGCACCCATTGCACTGACCTTCGAAAAAACATGGAGATCCATGTGAAGTCGGGTCGCCCGAGAATGAGATCCGAGGGGGTTGAGAAGAAAAGAGGGACCGCGCTAAGCCAAAAGCGGTGAGTGATCCATGCCCCTACCCTCATTTATATTAACGTTAGGCTTTGGCGTCTAAGGTTGGAAAATTTGATTAACTAGTGCACATCGTTCCCACTAGCGGGATCGGCTAGAGGCCCTAATTAAATAGAAGGTGAACCAAACTTTGGAAATGCATGCTTGCGAATGGTGTGAGAAGTGCGATCCTTTGTTTTATTTCTTTATCTACGAAAGGTTTTTATTTCCCAAAAATATTTCTTGAGTTGATGGCATCTGACCAAAATCCTTTGTAGATAACACAAAAGATTTCTCCCATTTCAACAGTCTTAGACACCCATCATTTTGATTTACCAAAAGCTTTGTTTTGGATGAGAAGGTATCTCGGAGACTTAAGTGCTTTAATTGTAGATGTCTTGCTTGAGGGCAAGCAAGAAGCAAAGTGTGGAAACTTGATAAGCCTCCAAGATACCCATAAATTGAGTGCATATTAGGGTGTTTAATCACGCTTTTAGCATCCTTACATGATGAATTATGATCACAAATGCTTTAAATTCACTAATCAACACACAAAAGCTACTTTTAGCCTAAAGGAGATGATAAAGGAGTCCCGGGAGCTAATCCAAGACTGCCACACACGTGTGAGTGCGCGTGGCCGCAATCCAGTAGCCTCCCACGCACGATCGCACGCGTGTGGAGTGGCGTGTGAGAGGCAATGCGCGAATTTTCCCTAGGGTTACTTTTTGGAGACTATTTAAACCCCTTTGATAGAATTTCAGAGGAGTCTTCCCTTTTCCTAGTTTTTCCTTTGGAGAACTTTCTCCATTTTCTTAGATTTTCATTTCTTAGTTTAGATAATTCTCCTTGTAGCAAGACAACAAGCTTGGATTGAAGGATCACTTCATTCTAGGTGATTTCTATTACATTTCTAATCTATTTACTATTTTATTCTTTGATTGAATTAGCTTTGTCTTGAATTTCATATCATGAGTGGCTAGTTTAATCTAGGGATTTGGATTGTGTGAATGTATGTTGCTAGTGTGATGATCTTATATCTATTTTTGGATCTTAATGCTTAGATTGTTGGGTTATCTATTCTTCTCTATTGATTGTTGATTTGATGATATCTTGTTTGGATTTGGCCAATCTAGATGAGAGATTGAGCTCTTGACTCTTTCATGTCTTTGATTAGAGTTAGGATTTGAAGCTTTGAAACAATCATAGTTCCTATGGACTTCTTAAGAATAGTAAGATAGTGTGTAGCTTAAGTGTTTGATAAAATTTCTCTTAGAACTTTGGATGCTTGAAGGCATGCCTAAGTCCAAGAAGCCTTAGTACACAAAGGTGGAAAAGGACTAAGAATGCACACTCTTAAATAGCCAACATCTTTGTTTGTTTATCCATTACCTTAGTCACACCACAATGCAACATATATGAAAACTATCCAATCCCTACCTCTTTACATACCTTTCAATCTCTTTTACTTTACACATTTTCTCATACAAACCAAACATTATGAACTCTTTTCACTCACAAATCATCATTGATAAGCACCAAGAATAGCACTTATAAGGGGTCTTTATTAGATTAAAAGCGCATCGTTTTGACATCCAATTACAACAATTGCATGCATTTCAGCTCAAATGCGATCAATTTCTTCTAACAACATTTCCAGAAAGAGTTTTGAAGTATTTCACAGGTTGGAGAGGGATTTGAAGCTAAAGTAGAGCAAAAGACAAACAAGCCGAAATGCAGTAGCGCCCCACGCAGCCTCACACGCGTGTGGCTGGGCGTGGAATTATTCCAGAGAGCCACCACGCCACTCACACGCGTGTGAGCAAGCGTGGTCGGGCCAAGGGCTATTTTGGGAAATTTGTTCCTTTTCTTTGTCACCTATATAAATCCCTTTTGCCCTAAACCATAGAAAGAGAAGAGCTTAGATCAGAAAATTAATAGAATATGATAGATAGATCTAGAGGGTTTTTCTCCCCTCTTGGGGGAAAATTCCTTCCGTTCATACTTCATAGTTAGAATAGATCAAGGGCAAGAAGGAAGATTGGGATTCAAGATCAAGCTTGTAAGATCCCCTTTTTCAAGGGGTGGTAACCGTTTTCTCCAATTTCTAATTCAATACTTGTTTCTTTGAATTTCATTTTCCTTTTCTTGTTTCTTAGTATGCTAGAATAGATTAGATAGGGGATTGGTGGCCCCATGGTAGATCTATCTGGATGTTTAATATTATTGTTTTGATTTGTGAATTGCTTGCTTGTTGGATGTTGAACTTGTGTGGATGAAGTTCTTTAAGCTTTGTGCCTTTTGTGGCCACATTAGGTAGCAAACCCGAAGGAAGTGAGTGTGTGCGCGATAGCGGTCACCCACGAGTCTCACTCACCCACATCTCCGCTCTTAGTCCGAAAGGACAAGATCCGAGAGGAGTGGTAGACAAGGTGTGACGCCAACCGAATGAGCATGTGGGAGTCCAAAGTGTGACGCCACTTGGTGATGTGCCATGAACTCCCTAGTCTATTCCACAACTTGCACTCGCAAAACCAACCAAAGATAAACCACATGGAAAAGCCTAAAGCCCCAATCTCCACTTTACTTTTTCTCATTCTACACAACCACTATCAACCTTCCCCTTCTTACAAATGAATCCGATCCTTAGCACTCCTGTAACTCTTTCTCTTCAACCTCTTAGATGCCAACACACCAACTCGATTCCCATTCGCCATCCTTGAGAGACACGACACTCGGGGAGTCTTGACTCTTCGTTTTACCACTTCACATTCACTTCCACTATACACACAACATCAATCATTCACCACACTCAAATACCGTGCATGACTCAATCAAGTAAACACCCGAACACTTGACACACCTCCACGTCCTTCCTTCGAGACCGACACTCGGGGAGTCATTTTAGAAGTAGAATTTTAAGAGTTCTTGAATTGCTTTCTTTTTGTTTATTTCGTTTTCTTATTTTTGTTATTTTGCTTGAAGAAGTGAGCTTCTATTATATTGAATATCTTGTGCTCACTTGCAACTACTTTTAGTTGCAAAATTATTTGTTGTTGGCTAAGCTATTGTGCAGGAAATTCTCCTTAAGCAAACATCTTGAAGCTTGCCAATAAGTGCTAAAATGAATCCCCTTGGTTACCCACATCATGGAGGACAATCCTATGCAAATCCTCAACCCCAACCATATCACTATTACCCCCATTCCACCTATACTTATCCTCCACCAACATATCATTGCCCATTTCCACACCACCATTTACCACCTCCATATCACTATCCGTTTCATACACCCAACCATCGCCCATACCCATTTGAGACACCACCTCCACCTTTTCAAGAAAATTACCCTTCACAATCACCCAATTTTCAAGAAATTGACTCATTAAGCTCCAAAGAAATATCCCAAAACATAGAGAGTAAGCTTGTGCAAATAATGAAGCAACTCGACCCAAGCTATACTCACGAGTCAAATACCCACCTAATCACCTACTACCCACATCCATCACAAATTCACCAAGAAAACAAGACTACCCATTCCTTTGAAGCACTACCCTCTTTCCCATATAATACCCATATAGATCCTTGTGATTATATCCCACCGGCCACCGATGAAATTGAAGTCCTAAAACCAAAAATTGATGCATTCACAAGGATGGCCAAGGAGGATACGGCTAAACTAAAAGTCGAAATCAAGAGCGAATTGAAAGACTATCTCTCTACCCTCCGGGAGGAAGGATTTCCATTAGAAGAAGTTGAAACGAAGATGCTATCTATGATGGAGGAGCTCATGAAAATGAATGAGTCCCGAGCTAACTCCACCATCATAGATGACATCCCCACTTTGGAAGCCCATCCAAGGATTGTACAAGAGGTCGAAAACGCGCAAAATGTTAGGGAAGAGGAGAATGTTGAAGAGAAAGTAGATTGTTATGCCCCGGTGCTTGAAGAAGTTCCAATTTTCGAATTGGAAAATCAAAAGGAGGTAGAGATGGAGAGTGAGGATGATGACATTGAAACAGTATGGGAAGATGAAGAGCCAAAATATGGTAAAATTCCTAATCTTCTTTGTGATGATAATCTTGAAAATCCTTATGCTCTTTGTGAAAACACCCTTGTGGATGACTTCCTTCGCCTTGATACTTTTATCATATGTGATTATGATTGCTTTAAATTTCGGGAGGATGATTCCATGAAAAATTTTGATATATTGATTGATAATTGTAAGGATTCTATCTTGTTTACTAATGATTATGATTGCTTTAACTTTTTGGAAGATGAATCCTTTATCTTGGGTAAGAGTGAGTTGGTGAGTGAAAGGGATGATGCTTCATTCTATTCGTGTGAGAGTGTGAGTGATTTTTCTAACCCAATAGAGTGGAGTGATGAAGAAAAGGAGTGTGAGGAAGAGATGGTGGGAAATGATAGGTCTTTCACGTTTGATCTTATGAAAAGAGTTGAGTGGAGAGAGTTGACCACACTCGAGATTGAGGAAGGGAGTGAGGAGATATGGTTTGAAACAAACGAGAAAATCTTTAGGGGGAAAAGAGAGGAAAAAGGAAAGGAAGTAGACGCCATCCTAAAAGAGTTAAGGAGGGTGTTTAATGCTAACATTCATCCAACCTTGCATGTTGTTCTTCCTTTATTCTTGTGGGTATTCAAGGATGTTTCCCACCTTGGGACATTCCTTGAAGCTAAGGTTCACGGGACACTTGGTCGGGTCCCAAAGTCTGTGTGCCTTGAAGGATAGGCCACACCATGTCTGGCCAGGAGACGTAAATCCATGGCGCACTTGGGAGGCAGTCCCAATGTTATTTTACTTTTTCTTTAAAATTCTCTTGTTTTATGTAGTATGTTTTACTTAGTCTTATTTCAATAATGTTTCTATAATCTCGGTTGAGCTAACAAGTACAGATTAAACACCCGAGAGTTATAAGTTGCCCGCAATCAATTGACAAACATCATCACTAGCAAAGGAAGAAGGGGGAAACCGAGGTAAGCTTTGCACAGCACGCCCCCACGCCACCACCACGCGTGTGGCTAGGCGTCGAAAACTTCTAGAGAGCCACCACGCCGCTCACACGCGTGTGAGTAGGCGTGGGAATAAACCAGAGAGCTCCCACACCTACTACCACGTGTGGTAGCGTGCGTGGACGGGCACCAGACTTTTCGCGGATTTTCGCGCGAAGTGGTTTAAAACCCTTTCCTTGCTTCATTTCTTCCCCACCACGAGCAAGCACTCTCCCAAGCTGAAAATATACACTTTCTAAGCATTTCCTTCCAAGTCTCTCAACTTTTCTCAAAGATCTTAAGTCATTTCCAAGGTATGGACATACTCTTCTTTTCTATTTACTTGTTTAATGAAGAACTTGTTCTATTTTGAAGAATATGTCCATGGGTTTTTCTTGTGTGATATTTTTCTTGAGATATATTGTTATGGGATGACTTGATAGACTTGTATTGAGCCTACATTGCTTCTATAGACTAGAAATTTCATGTTTTAACATTTCTTTGTGACTAGATCTTGAAATTGCTTGATTTGGGTATTCTCTTGTCATGATGAGATCCTTGTTGATATAGTAAGCATGGTAGGTAAAGTTTGCAACTTTCCTACTCTATAGGCACTACATTGCTATATTCTACTAGTTAGATGGTCCAATTTTAACTTTCATGATCCTTCAATTTTTCAACCTTGAGCTAGTCTAGAGGTAGAAAATGAAGTTGACCATATATTGACCTTTTGACTATGAGATGAGTATGGAATGGTATGAGCTAGTTCTTGCATGTATAGGATAGAATTGTTGATGGATATCAAAATAATGGTTGGATGCAATGAATTCTTATGATTTTTCTTTGGATATGTGCAATATTGTTCATAATCAATATTTAAGATTGGCAAGTGTTTTTCCTTGTGTTGCTTTGGTTACCTATGTTATAGAAAAGAATAACACTTATAAGGGGTCTTTATTAGAAAATACTTGTTTCTTTGAATTTCCTTTTCCTTTTCTTGTTTCTTAGTATGCTAGAATAGATTAGATAGGGGATTGGTGGCCCCATGGTAGATCTATGTGGATGTTTAATATTATTGCTTTGATTTGTGAATTGCTTGCTTGTTGGATGTTGAACTTATGTGGATGATGTTCTTTAAGCTTTGTGTCTTTTGTGGCCACATTAGGTAGCAAACCCAAAGAAAGTGAGTGTGTGCGCGATAGCGGCCACCCACGAGTCTCACTCACCCACATCTCCGCTCTTAGTCCGAAAGGACAAGATCCGAGAGGAGTGGTAGACAAGGTGTTCGATGAAATGCCCCGACCGAATGAGGATGTGGGAGTCCAAAGTGTGACGCCACTTGGTGATGTGCCATGAACTCCCTAGTCTATTCCACAACTTGCACTCACAAAACCAACCAAAGATAAACCACATGGAAAAGCCTAAAGCCCCAATCTCCACTTTACTTTTTCTCATTCTACACAACCACTATCAACCTTCCCCTTCTTACAAATGAATCCGATCCTTAGCACTCCCGTAACTCTTTCTCTTCAACCTCTTAGATGCCAACACACCAACTCGATTCCCATTCGCCATCCTTGAGAGACACGACACTCCAGGAGTCTTGACTCTTCGTTTTACCACTTCACATTCACTTCCACTATACACACAACATCAATCATTCACCACACTCAAATCCCGTGCATGACTCAATCAAGTAAACACCCGAACACTTGACACACCTCCACGTCCTTCCTTCGAGACCGACACTCGGGGAGTCATTGACTTTCCGTTTTATCATTTAAAATTATTTTGACATCTCAACCCTACATACACAAAACTCCAATGTCAATGCCCAGTTGCTATCAACTGCCAAATCCCTCAGATTTCAAGCAATGATTGCCAGAATGCTTCTGGGGTGAATGTATGTTGCATGCAGCATATATAATTAACAGGCTACCATCTGTTGCCATCAACAATCAAATCCCTTACCAAGGATTGATGTAGAACTTTCCACACTATCAGCATTTGAAGGTCTATGGTTTCTTAGCCTATGCAACAACAGTGGGGCCTAGATCCAAGTTAGATGCTAGAGCCAGGAAATGCACCTTTCTTGGTTATGCAAATGGCACAAAAGGTCACAAGATGTATGATCTTGTGTCTAACGAGCTCTTCATTTCTAAACATGTGGTTTTCTATGAGCACATCTTTCCTTTTCAACAGGTCAACAATCCAACAAAGGAACCTTCTCAAATTATACTCCCTATAGTGAGCACTAGCCCCATTGAGAATTCAAAGATATCCTAGACTGAAAACCAAGCCTGTAGCAATGAGCAACCCTGTTTGGATGAGACCTCTAGCCAGCCAAAAGATGAAACACATAACCAAAGCCAGGCCAATAGCAACAGTGGACAGACTTGGTCTCCTTCAATACATGAACAACCACCTGAGATGACACACAGCCCTCACTACTCAGGGAACCCTAACTAGCAGCTTACTAGAAGGTCCACAAGACAAAAACACACTCCCAATTACCTACAAGACTATGTTTGTCAAAATGCATCAATCAAAACCTATCCTCATCCAATATGCAAAGTCATGAACTACAGCAGGCTTGAACCATCTTTCCAGTCCTTTGTCATGAACATTATATGCCAATCTGAGCCAAAAAAACTACTAGGAAGTAGTCCAACATGAGTGTTGGAGGAAGGCCATGCAAGAAGAAATCACTGCCTTGGAGAAAAATGATACTTAGAAATTGATGAGTCTACCCCCTTCTAAAAAGCCAATTGGCGGTAAGTGGGTGTATAAGATCAAGCATAAAGCTAATGGTACTATAGAGAGGTATAACGCAATACTTGTGGCAAAGAGATATAATTAGAAACTTGGCATTGATTACTTATTGGATACCTTCAGCCCAGTAGCAAAAATGACTACTATTAGAATACTTCTAGTGGCAGTAAAAGCAATTGATTGGCATTTTCATCAAATGGATGTCAACAATGCCTTTCTCCATGGAGATTTGGAAGAGGAAGTCTATATGCAGCTGCCACTTGGCTTCACAGGAGAGAAGAATGGACAAGTATGCAAGCTGAATAAGTCATTATATAGCTAAAAACAGGCCAGTAGACAATGGAATACCAAGTTGAGTATTGCTTCAAGTAGTCCATGCCTGATAACTTCCTATTCACTAAAGGTGAAGGTAAGTCATTTGTGGCCTTGTTAGTGTATGTTGAATTGTTGAGATAGTTGTGGCAAGTGCTAACTTGGGGATGATACAAGAAGTAAAAAAGGCAACTGAATAACAAGTTTCAAATAAAATATTTAGGGCCTAGAAGTGGCTAGGCAAAGAAAGGGCATTGCAGTTTGTCAAAGAAAGTATGCTCTTGAATTACTTGATGATATAGGGTTCACAAATTCAAAGCCAGTTTACAGTCCCACAGTTCCTTCTCATAAACTTGGGAAAAATGAGGGTGAGCCACTTGAGGACAACACTCAGTACAGAAAGATAATAGGGAAATTCCTATACCTGACTATTACTAGGCATGACATCAATCTTGCTACACAACAACTATCTCAATTACTTGAAAACCTACTCACTTACACCTACAAGCTGCTCACAGGGTGTTGAGGTACATAAAGGATGCCTCTGACCAAGGGCTATTCTTTCCAGCAGCTTCTGATTCGTAGTTGAAAGCCTTCTGATTCGTAGTTGATACAAGGAAATCTATTACTGGATTCTGCATTTTTTTATGAAGTGCTTTAGTTTCATGGAAATCCAATAAACAAGCCATAGACTCTAAATCTTCTTTTGAAGCAGAATATAGAGCCCTAGCAACCACAACTTGTGAAATACAGTGGCTATCCTTCCTGTTGGCTAAGTTTGGAGTGCATCAAAGAGGAGGCAGTGGCTGTATATTGTGAAAGCAAGTCTGCAACTGCAATTGCAGAGAACCTAGTATTCCATGAATGCACAAAACATATAGAGCTTGATTTTTGATAGGTGTCAAAGATACCTAGGTTAATGGTCTAATTAAGGGGTGAAATTGTGCTATTTGATATCCTTTTGTGGTTAATCTATGGTGTTTTGTGCTCTAATGTGTTAATCATTGCAAAGCTCTATTCTTGGCACACTTTAGTTGGTTTTGTAGGTTTTGAGGCTCAAGGAGAAGTCGTATAAGCTTTGCAAGGAAACAACAGAGGATGAAAGGCATTTGTTGAGTCCACGTGCAAATCCACGACGTGGAGTTGTGCGTGGATTATTTCCCGAAACTTCCATACCACAACTCCACGACGTGGAAGGATGAAGAGAGGTTTTTAAGTGAAAAGTCCACGAGCAATCCACGCACGTGGATCTGCTCGTGGAATCGGCTCTGGTGCGGAAAAGGTGATCAAGGAGAGAAGAAAGAGAGTTAATAATTTTTATAGAGAAGTTAGAGCTCATTCTTAGATTGTAGAGAGAGAGAGAACGCCAAGTCAATCTTGTAAGGAAGGAGATCTACTTTCAAGCTACTTGTTCTGGATTTCAATTGCTATTCTTAGGTAATTCCTTAATTCTACTTTGAATTGTTTTGCATTTTGATTTCAAATGCTATTTCCAATTTGTGCAATTAGGTTAATTGTGATTTCCATTTCAAGCATGATTATGTAACTTCTTCATTAGGAATTGAATTGTGAAGTGACATGATGCTAGTGTAGTTCCTCAATTCTAGATTGAAGATTGGATTGTGTGATTGGATGAATTATTCTTGTTCATTGTTGGTGAATAGGGTGGTCACCTCATTGAATAATCTAATGCATCAAGGATAGGCAAGATATTGCTAGACTTGATGTAGCTTCTAGCAACACTGATTTCCTATTCTAGACCTAGAAAGTGTGAGTAAGTAGGTGGGGTAGGCAAGGTGTTTGTGAAAATGCCCCTAACCTCTTTGGTTGCCTAAAAAGCATTCCAAATCTAGGGAGAACCTAGTAGACCTATTGGTGAAAGGTATTTGCGAAACCACCCGAGAATAACCAATCTAGCAATGCAATTCTCCTAGACCGTACACACATGCACTATGATGCATCATGTCCACTTGCAATTCACTTTGTAGTTTCTTTAATTGATTTAAATCGTTATTCTTTGCATACTTAGCTACTACAACATAGATTCTTTAATTCTTTGATTGATACGTGGCTATGGCGAATGAAGAACGTGCAATGTATTCCCTAGACTAAAAGCTAGACAATACTTCCAAATTTGACCTCCCTAGAGACATACAAAACCCGAGAGTAACCCCAATCAACTTTGACTTTACCGCACTGAAAATGCGTAAATCAATTGTCACTTAGCTAGGGAGAAGTTGAGCAAGGGCATCATCAAGTTGTTCAACATTGCCTCTGAAAATCAGTTAGCATACACCTTCACTAAAGCACATTGTCCTAGCTCCTTTCATAGATACATTTCCAAGCTTGGATTGTTAGACTTGTACAATCAAGCTTGAGGGGGGCTTTCAGGAGTATAGTAGCTGCCACTTGGCACCATAACAACTTCTTGATATGTTATTTCAGTTAGGCAGTTGGGAGAAGATCAGATATATATCGTGGGAATTCCAGATTGCGTGGCAATTTCTTCTGCTATAGCAATGTGGACTACTCCTGGGAAAAGTAAATCAAAGAGTTTTGGAAGTTTACCTTTTGTGTTGAAGTTGTGCAGAATGCGTGTAAGCTAGCAGTGTTTGAGTGTGTTCAATTGCTCTAAGGAGGCTTCAATAATCAGCACAACAGAACAGAGGTGTGATACAATAGGGCTCCGATCCCCTGAGTAATCCGTATTCTTTTCCATCTTCCTTCAATTCAGCTACTGCTTTATTTATTAATTTTAAGTTGAACCTTTTCACAGCACACTTTTAAATTTATCAATTCAACGATTTTACTAAGATCATGTCATCTTTTTAGTATATATATCCCGGTCAAATTAGCCTAGCTAGCACATATAATTATGATCATTTGGACGCATCCACCTACTCAAAACGTTTTTTTGAAAACCACCTACTCAAAACTTGTGGACCGTGGAATAGATAATTTATAACTTTAATAAAGACTAATTGTTTAATTTGTATGCATAAATTATTATTTCTAATTTTCTAAATGTCGGCTTCGATGGAAGAGTGCTCGCATTTTATTGATATTTAACAGGAAAATTTTTTTTTTTTGAAAACAACAGGAAAATTTTTAATTTTTTAAAATTCATTCTAGTATGACTAACAGTACTTACAACAAATATATATATAAATATATTTGATTATATAATTGTTATTGGTATTAATGTTGATAGTATTTGAAATAATAAATATACTAGGTATTGAGCAAAGGCTTGGGGATTGTTGAACACAGATCGATGAAGGATCAAATTAAAAACCTATCTTTCGAAAATGTGGTAGCGATATATAAGGAAATAAAGTTACAGATTCGTTATGAGTTATAACTTTTGCAGTAGTAATAAGTCATTGATCTTAACAAGTGGTATTAGAGTCAAGTCAGAAATTTGAGTCAAAAGAACAATAAAAAGTTGTGAGCTAGAGATAGGTAAAGAGCAAAGTCCAACACCATGCCATTGTACAAACATTATCAAAACAATTGAAAAGCTTAAAAGTACCTTTATCAAGTTCAAAGCATAAATATTTTCTTTTTCTCCCAAAAATTACCTACCGAACCAGTGAGCTAAGCCCGTTCGGACAGCATAAACATTTTCCCATATATACTAGTCGGTGTGTGTAACGCATTTATCAAGTTCAGTGCATAAACATTTTTGTACACTAGTCGGTGTGCGTACACCAAGAAGGAAGATATATTTGAATAATGTGGGGGCTTGATGAGATATGAGTGTGTGAAGAATTGAAACATCTTTGTCACGTCCCTTTGTTTTTTGTATTCTAACATGTGGTTGTCGCCATGTCTTTGCCGCGCCTAAATTTTAGGTAGCCGAAAGATGAAATTTCTCCATCAACCATATTATTGTGCAAATTAAATTTTCAATATATTCCTTCTTCAAGTCAACTCTCATCTTAATTGCTCTGTGCAGCTTTTTGTCTGAAGATCAGAGCTCATCACTTGAGCAATATTGTTAGTTCATTCCTTGATGGCTCTGATTTCTTGGGCCAAGAAACAGTTTGCTAGTTTAAAGCTCCAAAATCCCAAACGGATATCTCTGCCTCCCCCTCCGAGTCTATCCCCTGTTGTGAGCATTTCTGCAGCAGCATCTCAAGTAAGCTTTCTCTTCTTCATTATACGCCATTTATAGCATTATTCATATCAAGTTTTGTAGTAGTATTGTTTATTATTATATAGCTTCATCTCATTATCTCATAGTTAAATAAATATTTACAATAATCGATGAATGTAAAATGTTGGGATCACATTTGTGTGTGAAACGGTCTCACGGATCTTTATCAGTAAAACGGGTCAAATCGGATCAATATGAAAATGTATTACTAATCAGAAATAAAGTCTTTGTTAAAAAGGAAATGTACTACTTTTTAGGAAAAATGAAATATATATTTTAACATTTTGGCATAAATATATTCAATTTTCCATTAAAAGTATTATATTTCCCTTATAAGTAATGTTAGCAAGTGTGTATTTTTTTTTTTGAAGGCTACTGACTCTATTACAGTGTAGTATCTGTTCATAAACTACTTTCTCAACCTACTGAAGCACAAAGAGACAGCAACGCCTTCACTGAGGCTCGAACCCACCACCTCCCGTATACAGGGAAGGGTTTGATGCCACTAGACCACAAGGCCCTTGGCATTAGCAAGTGTGTATTAATTATAAGTGAAAGTGTAATACTTATTAGGAAAAAATGTAATACTTTTAAATCAATTCAAAATGTAAAAGTATTATATATTTTTTTAAAAGTATTACATTTTCTCATATAAATAATAAATAATTTATTCCTATTTAGATATATTACATTTTTCAATATAAGTATAACATTTTTATCTTGACTCGACTCGTGCTTGTCCGTGAGACGGTCTCACACGAGTTTTTGCCAAAATGATGTCATATATTTATTACCATAGATAACAATTTTAAGACAAAAATTTTGGGTTTAAATAGCATTTTCATTTTGTATAATATATGTATGAAAGAGCAATATTATGTTGGTGATGATATAACAGCCGGCAAAAGATGTGGAGCTAGCAGTTGATTTAAGGTGTGCCAATTGCCAAAAGAGAATAGCTACAGCGATTTCTAACATTGATGGTGGGTTTCTTTTAATATACAAACATTTTCTTTTTCAATTTAAATATATTGCAATAAGAATCCCTATTTGATAAATCAATTATGCTCTCAAGCTTCTTGTTAGAGAATAGTAAAATCATAGCGGATGGATTACTAAACTCATATTATTTCAATCATACCCTTTAGTCTATTAGTTCAAAATTCTATGATTTGAATGGCTAACTAATCCAACATTTCAAATTGTAATTCTTCTAAATGATCTTTTGTCCTTTTATTTCAATGACTTGTAAATTATTCTTTTTGCGTTATGAATAGCCATTCTCAGGGTAATAATAATAATATTAAACAAATTATTATTATTATTATTATTATTATTATTATTATTATTATTATTATTATTATTATTATTACACATATTGATCAGGCATTTAGCTTAAATGATTTTTCTGTCTTCCGAATACTCATTCTATTCATATTTCTTAAACAATAAGACATTATAATACAATTATTGAAGTGTATTTCTTTATTGAACCAAATAATGGAATAAAATACATATTCCATGTGTAATAGTATTCTTTTTTCACCAAAACTTATTTTGTGAACCATGCTATTAGAGAGAATTATTTTAGTTGTGACTTTCCAGAAGGTCATTTAATTAAGTAAATTACGATTGCAACAATTGTACCTGATCCAATATTAAATCGTGGAAATTTTAAAAAGGAGTAAAGGAATATTTGGTTTAAGTGGTATGAATGGAGTATAATTAACATCTCTAATCTTATTATTATCGCTTTAAATGCTCAAATCTCACAATTATTTCAAACATTTAACTTTAGTTGAGTTGAGTTTATTGAAATGTGATTCGCAGATTTGGAGTCGATTGAGGTGGATGTATTAGTGAAGACGGTCAAAATTACTAGAAAATCAACAAGTACATGAGGTCGGATCTCCAATGGTGGATTCACATAATGTTCCAACATAATTAGACATGGCCATTAGTAATATAGTTTTAGTCAAAGCAGAAAAGAATGTACTATCATATATGATATGATCTTTGAGACAAATGTGCTTAGTAAAAATTTGTTGTTAATAATAATATTATTTTTATCATGCAAGTAAGAATAATGACAACAACTATAAATAAAAAAGATAAGAGAATAAACTTGTTATTTTATTTATAAAAATGTCATCGATCTTTTCTATTTATTGTAGTTGGCATTCTTACTATTTAATATCAAATAATTTTTCCACAAAAAAA
>CM008332.1:22001690-22019877 GCA_002525835.2 Ipomoea batatas
TTAGGGTGTAAGACATTAAATGACGTGGGCTTAAGTAACTTATAAAATAGTGGGTGTAGGAAATTAAATATAATCAAGACTAGTAAGTTGGGCTTATTAAGTTCACCCCTTACAAATTAAATATAAGAATTAGCCCATAAGAATGTCTTAAGATCAACATATATATATATATATATAAGGTATGATCAAGAATGTGGGCTTGTAAGAATATTTAATTACAAATATTGTAAGGGTCCAAATTGAATAAAATCCCTTACAAGAATAAATTCAATTAATTGGGCTCTAGATTAGAATAATTAAATTAGGCATGAAATATATACACAAGTGTATGTATATATATTAAATTGAAAGAATTAGCCCAATTGGAATTTAATTAAATTGCCCGAAGAATTAATTAGATTGCCCAAGAAATTAATTATTGATCGGAAGGCTTGAAATGAATTTACGGGGTGTTACATTATCACTCAATTAATCAATTATTTCAAGAAGCATAAATCCTTTCCACACTTAAAAGTGAACATCGTCCTCGATGTTTCCATAAGGAACAGAGGAAAAAGGATTAGGGTCTTAAAAGATTGTGCATTAAAGCATCTTTCCACACTTAAAAAGTGTGCTCTGGGCTTCAAATAAGTTTTCTAAAAATATTATACCCATTATAACAAAATCATGCAACGCATCCTCTGTGAACCAAGTCAAATTTGCTTATAAAAATTGGAAGAAGAGTTAGAATGATATACCATACAGTGCGTTTCTACAACCTTATCTTTAGCTTCCTGCCCATCTATTCTAAGATTGTCGGCTCATTATCTTCTTGGCTTTGGTATTAGGCAAATTAAAAGTAAATCTATGCCTCCGAACTGTGTATCCTGCATCGGTTAGCTTAAACGGCTGCATAGAAATAGATTTAAAGAAACTAAAAGAAACAAAATAATAACCATAAATAAAATTTTGCTTAAAAATTGGGATTATTGGCACAGCCAGACTTTGGAGACTCAGGAAAATTGGATGAAAAGAAAATAACGCACGAGAACTGGTCAGGACCTGTCCACGCGGTCTTACACGCGTGTTGGCCCTCGTAGATCAGCACTGGAAAGATTCCACGCCTGTCACCACGCGTGTGAGCAAGCGTGGACACAGTGCTGATTACTTTCTTCGTCTCCCAGCTTTTGCCTTCCGTTTTTTATCCGTTTTAGCTCATTCGTCATGGCTTGGCACCAAAATCACCTGCATTGTTAGCTCAAGCAAGGCTATCCAAAAGAAGAAAATTGCTAATAAACTAAGGAAAAGGAAAAGTAAACAAGAAATAAAATTCTAATCTAAGGATAACGTTGGGATTGCCTCCCAAGTGTGCCATGGTTTAACGTTTCCTGGCCTGACGTTGTGTGCTCTATCCTTCGAAACACACAGATTTTGGAACCTTACCAAGCGTCCCGTGAACCTTAGCTTCAAGGTATGCCCCAAGATGTAGGACATCCTTGAATTTAAAAATAAAGAAGGGGAAAACATAGTTTATTAACAAATAAGCACAGGGCACTATCCTAAGATATTTAAGGATAGTGCGCCCCCCTTCTCCCTTCTCATCACATGTTCCATCCCCTAAAAATTTGTCCTTAAAGGTCTCCCAATGAACACTTTTTCCACAGTCTAGCACATCTAAAGCATTATCTCTCCACTCTTGTTCTTTTGGATTGCCAATGGTGACAATCTTTTCCCTTCGTTCCCTTTCTCCTTCTATGATCCCTAATAACTCGATATCATCCTCACTCCTCAAATCATCACAAAATTGTAAGGAATCACACTCTCATGAGCAAAAAGAAGCTTTATCACAGTCATCAAGATTACCATTATAGATCGTAAAGGAGTCGTCCTCACAAACATCATTAGAATTTTCAATAAGAGTTGGAGTGAAAGTTTTACCTTGTGTGGGTTTTTCTTCTTCCCACACAATTTCAATGTGATCCTCGTCTTCACTCTCAATCTCTCCCCATTGTTGAGTGTTCAACTCAAGAGTCGAAACTTCTTGGAGCACCGGGGTGTCAAGTTCTATGGATTCTTTTACACACACCTCTTCATCATTAATCATTCTGTCCATCTCGTCATTACTTTGCGGATTGGTCTCCATTGTCGAGTGGTCATCTATGAATGGGTTGTTAGCTTGTGGTAGCATTTTCTTCATGAACTCTTCCAACATCGATAGCAATTTAGTCTCAATTTCGTCTAGTGGAAGTCCTTCCATAATTGTATTGTCTTTGAGCTTGATATCCATCGTTATGGTTATTGTTCCAGCCCTCTCCCTGTTTCAAATTGTTGTTTGATCTTTGGTTTTGTCCATAAGCATTGAAGTTGGAATTCCTTTGATAGTCTACAGCCTCGACTTGTTCAGATGTGGATGTAGAAGTACAAATATTGGTGTCATGAGGTCCTCCACAGATATTACAATAAAGTGCCAATGTCATACAAGGCTTTGGTTTTCCTTCCATTTTTTCTACCATAGCCGGTTCACAATTGGGATCAATCTCCTTCTTGACTTGAATAAGTCGGTTGTTAATACTCTCAGCTATAGTGCTTAATGATTCCTCTTTGTCTCGTAGTATAGGTCTCTCAATTCTTTCATGATTAAGCATAGAAGATGTAACATATGGACACTGTGACACCCCAACTTTACACAAGCTGAGATAGTTAAAACTTAACACTGAAGCTGCCTATCTCAACCATACAACATAACATAGCGGAAGCGAATTAAAACCTAAGGGGCATCATGCCACATCTAGGTAAGAAAACACAGCCTAGATGCACAGGCTAACCATAAGAACTGTAATGCATAGATAAAAATCCTCAAAACATGTCTCAAAGTAACCAACAACTAAACCAGAGTATATAAAATCTCATAAAGGCACACAGACCCAAAATACAAGTCTAGAAACATAACATCTAGCCTACGCGTCCTCATACAGGTGTACACTATCGCGCTCGCGCATAGACTTTAATGCAAACCTGGAAAACACACAAAGAACCATTAGCAAAAGACTGCTAAGCAACCACCATTCACACCCGCAAGGAAGTATAGATATACATAAGCTTGTAAATAGGTTTACACACCCCTATAGAATATATACACCAACAAACTGTTCTTTAATTAAAAACGGATACTCAACAATGATAAACTGAATGAATCATAAACCAAGACTCATCCAAACGAAACCAATATTCAATAACGAGAGTATAAGACAACGAATCCATAAACAAGATACCAACTGAACAACAACCATACGGAACCAACCAACCATAACAAAGAACAACGAGATATCAACCGAGATACGAATTAACCGAATAATCCCAAGGAACTCACGAATACATAATACCAAGAAAGACCTCCCAACTCCAACCTCCAAACCCTCATACCAACCACCATACCAAAACCCAACCACAGTTAGAAGTTAGGTACGTAGGGGTAAAAGCCCAATAACAGGGACCGAAGTCCAATCACAGGGGTAAAAACCCAATCACAGGGACCGAAGTCCAATCACAGGGACCGAAGTCCAATCACAGGGACCAAAGTCCAAATATAGTCAATAGTAGCACAGTTAGTTCACCCATCAATCTCCAAAAGATACCCAAGGATCCACCACCACATACTCATACTCCAACTCAGCCCAAAACAACCAAACAAAGTATTCATCTCAACTATGAACACAAACCAACTCCCAGATAACATAATCAAGGAATCAACAAAGCAAGAGTACGAAAGAAGAACCAAGAGACATGAATAAATACTCCAAAGGCATGGTATAAATACCCAACAAAAGGCATGAATAAATACTCCAAAGACATGGTAAAATACCCAACAAAACACTCCAACAATATTCAGAACAAAAGGGGAAACAATCAGACAACAATTCCCAAAACAGTCTCTGGAAGTAGATTCCCAGAGACCTTGCGGAACACACCAACGGATCACCGTCCTCCGCCGCACCCCTCCGCAAGAAGGAGGCGGTCCTCCCCAACGGAACACCCCTGTCCGCCAACCTCCACCGCCTTGGCCTTGCGGAAGGCCTCAACGGGTTACATTATTCCGCTGAGGTCCGCCGCAAGGTCAAACCCACTCCCCATTCCCAGATTCTGCTCAGACTCGAAGAATTGTTCCAGAATACACAATCAGATCATAATACACCAATATTTCATCTAACAGAGGCCAAATAACATGGAAATCCAAACCAAGCAATGCTCATAAACAACAATAGGCAAAGGATCAAGACACAAGATCATGAATCCAATAAACACAACCAATAATAGGGCTAATAACCAAGAAATTTCAGGATTTCCAACACCAAATAATATCATATTGATTGAGAGTGTAAAAATAGATTTTGATGGACATAG
Organism: Ipomoea batatas; assembly: GCA_002525835.2. Classification (NCBI taxonomy): domain Eukaryota; kingdom Viridiplantae; phylum Streptophyta; class Magnoliopsida; order Solanales; family Convolvulaceae; genus Ipomoea; species Ipomoea batatas. The sequence continues at coordinate 22,006,071 of CM008332.1, forward strand.
TGGTTACCTTTTGAAGCTCTTTCCAACCAAGCAAAGCTTCAACACACCTCACAAAGCACCACCACCTTCTTGATCATCTTTTTACCCAAAGAACCCCAAAAGAAAACATAAGAACTTGCATAAAGACTAGCAAAACTATATGATGCAATGAATATTCCTAGATAGATGCACTTACCCAAACTCAAACAAGCCTAAAGGAGCAATCTTGACTTGAATTCTTGAAGGAGAAATGAAGATCAAATTTGGAAGAATTTTATATGGAAATGGCGTGAAAGGCAATGTGTAGGGAAGAGAGAGTGAAAACCTTTAGGGAAATTTAGTCTTGAATATATATACTACAATACATATATTATATTAGGGTGAAAGACTTAATAAGAAATGGGCTCCATTCTTTATATTACATATACTTACAAGAATATAATGTACAAGATTAATTAGTTGGGCTAAGAAATTCATCTCTAGACAAATAATATATAATAGAGTAAAGAAAGCCCACAAGATGTCTTAAAGACAATACACTTATATATTTATTAAGAAATTGGGCCATTGTAAGAATACTTTTAATTATAAGAATTGTAAGGATCCAAATTGAATAAAATCCCTTACAAGAATAAATTCAAGAATTGGGCTCTTGATTAGAATAATTAATTTAGGCTCAAGAAATATATATATATATATATATATATATATATATATATATGTATGTATATATATGTATGAAATTGGAAGAACTAGCCCAATTAAAATAAATAAATTGCCCAAGGAATTAATTATCGGTCGTAAGGCTTGAACGAATTTACGGGGTGTTACAGACACGGTGTATAATTGGAATAAGGGAAAGTGTTTGGGTAAGGTGGGTATTCATAAGGGTTTGGATAATAATGTGGGTAAGGTTCATAAGTTTGGGGTGGAATATTTGTTGTATATGGTCTTCCATGGTATGGGTAACCATAGGAATACGGATAAGCACTCATTGGTAAGCTTTAATTGATTTGATAAAGAAAATTTCCTGCACAAAGCTTAACCAACAACAAATATTTTGCAACTAGAAGTAGTTGCAAGTGAGCACAAGATATTCAAGACAATGTAAGCTCACTTCTTCAAGCAAATAACAAAAATAAGAAAATAAAACAAACAAAAAGAAAGCAATTCAAGAACTCTTAAAATCCAACTTCAAAGATGTCAACACTATTCAAAACCGTTTGCCATCCCCGGCAACGGCGCCATTTTGATGTGTAGTATTTTGCGGTGAAGGTGAATGTGAAGGTGGTAAAACAAAGAGTCGAGACTCCCCGAGTGTCGTGTCTCTCAAGGATGGCGAATGGGAATCGAATTAGTGTTTTGGCATCTAAGAGGTTGAAGGGAAAGAGTTACGAGAATGGCTAGGAGTAGGATTCATTTATAAGAGAGGGGAATGTTGATAATGGTTGTGTAAAAGAAATGGAAAGACGGAGATCGGGGCCTTAGGCTTCTCATTAAGGACTACGATCTAATCATTCAGTATCATGAAGGGAAGACGAACGTAGTGGCCGACGCGCTCAGTAGAAAGACGAGTCAGTCTCTTAATGCCACATGGGTGCTCGCAGACGACCTGTGCAAGGAATTCCAAAGGATGAATATCGCAGTGGTGGAAGAAGGACAACTGGAGGAGGAGATCCGCCTCTTCAGCATGCAAATCTTATCTGCTTGGCTCGATGAGATCCGGAGGAGCTAGATGGACGATGCCCGAATGAACAAAGTGAGGGCCAGAATGGTCAATGGCAAGAAAGGACCTTTTGAGTTACATCCCGATGGCAGTGTGCGTTATCAAGGACGTTGGTGTGTGCCAGCTTCGTGCAGAGAGTTGAAGAAACAAATATTGGAAGAAAGCCACTATACCCCATATTCGGTACACCCCGGTGGCGATAAGTTATACAAGGACATGAAGAAACTGTTCTGGTGGCCTAACATGAAAAAGGAAATAGCCGACTTCGTGAGCCGATGCTTGAATTGTCAAAAAGTTAAGGCAGAAAGATGTAAGACCAAGGGAATGCTGCGACCCCTGGAAATACCTGAAGGGAAGTGGGATTCCATCTCAATGGACTTCGTGGGAGGTTTACCTCTGACCAAGACTGGGAAAGACAAGATTTGGGTGATTGTGGATCGCCTTACCAAGACAGCCCGTTTCATCGCTATGAAAGAGACTTGGACTATGGATCAGCTGGCCAAGGCCTACATACATCAGGTGGTAAAGTATCATGGAGTACCCCGCGACATCGTGTCCGATCGCGATTCAAGGTTCTTGTCACAGTTTTGGAAGTCGCTACAGGTAGCTTTGGGCACTAAGTTGAAAATGAGCATTGCTTTCCATCCCGCCACTGACGGGCAAACCGAACGAACCATTCAAACGTTGGAGGATATGCTAAGGGCTTGCATGCTTGACTTTCAAGGGTCTTGGGAGGAGCACCTCGACTTAATTGAATTTTCCTACAACAACAGCTACCATTCCAGTATTCGGATGGCCCCTTACGAAGCGCTCTATGGTCAGAAATGCAGAAGCCCGTTATGTTGGGAGGACTTGATAAACCCGGTGACTTTGGGACCCCAGTATTTGCAAGAAGCAACGGAGAAAGTCAAGCTGATTCGAGGGAGAATGAAAGCTGCACAGGATCGCCAGAAATCCTATGCTGACTTGGGGAGGAAGCTAGCGGAGTTTCAGAAAGGGGAGAAGGTATGGTTAAAGATTTCTCCATCGAGGGGAGTGATGAGATTTGGGAAGAAGGGGAAGTTGAGCCCTCGTTTCATCGGTCCCTATGAGATTTTGGAGAGGGTTGGGCAAGTGGCGTACCGTTTGGCGTTGCCGGCAGAATTGGACCGAGTGCACGACGTATTCCATGTTTCCCAGCTGAAGAAGTATGTGCATGATGCCTCGCACGTGATCGCCCCGGAGACGCTAGAGTTAGACGAGACGTTGTCCTATGAAGAAAAGCCCGTGAAGATTCTGGATTCCAAGACGCGAGAGACGCGTCGCAAGGCGGTCAAGCTGGTAAAGGTGTGTTGGTCCAACCACGGAGTTGAGGAAGCCACCTGGGATATAGAGGACGAGATGAGGAGACGCTACCCGGCTTTATTTGATCTATGTAAGTTAATAGTTTAAGTTCTTGCATGCTAGGCATGGGTTGGGTAAGTTAGAAGTTTAGGAGTTAGAAGTATAGTATGTTCTTAAGTTTAAGTTTGGTTGAGCAATCCTTTTTCATTAACCTTCGATCAATGCCTTGTTTCCTTGAATCTTTCCGTTTCAAGTTCCCGTGAGCCATGAGCTTCGGGGACGAAGCTCCTATTAAGGGGAGTAGAGTGTAACACCCCGTAAATTCATTCAAGCCATACGACCGATAATTAATTCTTTTGGGCAATTTATTTATTTTAATTGGGCTAGTTCTTCCAATTTCATATATAGATATATGTATATATATATTTCTTGGAACCCAAATTCATTATTTTAATCAAGAGCCCAATTCTTGAATTTATTCTTGTAAGGGATTTATTTTAATTTGGATCCTTACAATTCTTATGTGTAAGAGTATTCTTATAATGGCCCAATTCTAATATATACATATTGTCTCTAAGACATTTAATTCCTAATACTATGGGTTTTCCCTTATTCTATATATTTATTTTTAAGAGATGAGTCTTTTGGCCCAATAAATTAATCTTGTACATAACATTATTATATACATGTAAAGAATGGAGCCCATTCCTTATTAAGTCTTCCACCCTAATATAGACATATACGAATATATGTATTGTAGTATATATATTCAAGACTTAATTCTTCTAGAGGTTTTCACTCTCTCTCTCTTCCCTACCATCATTACTCACGCCATTTTCATCCTATTCCCTTCAAAAATTTATCTTCATTTCATCTTCAAGTATTCAAGTCAAGATTGCTCTTTTAGGGTTGTTGAAGCTTGGGTAAGCATCTATATCTAGGAATGTTCATTGCATCATGTAGTTTTTATAACCTTTATGCAAGTTCTTATGTTTCTTTTGGGGTTCTTTTGGGAAAAAGATGATCAAGGTGAAGGAGGAGCTTAAGGGAAAGGTTTGAAAGGTCTTGGGTGAAGAGTGCTCCAAGAGGTAACCACTATGTCCATCAAAATCTATTTTTACACTCTCAATCTATATGATATTTTTTGGTGTTGGAATCCTGAAATTTCTTGAATATTAGCCTTGTTCTTGACTATGGAATTTGTGTTTGATGGATTTATGAACTTGTGTTCTTGATCCTTTGCATATTGATGTTTATGAGCATTTGTTGGTTTGGATTCCATGTTTATTTGACCTCTGTGAGTTGCAAACTGTGTATTATAATCTCATTTTCACATTCTGGAACTGTTATTCGTGTCTGAGCCAAAGTCTGGGAGTGGGGGTGTGGTTTTGGTCTAGCGGAGCACCCTAGCGGCACAATGTAATCCTCTAGGGCCTTCCGCAAGAGCAAAACGGAGAAGGTTGGTGGAGGAAGGGAGTCCGTTGAGGGGATTCGTGATCTTCCTGCGGAGGTGTGCGGCGGAGGGCGGTGTTCCGTCACTCTGTTCCGCTAGGTCTCTGGGAATCTGCTTCCAGAGAGCATCTGTGAGTTTTTTGTTTGATTGTTTCTCTTCTTGTCCTGAACCTTGTTGGAATGTTCTATGGGATATTTTACCATGTCTTTGGAGTACTTATTCACATCTTTTGGTCCATCTTTTGAATCTCTTGCTTTGTGAATCCTTGATTATATTATCTGAGAGGTGGTGGGTGTTCATATTTGAGATGAACCCTCTAAGTGGTTGTTCTTGGGCTGAGTTTGAGGTTGGATATGGAGTGGTGGATCCTTGTGTATCTTTTGGGTGATTGGTGGGTGATCTAACTGTGGTTGCTATCTAATTGTGGATCTAACTTTGGACTCCGGTCCCTGTGATTGGGTTTTTACCCCTGTGATTGGACTTTGGTCCCTGTGATTGGACTCCGGTCCCTGTGATTGGGTTTCTTACCCCTGCGTACCTAACTTCTAACTTTCGGGTTTGGTGTTTGGTATGAGGGATGGTATGTTGGTTCGGAGGTTGGAGTTGGACAGTTCTTTCTTAGTATCGTGTATTCGTGAGTTTCCTTGTGACTATTCGGTTAATTTGTATCTCAGTTTATATCTTGTTGTTCCTTGTTATGTTGCGGTTTGGTTGGTTCCTTTATGATTGTCTTATTGGAGTTATGATTCAGTTAATATCTTGTTTATGGACTTGTTGTCTTATACATTCGTTATTGAATATTGGTTTCGTTTGGAGGAGTCTTGGTTTGTGATTCATTCAGTTTATCATTGTTGAGTATCCGATTTTAATTAAAGAGCAGTTTGTTGGTGTGTATATTCTATATGGGTGTGTAAACCTATTTACAACCTTATGTATATCTATACTTCCTTGCGGGTGTGAATGGTGGTTACTTAGCAGTCTTTTGCTAATGGTTCCTCGTGTGTTTTGCCAGGTTCGCAATAAAGTCTAAGCATAAGCGCGATAGAGATATATCCGTATGAGGAGGCTAGACTAGTTTGTTATGCTTTTAGACTTATGTTTTGGGCCTGTGTGCCACTATGAGATTCTATGTACACTTGTCTTACATTTTGGATCTTTTTGGGATATGTTTGAGGATTTATATATTGTTGGTTTCAGTTTTGGTTAGCCTATGCATCTAGGCTGTGTTTACTTACCTAGATGTGGCATGATGCCCCTTAGGTTTAAATTCGCTTCCGCTATGTTATGTTTTATGGTTGAGATGGGCAGCTTTCGTGTTAAGTTTTAGCTATCTCAGCTTGTGTAAAAATTGGGGTGTCACAAACATACTAAAGAAACAAGAAAAAGATATGAAATCTCAAAGAAGCAAATATTAGATTAAGAGTTGGATAGAATAGTTACCACCCTCAAGAGGGGAGTCTTTTACACTTTGTCTTTGAAATTCCAATCTTCCTCCTTGCCCTTGAAGCTAATCTAATCTAGGAGAAGAGGAATTTCCCCCAAAAGGGGAGAAAAACCCTAAAGAAAACCTAATCTATGCTATTGTATCCTAAAATCTAATTGCCTAGGGCTTGGGATAATGATCCGTATATAGTGGGAACAAAATAGGGGCAAAATAGACATTTTTCCCGCAACTAAATTTTAGGGTGTCACAGGGTTCTCGACGCGTCGAGCCTTGAAGAAATCTTTCTTCGTTCCTTCCACACGCGTGGTGGAGGACGTGGGGAGCTACTGGAATGTTTCCATGCCCCTCCACACGCGTGTGAGGCTGCGTGGGAGGATCCTACTTCATGACTTCTTCATTTTCTGCTCAGTTTTGGCCTTAAGTCTTCCTTTTGGCTGTAGAATTACTTAAAAACATCTTCCATGCTCTTGTTAGTAGTTATTGGTCACATCTGAGTCTAAATGCATGAAATTCTTATAAAATGGGTGATAAACCATACAATTCTAGCCCGTAAATGACTCTTAAAATAGACTATTCTTGGTGCTTATCATTAGCCCGTAATCGGCTTCAAATTTGGCGAGAAAGTCATCTTGATCCAGTGTGATTAGATCGAATGTTGCCTCTGGTTTCCACATTCTTTGTAGCCTCTACAATAGATAAGAGTAGCTTACTTTTCTTCCAAGAACCTTGATAATGAGCGACCGGCGCCATGGTCGGCAGAGTCTTTCTTTCTCTTCTTTGGTTACTTGAACCACTAGGCATTTGGGATATGCATCGTCTTCGTTCATTTCTTCTTCATCCGAGACCAGTTCCTCCTCAGGTAGCTCGCTTGGGTCTTTGCGCTGCCATGCATGGCTCGAAGTCGCCGCGGGAGTGCACCATTGAACGGATTCCTGCAAGAAAGGGGTTTCTTGGACAATCTCGATTTGGGGGGACATAGCCATCGCCTCCTCTATATCACGTCCCCTCTTGGACTTCTACGTGCTTCGTTTTAGAAGTTCTTGTTCTTCCGGTGACCGAGTGGTCGCCGCCGGCGTCTTCGCCTGAGAGAGAGAGAGAGTCAGCTACGAATTCGATCCCCGTAAAGTCATATCTTATTTATTTATTTATTTATTTATTTGTATGTTAATTGTTTTATTGAAACACCACACGTTTAACTTCACCACTTGATACAATGATACTAAAACTTTTGATTGAATTAGAGTTTAGTGAAACAAAACATTTTTCTATTCAAGTAAAAAAAAAATTAAATGAAAAATAAAAGAGAGTGTAAAATACTAAAATAGACAGAATTAGTATTTGATGGTGATGTCATTCTTTTTCTAGTGTTCAAAACTTTTTTTGAAACCTAGTGTTCAAAACTTAAAAAGGAAAATTGTTCGCCATAACAAAACTTTCAAAAGTAATTATGGGAGGTTGTTGGTTCGAGCCTCAGTGAAGGAAGTATTGACTCTTTGTGCTTTAGTAGGTTGAGAAAGTAGTTATGAACCTATACTGCATTGTAATAGAGTTTTTTTTTTTTTTTAAAGATTGTAATAGAGTTAATAGTACTCAAAAAAAAATTCCAAAAGAATTAATTTAAAAATTTACACCTCAACAATTGAAATTCTATTTTTGCCTTTGATTTTAATACCAATAAAATGAAAATCCTAATAGAGGACCAAAGTAAGTACAAATTTAATAGTGAAATGACCAAAATAAATAACTTTTAAAATTAAGGATAAAATAAGTAACAGATTATATATTTGTAAATAAATTGAAGACACATTAATATACTACCTCCGTCCCATTTTGTTTGTCTGATTCGGTTAACGAGGCTTGACTGAAATTATTTTTAATTCTAATTTTCATAATATTAAGTTTAGTATTAGTATATAAAATTTATATATTTAGAAACTACATCCAAAGTACTATTAAACACAAAAAAAAATCAAATTTAAAAATAATTAAAAATTATTAAAGAAAATAAGCAATGAAGAAAGAGTTGGTTTGGCCAATGAATAGTAAACACGACAGGTAAAATGGGACAGAGGGAGTATTAAGTATATGCGCATGACATAATATTTCAATTTATTTAGAGACACATAATATGTTAAATTGCAAGTTAACTACAATGTAATTTTATGATTAGGATCCACAATGCAAGGTAGACTATGGTGTATGGTATCGTATAACAATTGTGTAGTTACCAAGAATAAACATATATGATGTGTTGCATCCTGGTATTGTATTGATGACTTCACAGTAACGCCCATGCATGGCTCATGTTGTTGCTTCTGCAGATTCTAGTGGTGGTAATTCTGGAGGTCCACTGGGTCGCCCGCAAAACAGAGGAGAGGACGCAATGTATTTATTTAAATATCCAGTTTTGCATGGCTTGGACGGAACACATACAGCTATCTTCGTATTTAATTTGGTCCAATGATCGAGAAACTGAATGGTCAAGGAATGATGTATGATCATGTATATATATTCATTATAACACATGCAGTTCTTTATACATATATGCAATCAGAGTACCGGAATGAGAAGGAAACAGTAATCAATCATGTGAGGCTGCAAAACTGGGCGGGAATTAGACACGGAAAGGTATGAGGTGAGGATCAATCTCTTCTGGAATGGGTTGCTGAGGAGGGAACTTGGGAAGAAGGCTAGCAATCCACTTGGCTGTCTCCAGGTACTTTGCATACTTGGATGATATCGACAAGGACAACCCCCCATCATCTTTAATGATGGAACCACCAAATTCGCCATTACGTTGCTTCCCATTCCCCAAAAGAATCTCCTTCAGTGCCTTCTTCTTGAAAGTCCATCCCCCAGTTTTCCAGTTGAAACTGTAAAGCGGAAGGAACCTCTGGGCGTAGATAGCCAAAAACTCCAATGCTGCTATGGTAAACTCAAATTCTTCTTTTGACATGTAGTATGGGAAACTAATCCTTGTCCACCCTGGCTTTACTCCTGTGTACCCCTGCTGGCCAGAAACAATTCCAATTTCCAATTACAATTATAGTTTTAAGTGTTGCGCGGAGGCCGGTAAAGAGGCAAGTTTAGCACTCATCAATAACTGAGATTGTTGGATGGAGACTCGAGAATTGTTAGGCTAAGACTGAATGTAATGGGCTATAGCTTTTGGCTCTTGATTCTAACATTAACATACTAGTGCGGTTATATATATTTGCCCGGCCTAAAAGAAATATGAATTAAAAAAAATAGTTTGTTAAGTTTCTAAATTACCTTTTGAATGCCAGATCTGAAGGCAAGCGAGTGAGTTTGGTCAACTTTGAGCAAGCTGTGTCCATATGGCCCTGCACAAGCGCACCCACCCCGGGCTTGGATGCCAAACAGGTCATTGAGTAGCTTGGCAACAAAAGGGCCGTGGAGAGGCTTATCTCTCATGTTTCCACTCTCTCTCCATAGATAAAGTTGTTTGTCCTGACCATTAATGTCAGCTGATAAGGAGTAGGTGGTGGTGTAAATTAGGAAAGACAGGACTGCCTGTCTCTTTGCTGTTACATTGCCCAATACCCATATGTTTGGGTTTGGGAGCAGCCTTTCAAGGGCTTCATTAATGTACGTATGCTCCAATCTCTCGATCACCTTCTGCCCTATGAATTCCTTCACCCAAAACGCCAACGCTGCTCTGATTTTCTGGATGATGGGCGGCGTTCCCGCATCTTCCCTCTCTTCAATGTTCTCCACGTATAATGTATCCTGCATGTCGTTACATACATACATAAATATATTATCCTATTACCCTTGCAAACTAAATTGCAATCACGTTTTGTAACGGAATTAACTAAATTATTTGTTGCAACACATTAAACTTCATTACTATATTTGCTAACGGAATTAGCCAGAAAAAATTCGTTGCAAACATTGTAACGGATTTCAATCAGTTGATATATTTGCAACTGAGTATACACGCAAAAAACATTGCAATAGAATTTGCAACGGAACTTAATCAGTTACAAAGCAAAATTTGCAACGGAAAAATCCATTGTACTTGAGTTGCAACGCGTGTTTTACCAACGAGATGCATTCTTTTATAATTTTCGTTAGAAATCATGATTTGTAATGAAATTTGTACTCTTTGTAACGGAATTTTATCCGTTGCAATTTGGACTCTTAGTTGTATATATGTCAACTATACAACTAATTAAATGAACAGAGTTTTTTTTTTTCCAGTGGTACGGTATAATAAAGATGATCAATAGCGAAACATACATGCATGTAAGGATTGCAAGCAAGTTGCCAAGTTGGCTTATTTATTGGCAGCGCGCGTCGTCAAAATACATTAGATCCATATTTGGTAGTTGTCAATTGTTTTCTTTTCTTAAACCCAAAGCCGCCCAACTGAACTAAATTCTTTTCATATTTAGATGGATTTATCAAATCAGCCACCGGTCAACTAAATGAACATTATTATTGGGCGGAGTCAAAGTGGAATATTATATTATACTATGCAAATGCAATTGGGAGTTGGGACTAATGGAAAATGTGGTTTTTTTAGATTTTTATTCTTGCAAAATAAGTTTTTTTTTAGGATCTCATTAGTTGAGAAGAAATGAAAAAAGATAGCTTGCAAGTGTACCAAACGCCTAGTTGGCACATACACAGCTAGGTGCGTAAATACCAAATTATTTATTTTTTAAAAACTTTTTGTTGTTAAATTTTTTTCTCTTTTTATTTTCATCTTCCCTCTTCTCTTTCTCTCTTACATGTAATTGATGAAAACCAATCCAAAAACTAAATAAATAAGATTGCTCAAATTACCTTCTCATTGTAAGGGTTGGCAAAATCGACGGTGCCGCCTCCACAAGTTGACGGAGGTGAAGATCCCAACTGATACAAAATCTTGCTCATCATAAGGATTCCGGGTGTCCCTGGCCCACCCAGAAACTTATGTGGGCTCAGGAAAATCGCATCGTATCCGTCTATTTCCCCTGATCTCATATCAATCTTCGTATACGGCCCACTGCCATTTCAAAATACATACAAACTCTATTATTAGACGATCCTTATACCATGCACTCAGGTTCACATGAATCCTAGTGCATGTATATGTATCTTATATTGTGAATTTTTATGTCTTTGTGTTATGAAATTTTATATTTTAAGAGTATGAATTATGTAGCTGAAACAAATTAGTAATCGTGTCTTATGTTATGAATTTTTGTATCGTAAAATTTTGTACCTATGAACACAAATTATGTACCTAAATTAGATTTGAAAAATAAAAAGTAAATATATAACATGTATATATGTCTTATGTTATAATTTTTTGTGTCTTGTGTTATAAAATTATGCATGTAAATTTTGTATATCATTGTTTTGTTATGCTGAACTTAATCCATGATATAAATTGCCATTATTAGAAGACATACGTGTCCGGCTGTATGTTAATTTTCAACTAATAGTGACTTGCAAAACAAAACCAGATAAATATAATATATGGCGGAGGGGCGGGCATGACATGAAGACGGGCTTACCTTGCTGCAAAATCAAAGCAAGCGAAGGCTCCATATCTATGGAGAAGACGAGCGATGGCTCGGGTGTCGGAGTAAGTTCCGGTGACATTACTGCAGGCGGAGAATGAGCCTAACAGCGGCCTATAGGTGGATTTGTACGATTCCAGCTTGAGCTTCAAGGCTTCCATGTCTATAAGCCCATCTTGGGTCAACCCGATCTCCACCACCTCCGCCAGGCTCTGCCGCCACGACAGGATGTTGGAGTGGTGCTCGTACGGCCCCACAAAAACCACCCATCTCTCCTCCTCGTTGCTCAGGCACGACTCCACCAACTTCTCCCTAATGATTGAAGGGACTGCGATTCCCATCACTTCTTGGAGTCGTTTGACCGCCGCCGTCGACCCGGAGCCGCAAAATATTATGGCGTCGTTTTCCCCTCCTCCCATGCATTTCTTCACGTACTCCGAAGCCTCCTTCACAATCTTCGTCGTCTGGTATCCCACGTAACTGTCACTAGTGTGACTGTTGCCTGTTTAATTTAAGAATAATCATAAATATATATGATTTTCTTCATAAACATAGCTTATGGGCTGGCTATGTTTGGCATCTTTAGCTAAAAAGTTAGTTGAAAATTGATAATCTAGTACCAAAACTTATTTAAGTCTTAAAATAAGTTGTACCAAATAGAGTCATGAACTAACCATAGAATGGAAGGACGTTGTTGATGATATAGTTCTCAATGTAGTGAAGAGAGCGGCCGGAGGCGGTGTGATCAGCGTAAGTGAGGCGGCGCTTTCCGAACGGCGTATCGAACTCGACGTCGCCACCGATGATCTGAGAGCGGAGCCAAGCCAGCTTCTTTTCGGCGGAAGCGGTGTTGGGGGCGCCATTTTCGAGCTCGCGAAACGAATCAATCCGGCTAGCCAGATCCTCCGGCGGCGACGCTTTGCCGCCGCTACTAACTAAAGAATAGCTTTTTTTGAGATCAGAATAGTTGGTCTTCATTCTGATCCCTCCGAGGTTGTCTCTCAACACCAGTTGTCGACGATCATTTTCGAACTCCATATATGTTGATGATCTGACTGCAATATAAAATGGGTAGACAGAGGATTTTAGTAGACAGGATATGATACTGCTTGCTTTGAAATGGGAGGGAGATAAACACGTTATTTAAAGTGAAATTTCTATTATTTTTGTAAAATATAAATAAAAAATCAAAAACCGTGGGTCAATTGTGATTAAAATATTACTTAAATCATGATTTCTGTATACGTCAATCCACCTTATAACATTTGATAATTGAATATCAAGTAGTTTTATCTTACCTACTATTTATAGGATTAATATTTGATGCACAACCGAATGTATAGATGCTATACACCGCCGGAAAAGATGTCACATCATTAAAAAACAAAATCAATATTGACCCAAGTCCTTTTCTGCAAAATATTTAAAACTTGTATTTTATTACGAAACTCTTTCATTTCTAATTAACAAAATATATCAACTTTCCTAAACATATTTATTACTCAATTATTATATACCTAATTTCCTAAACTTTTTAAATTATTAGATACATCATTAATTGCATGTTCCCAAACAATTTATATATGTTAATCACACGTACAGTATATACAATTAGTTTAAATCTCTTAAATTAATATTAGTTTTGTTTAAATCTCTTAATTAACATTAAATTGTTTGGGAACCTTGTAATGGAGAGAGAGAGTGTTTGTTACTTATACGGTAACATGTGATATTTTTAAAGAAAAAATGTAATACTTTTACATTTTGATGAAAAATATTATATTTTTCATCAAAAGAATTACACTTTATATTATAAGTAATATTTTGTTACTTATAAGAAAAAATGTAATACTTTTATATCAAAATGTAAAAGTATTACAATTTTCTTCAAAATATTACACTTTCCAATATAAGTAGTAAATATTTTATTCCTAATTAATAATATTACATTTTCATAATAAATATTATATTTTTATCTTAACACAGCCCATCTCACGAACAAGAATTCGTAAGATAGTCTTACACAAATTTTTATCTTAATCCGTGCTAGTTATAATAATAAAATAAATAAAAGGGCACTCCCCTTCACCTATATTAATTATGGGATGGGTCAGCTCCCATATGAGAGCCATCCCACATTCCCACATTAATGCAATTGAAATTATTTTAGTAAGGGTTAACGGTCAGAGAAGGGAGAATTCAGAATTGCCCCTCCACTATCTAAAAACACTACCACTAGCATCATTTCATTTTTCAGCGTTTTTATTTAAAAATTATATACTAGTAGCCAATTGCTAAACATTTTTTTTTAGTGTTTAGACTTATGACTAAGTCAAAATTGGGTTTTC
>CM008332.1:22069915-22080507 GCA_002525835.2 Ipomoea batatas
AAGAATAGACACCCTGGAGGATTTATTATTTTGAGGAATACCCAGTTGTATTAAGTTGGATGTTGATGTAGTTGTTTGATGTTGTAAGTTTAGCCTTAACGTTTGGGTATAGAAAAGATATCTAAGCGTGGCGGTAACACCTAGTTTTCTGCTGGTTAGATGCTTCCGCAATGTATTATTAAGGATTTTGAAATAAATCCAAGATGTGAAAATTGGGGTGTTACACCTCTTCTCTCTAGAGTCCATCCAAAAGGCAATGCTCTCTCCTCTCTCTAAACCATTCAAGAACAATGAATAAAAGGGAAGATTTGAGAGCTTATTTACGGATCCACATTGTACTTTACATAAGATATTTTGTACATTGGAGTGTATTAAAGGGAATAAATACTATCAAAACGGCGCCGTTTGTGGGGGAACCAGAGCAGGAAAAGCCGTGTTCCTATGCATTCACTTGTTCTGCTAGGGAAAGATTCAATCTGCAACCCATCCTCCCATAGGTCTAGCGCAATTTTATGCATTTGAAAATATGGGGAGACAGAAGCAGAAGCGACGTAGTTGACCAACTCCAAAGCCACCCAATTCCAAGGCCACAGCAACTCTAATCTCAACTCTTAAGCAACCATTTGCAAACTATTATTGGAAACAAAGTACAAATGATGAAGCCTCACCTTCGACATGAAGTCCGAACAGTGCAGCATCATCAATGTGGCGAAGCCTCACCTCCATTTAAATTCCAAGTCGGAGTGAACTCTAGATCGTTCTCATCTTTTGCATTCGCTAGACGAACTGTAACGGACCCAGATAACCGGATAAGTGAAACAGGGATTCCTAAGCTCTACGAGTTCTCCAGTAGCTACGACTAGTTACCCGGCGGCATTGTCAATTGCCTCCAAGATTGACCGAGTCCCTGTGTGCACCAAGAGTTAAAAGATCATGCCTGATCCTGTTCGGTGGCCACCTAGAGCTATGGCATCTGTGCACACTGCGCAGCAAGAGCTAAAAACACTGGTCAAGAGACTCCTAGTCACTCGTTTACTAATAGCCATTACCAAGCCGTAGTAAGCAAGAAACCGGCTAAAAGCAATGTTCGTTTATGATGTACTTGTTTATTCGCAGAATGACTTAAAGACAAGTCTCGGTTAAGATGGGAGATGTCTTGCTGGTTCACGGTCGGGCTCCAACAGCAATGGGCGAGGTTGGGAGAAACTGACACGGAGAACGAACATTTCAACTCTGGGAAGGTGTCAATCATCGGAGAGCTTGTCGTCGCAAACCCGGAGCTCGTCNTGCTGGGGAAAATATAAACTAAAACTAGGGTTCTGAACTCTGTAAGGGAACCTCCTTAAAATGTAGAGAATAGGTCAAATATATAGAGGTAGATGGGCCTTGGTCCATTAGGCATCTTCTAATTCTTTTCCAACTTGTATTCTTCATTGTAATTCCCTTTTCTTCCAGAACTTGTCCAATATTCTTCCTTTGTTGTTCCTTGTAGATATTTCAGCACTTGGACAATATAACACACAAACAATTCCCAATTTCACTAGGATACAGAAAACAACCTTCAAAACAACTAGAATAAGGGGTGAATAATTGTACAAAATAGCATATATCAATCTTCACCAAAAACAAGTGCCGGATCATACAAGAGAAATCTCTCGAAGTCGTCTTGGAAGCAGCAAGGCAAGGAAACATGTACATAGTGGATTGGAGATCTGTCAAACCATCCCTATGTATGCTAGCAAGGAGCAAAAAGGACTTATGCTGGGATTGGCATAGTAAGCTGAGCCACCTGAACTTCAAAACCATCAACAAGCTTACTAAGAGGAACCTTGTGGAAGGACTGCCCAAAGTTACGTTTCGAAAGGACAAGATTTGTGAGGCATTTCAACGTTGCAAACAGATCAAATCCTCTTTCAAAAACAAAGCCGAGACATCATCCACTAGACCACTAAGTCTTCTTCATATGGACTTATTTGGCCCGGTGGATCCACCCAGCATGAGAGGAAGGAAGTATACTCTTGTGGTAGTAGATGACTACACAAGATTCACCTGGACCGTGTTCTTAACCAAGAAAAGCGAGACAAAAGTTGCACTACCAAACCTTTTGAAGCAAGTTCAAGTTGAAAAGGATGTCTCGATATTAAAGATTTGGTCAGATCAAGGTGGAGAGTTCATTAACCAAGTGATCGAGAGCTACTGCAACGAGAACGGGATTCACCATCAGCTGTCAGCTGCTCGAACACCTCAACAGAACGGCGTTGCTGAAAGGAGGAACAGAACTCTCAAAGAAGCAGCAAGGACCATGCTCTCACAAGCCAACATATCACAAGGATTTTGGGCAGAAGCAATCAACACAGCGTGCTATACCCAAAATAGGTCCTTGATTGTGAAAGGAGTTGGAAAGACTCCATATGAGTTGTGGAATGAAAGGAAACCGAGTGTTAGCTACTTCCACACATTCGGGTGCAAATGTTATATTCACAACAATGGAAAGACTCAACTAAGAGTTTTTGATGAAAAGGCAGATGATGGAGTATTTCTGGGATACTCATCGACAAGTAAAGCTTTCAGAGTCTTCAACAAGCGGAGATTGGTGGTTGAAGAATCCATACTTGTCTCTTTTGATGATAGAGCATTGACAGATCAACCATCAAAGTCAATAGAAGCAACTAAAAGTTCTGAGGACATTCAGCCAGAATCAGTCGAGAGATCAGACTTACCTCTCGATGGGAAGCATCCGATAGTTCGAGACGTAGCAGAACTCCAGTCAGAATCAGATGATGAAGAGACTGCCAAGAAGAACGCTTCTGTCTCAGTTGATTCAATCCAAATCATAGATGATCAACCCACATCTCAACCTACAATCGAAGAGTCAAACGAGGAACCACAACCCGATCTAAGATGGCTGAGAAGTCACCCCGCTGATCAAGTGATTGGAAATGTACGTGGCAGAGTACGAACCAGATCAGTTTGAGAGGAACGACGTTTGGGAACTAGTTCCGAGACCTCATCATCAGAATGTCATTGGCACAAAGTGGGTTTTCAGAAACAAGATGAATGAGGATGGAGTCATTGTTAGGAACAAGGCTAGACTTGTTGCTAAAGGTTATTGCCAGGAGGAAGGGATGGATTTTGATGAAACCTTCGCTCCGGTGGCACGTCTCGAAGCCATACGCATCTTTCTCGCATATGCCGCCTTCAAAGACTTCAAACTGTATCAAATGGATGTCAAGAGCACTTTTCAGAATGGACTTCTTGAAGAAGAGGTGTACGTTGAACAACCTCCGGGTTTCTTGAAGAACGTGGGAGCTGACAAAGTATACAAGTTGAAGAAGGCACTTTACGGCTTAAAACAAGCTCCGAGAGCTTGGTATGATACTTTATCCTCTTTTCTACTTCAATGTGGGTTCACCAAAGGCCTAGTGGACAAAACATTGTTTAGAATTAAGGATGGGGATCACATCTTATTGGTGCAAATCTATGTGGATGATATCATCTTTAGGAGCACCAATCCAGACTTATGCGAGAAGTTCTCCAGTTTGATGAAAGGGAAGTTCGAGATGAGCATGATGGGAGAACTCAAGTACTTCCTTGGACTACAAGTGAGACAACTTAAAGAAGGTATTTTCATCAACCAGGAGAAATACACCAAAGATCTGCTCAGGAAATACAATATAGAAGGGAAATCTTCAGTCAAAGTACCCATGGGAACCTCTCTACGCATCGATGTCGACTGTGAAGGTCGAGAGGTCGATCAGACTACGTATCGAGGTATCATCGGATCTCTTCTTTATTTAACTGCTAGTAGACCAGATATATCCTCTGCAGTAGGTGTATGTGCTAGATTTCAGGCAAGTCCTAAGGAGAGTCACTTAAATGCATCTAAAAAGATTCTTAGATATCTTAAGGGTACGCAAAGTGTTGGACTTTGGTATTCGAAAGGTGGATCTTTCGAACTTATGGGATATTCAGATGCGGACTTTGCCGGTTGTAAAATTGATCGAAAGAGCACATCTGGGACATGTCAGTGTCTAGGTGTAAGACTTGTCTCATGGTTCAGCAAGAAACAACATTCGATAGCTACAAGCACTACAGAGGCAGAATATGTAGCAGCTGGAAGTTGTTGTGCTCAGATTTTATGGATGAAGCAACAATTACTGGATTATGGTGTTGAATGTAAAGAGGTTAAAATTATGTGTGACAACACTAGTGCCATAGCTATTACTCAAAATTCAGTGTTACATTCAAGGACAAAACACATTGATATAAAGTATCACTTCATCCGAGACCATGTTGAGAAAAAGGATATAACTCTAGAATATGTTGCAATGGAGGAGCAACTAGCAGATATTTTCACAAAAGCGTTATGTGAAAATAGATTCTCTCAACTAAGGTTAGAATTGGGAATGATAGAATTGGGTTGAATGGTCAAATCTTATCTTCTTGTATTTAGTGCCATGAACTGTTTCGCATGTGAGGAGCGGTTTCATCAACTTTATGGCAGCTTTGGAGTTACACAGCATCGAATAGTCATTCATATAGCATCACGTGACTCTACAGTGCTAAGTTTTTGAACTATAAATAGAGGGGTTTTCTCAGCAATTTCTGTCATCGACTTCTTCATGGAGAAGAAGAAAGGAAAAGATGATGTACCATTCTGGTATAGAGGAAGGAAATCAGCAGCCAAGTCCAAAGACTTTCAAGGAGAAAACTATCCAGAATCAACGAAGGGTGAACAGATTGGAGTTTCCTGATAATCCAAGCAAGCATCCTATTCCCATCCAAGGTGAATGGATCCCCAAATGCGTGGAGATCCACAATGGTGGGATACTGGAGTCAGGAGAAGAGTCCCGTATAAGTGGGACTCCTACCGCTGCACATTCCGGAAAAGGATCTCCCTCAACCAAATGGAGAACCAAGGGAAAGGGAGATGGAGCTTGTGAGGAGGGCAGCAGCGGAGAGGTAGAGAAAAACAAGAAGAATTAGCCACCTCTAGTTCTGTTACTCAACTAAATAGGATTTTAGATGGCTAGTTCTTGTTCTAACGATAGATTCCTATATGGCTTTCCAAGGCCAAACAAAAGCTTCTAAGGAATCTAATAGGATATTGATTCATATGTAATGTATCTGGAAATCACTAAATGAACTTAAGGATATGTTCCAAGTGATATCTTTTGGATGAATCAATCTTGTTTTGTCGCAATCTATGTTCGAAAGGTAGTTCGAGAGATACTCACTCAGTTTGCCCATATACGTTATGTCTCGAAGAAGGGGAGTTCGAGAGATCACTTCGAAAGATAACAAATTGACTCTCTAAGTATCTATAAATGAAGGAATAAGGAGGGTTAGGGATTAATCACTCAGGGGGAAAATCCTTAACCATTTGAATGCGTTGTTAGTAGATTTTCCAGATCAAGACGGAGGAATAAGGAGGTTTATGGATCAATCACTCAGGGGGAAGATCCTTAAACTAGTATCGACAGGTGTTCACCTTCGAAAGGTGAAACTGATGAGTTCAACGGATATATGTGGAACGGCTAATTTGGAAATTAATGTTAGCCACGTGGTCTTCGGTTACTGACGGTTTCCATGTTTAAGGGCACTATCTTGATTAGTGGGAGCATGCTCATAAAGTTTTATTATCTTATAAAACCCACCTTTTAAATCGTCTCATACTCTTTCCCAAAAATACCCTTATCATATATTATACGCCTGACCGTTATAAGGGGTATTTCTGACCTTTCAATTCGTTCAAATTAACCGGGATCTCCAATCGGGTCAAACTCTCAACCCTACCCATATATCCGACCCAAATCCACAAAATATAAAAGCCAATTCATGACCTCGACTTCACCGAATGGTCCTGATGAAGTTCGAGAAGGCAGGGCTGATGAAGTACATGACACATGACTACCGAACCATCCATGACCTCGACTTCACCGAATGGTTCGCGAATGCTAAGGTCACAAAGGGCAAGATTGAGAGCCGATTCAACGAGATTGACATCACGACCTCTGTTGGTGTCTTGGTGACCTAAGGGCAGCATTCGATTTTGCTGCGTCAGAGGAGGCAGTCAAGCACTTCTCGGATTACAATCTGGACAAGCAAGCTTTTTGGGACAAAATCCGATTGGAGACTGCACCGTCCAGAGCAACCTCTGCCCTACGCAAGTTCCATTTGAAGGAGAGGTTTGCCATTGCCGCCGACCTCATCATGAAGTTCGTTCTCGGCAAGGTGTCCGAAACCGATGAGATTAATCTGGACATCCTCAAAATTCTCCTTGCCATCTGGAACAACGACCAAATAGACTGGGCGCACATCATTTTCAACTTCCTCAAACAACAAGTGCAAGGCTCGGTTTCAAACACCAACCTGTCGAAGGGTTTACAGTTGAGGGAAGGGCGAGAGATTCATCGAAATACCTATATGGGTAGGACGAAATCTCAAGCTCCTAAGTCTAAGGGTGTAAAGATTGCACCCTCTCCCTCGAAGCCTAAGGGAAAGGGCAAAAGGAAAGCCCAAAATGTGGAGCAGAATTCTGATGATGAGCCTCTGGGTACACTGATCAAGAGGGTTGTTCTACCTAAGAGGGCTAAGAAAGCCAAATCCTTTGCTGTCACCAAGAGTCGAGAGGTGACACCCTTTGTTATTCAAGTACCGTTTGAGGACAGGGCACGAGCCTAGGGGGAACCTCAGGCTACACTGGCTGCTGAGGTTGAGAGAGTGCCCCCTACCAGGTCCATCTCGGGTAATATTGTTGTTGATTTGAATATTGATGGTGCTGGTGTTGTTGATGAATCTGTGGATATGTCTCGAGAGGAGACTCGAGAGTTTGAAGGCATTGGGATCAGTGATCCAGTGCAGGTAGATGTGGTGGAACCACGAGAGGTGGTTCGAGAGATAACAGCTCCAGCAGTAGTTCGAGACTATGTGGAAGCTGTTGCTGATCGGGGCACTGTGGTCAAGGACCCAGTGCAAAGTGCTCATAATGTGGAGTTGACACCCACTGAATCTACTCAAGTTGAAGGATCGATCGCTAGAGCCATAGTAGATGTTAGGTTGGATCATGATCTCTCGGAACACAGTCGAGAGATCGATGTGCACATAGTGGAAGCTGCATCAGAGACAGAAATCCTATCTGTTGAGTCTCATGATCTGAATGATGGTGTCACTTCTCAGTTAGATCAACGTATTGCAGACGTGCCTAGTTTAAACGATTTCTCCAGGGTACTTCGATGGATCAACTGGAGAACAGGCCCCTTTGATCAACTGATTGCACTAGCAGCAGTTATGGAGGCTGAGGAGATCTTCGCCTTGAACTGGTTAAACCTTACCGAGATCCCAGCCAATGAACTTCTAAACCTAGCCCATGAGATGCATGTGACCAGGAGGAATCTTGGTCGATCTGACAAAGGGAAGGGCATAGCTGCTGATGAACAAGAAGACGAGCCTGAAATGGATCCTGAAGTAGAAGCACAATTTCAAGAAGATGTCAGGCTCGCCACTGCTCTATCCTTGGGACAGAATGTCGAAGATACGAGAGGTCTAGGGGAAACCTCAGGGGTTGCAAGAGATGATCCTGAAAATCCTATTGCAACGGCAGCAATCCCTTTGTCCCAAGTAAGTGAATCTGCTCTGGACGAACAGGTAGCAGCTTCGCGAGGTGAATCCGAGACCTCTGAAGCACTTGAGGTAGAACCCAACACAGTCCTACTTCTTCCAGCTCCTGAGTCTAAACCCTCGGATGACACCGACGAAGCACAGACAATTCGAGAGGGTGAAATTCCGTTGCTCCAACTACCAGGCTTTCCAATCGACATGGAACTGCCGTCACCATTCCTGCTACCAGATGATACTGCATCAACCTTTGCAGCAAGGATGGTTGATAGACAAAGATGGAGTGCACCAGCTGCTCCTGAAACAATAGTGATTCCTGATTCACCTGAGCAGACTGAAGTGCAGCCCAATGAGCAACAAGAGCAGAATGTCTCAAGTCCTGCTGGTTCGAGAGGTAACGAGGAAGAAGTTGTGCCCATCGATGGTGGAAACCGGGAAGCACCTGTCGATGCACGACATCCCTTCTCAAATCCAATCCCTCCGGCAGATGATCAAGTTCCCAGCTCTGGTTCGAGAGGTGACACTGATGAGAATCTTCAATTGGATGGAAACCGGGAAGCATCCAATACAGAAGTCTCTCCCTTAGCTGATCCAATCCCGCCAGTTTCTGAAGCTAAGGTTCCAGGTTCGAGAGGTGATGAGCGAGAAGTGATCCATCCCTCAGGTGGAAACCGGGAAGCGCCTGATATGGAGCTACCTTCGAGCTCTGAACCCAGTGTCCCTACTGATCCTCAGACATACAATCGAGAGGTGGACGCACAGTTGCAAGTCATGGGTGGCAATCTGGAAGCACCCAAGTCCCCTCCATCTAAAGGTACCGCTCACTCTTCTCCTCCTACTTCTGATTATGATCGATAGGCCGAAGAAGCTTTTATTGGTGAAGTGCGCCAATTCATGGCCGATCAATCTCAGAAGATGGCTCAACTTGAGCGCATACTGACTATCGTTCGCAACGTATCAATGCCTGCTGCTGGCACAAGTGAATCCCAAGCCAGCCATGCAGAACTTCTCGAACAAGCAGTGTGGGCTGAAGATGCAGCAAGGCGAGTTGCAGATGAGGCTGCGGAAGCTCGAGCAGAAACTGAAAGCGCAAAGGCTGAAGTGGCAGAACTACGAGCTGAGCTTCAAGCCTTCTAGAACTCTAGTGAACTTCGACAGGATGTAATCAAAGCACTACTCGAGGACCTGTCGAACCAAGTGCCTGCCCAGCTTCAATCACTTTTCGAAGGTATGTCTGCCCTTCTTTCCCGTCAGGATGATGCCAACAAGGGGGAAGAGAATCAAGGGTCAAGAGGGACATCCACGAGCAAGAAAAGGGCAGCCAGTGAATCCTTAACCACTGGACCTCCTCCGAAAATTCCAAGAACAATGAGTAAAGCAATGGAAGAAGCCAAGAGGAAGGAGGATCTAAGGGTTCAGCGCACACTGGAAATGCAGAGGAGGAGAGAAGAAGACCGAGAAAGAAGAAGAAAGAGGCAAGAACAACAAACGGCCAAGGAGAAGAAAGATGAGCAATTTATGAAAAACTACAAATCAGGGTTCAAAGAAGACACAACAGAATATCTCAATGGAATCATAGTAAGTCTTCTTGCCAAAACTGACTTATCTTCTCACAGCGGCCTCACTCCTCTGGAATGCATCGAATGGTGGAGAGATGGGGTAATTGAAGGTGACTTCATAGGTGAAGCCTTCATCAACTACCTTCACCTTGACGTATCAGATGAATACCTTGATCTGGTAAACTCCAAAGACCCCATCAAGACACGAGCAGCTATAAACGAGAAGAGGAAAGCAGACAAGCAGTAAGCTCTCGATGTCTACATGCATTCTAAATTTATGTTGTTCTTTACCTTCTTTTAACTTTTTTGCTAAGTTATGTAAATGTAAAACATTCCCTTATCTTTTGCTGGGGGTGTTGCGTGAGTTTGTTATTCATGTTTTTAGCAGATTAGCTTGTCAAACTTACCGTATGTGCTGAAAATAAAATCAAAGTTTATTTTCTTACAAATCAGCCATATAAGTAAGTATAGTGTTGGCATCATCAAAAAGGGGGAAATTGTTAGGAACATACTATAATAGGTTTTGATGATACCAAATGTAATTCACAATCCCCTAAGTCTCGAAAGATAGGAAATACTTGTAAGTTCGACAATTAAACTAAGAGCGAAAATACAACCGGGTAATTGAGCTCAACTCGGAAAATATTTAAGCTTAAGGTAAACATGTTTGAACATCTTAGAAGTTTCGTGTTGTAAGCTTATAGATAGAACAGAAGAAGACACGAGACAACACTAGAGGAATAAGGGTCTGCGAGACATCAACTAAGTCTCGAGACATAAGCAGAGTTCGAGAGACGAGACGCCAATCCAGTTCTAGACGTGGGATCGAGACATCAAGTAGTCGAGACATCATCATTGGTCTCGATAAGCTGACACTTCTCCAAAAGACTGAATGGCAGTCGAGAAGTATGGATAAAGTAATCTAAGTTTGGAGAAAAAGAATATCATGGAGATAAAATATTAAGGAGGTGCCGAAAGAATATTATGGAAACTACCAGAAGTGGATGTCACGTCATAATTCCACAACAAACGGATAGAAGGTGCACCAACCCAAGGTCGGTCTTATTCCCTAAAACGAGGATCAATGGGAATATAAAAAGAGTAACTTTTTCCAAAAGCAGTAAGTGGAGCATGGACTCAAGAAAGTGGATTATGGGATATTTACTACAAGAGAAAAGGTTCAAGTTACAAGACCACCACTCCATGAAATATGCTAAAATTATGCAAGTCCCATGATCAGCATGGGAGACAGATTTCAAACAGAATAATTTTCCCTCCAACAGAATTATTCCTCAACTCTCATATATAAGGACGTGAAGACACAAGTTCAAGAGAGGTTCGAGAATTCTAAGCTATAATAAGAGGTGTCTAGTTCAAAAGTTCAAAGTGCAAGTGCTTAATCTGGAATATCATCTT
>CM008332.1:22156554-22166714 GCA_002525835.2 Ipomoea batatas
TTAAGAATCCATTTGGGCATCATAATGTGATAGATAGACATGGTGGGAAACATGATCCTTTTTTTGAACAAATCAAACTTGTTACGTAGTTGAGGATATAAACCCCAACAAATAGTAAAAATATTATATTTAAGCAAATAAACTTCAGAATTCACTCAAAAATACAAGCCACCTTTTAATACATGTCTATATGTACACACAACACATGTTTAATATGCACATATCAAAATACTCCATATACACACGGGCGTTTTTAATTCCCCTAATTAATGTCATCCATAGATATATATATTTTAATGCACCTGATTATATATATATATATATATATATATATATATATACACACACACACACACACACACACACATATATATATATCTAAAAACATAATAAGTTTCAATCCAGGTTATACCCCTGGTTTAGGTCCGTTTTTCTGTTAATTTTTGTTGTACCTTAAGCTACAAAAGTTGTACTACATAATTTTTTGGACAAAAGTATCCCTGCCGTTATAACTTCTGTTATCTTTTCACATTATAATTACCATGCACATGCGTACACAATATCCTTTCTTACTTTCTTCAATGGTAAGTTTGAATTCATTTAGATTTTAATTAAATATTACCATAGTTATATTTAGTAATTTATCATTTCCATAATTCTTACTTCAATAATATTAATATGAATTATACAATTATAAATAAATAAATAAATATTATATATATTCAACATAATGCATTTGCAGTTGAATTGAGACGGAATTTTTGGATATCAATCTGTGAAAGTTATTGAATTGAGATAGTTGAAATCAAATATTATGTATATCCATATATGAATATGAATTTATAAGGATATATCTATAATTAAAAGAAGAATACATTTAAACAAATTTTATTCATTTTCAAAGACAAAAAAGTTTTAATACAAAGTTGAGTACCCTTAAAATTACAGTGGAATATACTCTTGTGTTAATTTCAAATACATACAGAACAAAAATTTTACTCGAATATCTATAAAATTTCAACAACTAAAAAAAACGCATTATAACTATTTCAAAATGATTTACTAATTGGGTTTAAATATTGGGCTCAAGTGTTCGCGCAAAACGCGTAGAAAAAACTAGTGTATATATATATATATATATATATATATCATTTGGTTTCGTGTGGATAGACCTTCCCGTACAAACATGCGGTCATTTACCATTAGGTATGCAAGAAGGTGTCACAACGTGTTCAGAAATAATGTACCAAGGTGTGGTGCATTTTGTGACTTTCACCTTGGTGCATTTCTAAACACGTTGTGGGGCATTTATGCTTACATAATGGTGCATGACCGCACGTCTTACGGTTGTGATGCATTTTTGTAGTGCATTTGTGCATTTTAACCTAGTGAATTTCTAAACACGTTGTGGTGCATTTATGCATACTTAATGGTGCAATCAGCAAGGCCGCAAGGAAGACCTGTCCGTATTTGATAATATATATATATATATATATATGTGTGTGTGTCATAGGATGAGCTGAGAGCTTGAGATCAAACAGATGAAAATCATTGAAGAGGAGAAAATACGTGGTGGTAATTTTATAATTTCTTGCAACATGTATATTTCGGTGGTGCAATGCGTTCTAGTGTGTGGTGCACTTCGTGGTGCACTTGATCTTTAATACACTTAGTATTGCACCATTTCCGACGGTGCAATACATGCTAGTGTGTGATGCACTCATGAGTGCTTGGTGGTGCACTTTTGAGTGATATGTGGTGCATTTGATCTATAATGTACTTAGTATTGCACTATTTAACGAGGGTTTCAAACCCGTCGACAGGTTCAGTAGACCTGTCAACAAGTTCAATAGACCCATTGGTCTAATGGCCGGTACTACTCAATGGGTGTATTGATCTCGCAACGTTTTCTCCTTTTTGGTGGTGCACCACACATCAACACTTGTGCACCACCAAAATATATATAGTGCACAAAATTATAAAAATGTAGCCGCATTTTTTTTTCTTTTGGTAATGCATGACAGAGTATCAAGTAATGCACCACAGATGACTCATAAGTGCATCACTAAGTAGCACTTAATGCACTGGCAAAACATACATTATCGACAAATTAAAATTATAAAATCGTCGTGTTTTTCTCATTTGCATTGATTTCCATCCGTCTGATTTGATCTCATCCAACGGCTCTGATATGTCCACATGACTTCACGGGAAACAGTAGTCCTAGTTGAACCTATTATATATATATATATATATATATATATATATATATATATATATATATATATATATATATATACACACACACACACGTAGCAAGAGTAAAAAATAAAATTCGAACTGACCTTTTCAGTTTGAATATAAAAAAGCAGTCACTTCGTTCATTGGAGATTAATTTTAATTTGGAAAATTGCTCGTGCACTCATAGCTAGTGCTCACCATTCATTGGAGACTGGAAAGGTGAAATAAGGAGGCAAGGAAACAGACCTCCATCTTCATCTACTTAATGCTATTAATAATGAACTTGTTAGGATGGCCGGATTGACTAAAACATTACAATCGTTTATCGGATCGGAAAGTTAATTCATGTACAAATTGAATATTACTAACATAAGATATATGTACCTTAGTATCCACTTTTTTATTTGTCACTAGATGAAATTTGTCTCTTGTTAGTAGTGGATTGCATTGCAGTGGCGTAATTAACCACAATTCTTACATTTTTTTTTCCTACCGTTTTATAAAATTGAATAAGAAAAGGTGATCAATTTAGAAGAAAAGTTTGGTTATTAAGAAAGTGATCGTGAAAGGAGAGGAATCAAATTAAAAATTCCAATTTACATATATTTAGAAAATATATGGAGTACTACCTATATTGTTGGTCTCAGACAAATTAAAAGCTTTGAGACGAATAGACATATTTTTTAAGAAAAATAATTTCACACAAAGTGTGCAGAATATTAGTATTATTTTGTTTGTCTTATTTAAATATAAATTACATAGTGTGAGTTTAATCAAGTTTGAAAGTGCAGTGTTAGTTGTAATATGTATGCTTGATATGGATTGGACAATTGTTAAGTATTGAACATAAATACCGTAAAGTAAAGATAGATATTTTATAGTGGTTCATTAAGTGGCGTAATCCCTATAATCTACACATCTCCTTATCACTAAGGAGGAAATCTACTAGTGTATTTGTAACATCAAACTACAAAGTGATAATACCGTATACCCTAACTTTCACAAAAATTGTCCACAAAATTCATTCATTACTTAACTCTTCAAAATACAGTCTTTTATCGTGAGAATGGCTCACCAAGTCCCCTTGCACTTCATTGCTTTACCTTTCTTCATAAGGATTAACAATCAATATTTTTTCTTGTAATACTCAACTTATCAACAATTGTTCTTTTTACCTAGAACAATTTTCACAACTTTATGAGTTAATGTGCCTTACTTCAAAGAATGGTATGTTGAAGTTAGATTGGGTTGGACACTTGAAATTTAGATGACTCTTTTAGAGCGTAGAGAGATCTAAATGTATATATGCTTTTTGGAGCTTGGAAGCTAGATTAAGTTAGTAAATTTAAAGTTGATGACCACCTCTCTTTGTTAATTAAATGAAAGAGTCTCTATTTATAACTTGAAAGAACGAATTCGTTTCTTTGAATTCAAATTGAGTTAATACCATCTAGGTACTCCGAGTATAGTTGTTTTGTCACGTTTAGTCCTACACACTTTCAAGTTCGTCATTTGTGGTCCTTTAACTTTTAAATTGTTACCATTTGTGGTCCAAGTTAACCACCCATGATCCTTCAATTATCAAATTTTAACCACCCATGGTCCTTCTAGGAGGATCACAGTTGGTTAAATTTTGAAAGTTGAAAGACCATAGGTGGTTAACTTAGATTACGGATGGCAATAATTTGAAAGTCGAAGGACCATTGATAGTCAATTTGAAAGTGTATGACTAAACTTGGCAAAACCACTATACTCGAAGGACCCCGCGGATGGTATTAACTCATTCAAATTTGTTTAAATATTCTCATTGATGTTCCTGCTATGTTACTTGTAGGGTAAAAACTTTGTCCAAGAATTATAATTAAACTTTTGTGTTGCATTCCTTATTGCAGTAGATTTCTTCTAGCTTTACAATGTGTTTTAAAACTTTATTTGAAAATTGAAGTTGCCCTTATTGACTATTTTCTCATTTGCATTGTCAATATATGTACACCTTATCATCTTTGATTTTGGTTTCCAACAACTTTTTTCAGAAGATAAGAGATGTTTTTATTAGCCTTTCAAAAGACATTTCATTCTTACTTTTAATTCTGCATGGTTGAAGTGTTTTGGGTTTCAATGTAGGCTATTACCAAAATTATGTATTCTAAAGGTTCATTTTATACATTAAACATTCTTCTTTGATCTTGGCTTGTAACCTCTTTTGATATTTTCTCTTTTAGCTTTATAACTCTTTAATTTTACTCATCTTAGTCTTTGTTAAAACATTACTTATGTAGTAGCAAATATTCTGGTAAGTAAACCTTTCTATTTGATTTTCTTTTTGCTAAGTCTTTTGATATAGATTAAGGGTGTGTTTGATTCATGGGTTTAGCTATCAAGAATAGGAATCAAAGCTATTAGGAATAGGAATCAAAGCCATTGTTATTGTTTGGTTGACAAGTTTTTAGAACATTACTGATTTACTGTGTGATTTGATTACCCCTTAATTAGAAAACTCATTCTCTAATAAAATAAGGGTTTCATCTTATTATTCCCCATCCTAATTGATAATTTGATTTTTAAGTTTGAATGTGTGCTTTTAGATTTTTGTTTTTGTTTTGTTTTTGTTTTTTGTTTTTTTTGTTTTTTGTTTTGTTTTGTTTTTGTTTTTTTTTTTTTCATATTGGTGCTTTGGACGTCTTTATATTAGAATAAATTGTCTTGATTTTCTTTTTTTTTTTGTGTATTTTTAAAACCTTTATTCCCATTCCCATTCCGATTAGAATACAATTTTAATTTGTTTGGTTAAATGTTATATTTTAAGTTATATGAATCAATTTACATATACATGGGAAAGGTTTTATTCTAACTCCGTGCTTTGAACCAATTTACATATAATGGGAATAAATGTTTTTAAAATACAAAAAAAAAATCAAGACAATTTATTCTAATATAAAGACATCCAAAGCACCAATATGAAAAAAGAAAAAAAAAATCTAAAAACACTCATTCAAACTTAAAAATCAAATTATCAATTAGGAGGGGGAATAATGAGATTAAACCCTTATTTTATTAGGGAATGAGTTTTCTAATTAAGGGGTAATCAAATCCCATAGTAGTGTAGTTTTAGAAACTTGTCAACCAAACAATAACAATGACTTTGATTCCTATTCTTGATATACACCACACAGTTTTAGGAAATGCACCATTAGGGACATGGGAGTTATGGTGCATTATTTTGGGTGTGTGGTGTGTTTTTTTGATGTTTTTGTGTATTTTCATTGTGGTGCATTTTCTAACATTGAGTGGTGTATATTTGTATACATAGTGGTGTATTCCTCACCGACCGCAAGGGAAGGCGTGACCACATTACACATACGCACACACTTAGTAATCAAATTAGTAATCAAAAACTATGATCTTACCATTACTAACTAAGGATAAAAATATAATTCATTAAATTTAAGATTTTTTATTATCTAAAAATGGAAAATGCATCAATTAACACTATCAAATCCCCTACCCATGTTTATATTGGATTAAGAATGTTGATGGGGAAAATTGGAACCTACCGGTGGTTTATGGGAGCCCCTCTGTCCACCTAAGGCGCTATCTTTGGAGCTCTCTCAACCGTGATAACACTATTATCAATGACCCCTGGCTGATTGCGGGCGACTTTAATGCTGTTACCAACACCGAAGAAATCTCCAACCCTGATAGTGTGGGGAACTATAGAAACGGTGACTTCAAGAATTGGACGTTCAATGAGACTTTGATTGATCTGGGATTTAAAGGTCAGAAGTTTGCCTGGAAAAGGGACGAGAAGGTGAAACCTTCAAAGGTGTTAGGCTCGACAGAGCGGTATGTTCTTCAGATTGGCTGCTTGATTTCCCTTTTAGAAGTGTTACCCACCTCGCAATGCTTAAGTCGAACCATTGTCTTATTCTTGTGGAAATCGATCGACTGCAACCCCATTCGCAGCGGACATTCAAATTCCAAGAGAGCATGACCTCGACATCCAACCTTCCTGAATCTTGTTCGGGACTCTTGGAATCCTAATGATACTGTTTGGGCCAACAAAGATGTTATGGCTGCTAAGCTAATGGATTGGAACCGGAGCACTTTTGGTAACATCCACTACAACAAGAACAGACTGTTAAGAAGACTGGAGGGAATTCAAAATAAGTTGGACAAAGTAAACCTCTTGTGGATTATCAAACTAGAAAGAAAAATTAGGAAAGAACTGGAAGAAGTCCTCCATCAGGAAGAAATTATGTGGTTTCGACAAGCAAGAGAATAGTGGATCACCTCGGGGGATAGAAACACGAAGTTCTATCATGCTGCAGCTACTATCAAAAAGAACAAAAAAGGAGAATTCAACTCCTGAATGAAAATGGTTGCCCTTTCTCGAACAATGAGGCTACCGGAGAAATGATTCATAATTATTTCTCCCAGCTATTTACTAAAGATAATGATGTGGACTGCAACTGTGCGCTCAGGAGTAAGTTCTCGATCCTGACTAAGGAGGGCTGGGCGTTCATCCGAGATACTCTCAAAGAAGTGGGGTTTAATGATAAATGGACCAAAAATATTATGACATGTGTGGAATCCTCTACCCTGAAAATCCAATTATCCCAACTCGGGGTATCCATCAAGGTGACTCGATATCTCCTTACATCTTTGTGATGTGCATGGAGCGCCTTAGCCACATTATCAAAGATGAGATACAAAAAGGCAATTGGAAAGGAATCCGACCCTCCAGGTATAGCCCTCAACTTACTCACTTATTTTTCGCTGATGATCTGGTGTTTTTTACAGAGGCTACACAAGAACATATTACAGTTATTAAGAGATGCCCCGACAGATTCAGCAGGGCCTCGGGGAAACGTGTTAGCATTAGCAAATCGCAAATATTCTTTTCAAAGAATATCAGCACAGAAGAAGCAAGGAGACTCACTGATCTTGCAGGCATGCCTTCAACTAGCAACATGGGAAGATATCTTGGAGTACCATTAATCCATGTCAGAGTTACCACCAGTATGCTCACTCCAATCCTTGATAAAATTGATGCAAGACTTGAGGGATGGAAAGTGGGCTTTCTAACGTTGGCAGGGAGACATGTGTTTGCCTAGACGATTTTGCATACCATCCCGTACTATGGCATACAAACTATGTTTATGTCTGCGGGCATTTGGGAGGTGATTGACAAGCGAATTCGAAGATTCATTTGGGGTGGAACGCCGGAAAAGCAAAAGTGCCACCTTGTCCGTTGGGATGTTTTGACCATGCCTAAAAACCAAGGAGGGCTTGGGATTAGGACTACCAAGGATGTAAATCTAGCTTTTATGGCTAAGCTAGGGTGGAGACTCATGAAAGAAAGTGGGAGTCTTTGGGCGACAGTTCTAAAAACAAAATATGTTCATGGTAAACATGGGCTAGAGCTTTTTAATGCTAAGCAAGGAAGTTCAAATGCCTGAAGAGGTATCAATGCGGCTCTCCCTCTTATTTAGCAAGGAATGAGATTCATCGTGAAGAATGGGAGGGATTCCAAGTTATGGATAGATCCTTGGATCCATGAAAAGCCCTTATATACCGTTGTAACGGCGCAAAACAAAAGTAGAATTAACAATGCCAAGGTAGCCGACTTTTGGGACGACACTACTGGTTAGAAGTGGGAGGATCTCAACATTCTACCTAACGAAATCAAACAAATGATGGAGCTCATGATCGTGGGAGCGGAAGAGGAGTTGGACGAGCTCTACTGAGCACATGAAGCCTCGGGTAAGTTCTCAATTCAATATGCTTATAATGTAATTAAAAGGAATGCAAATAACGTGTAGGATCTTGCATGGGAGACACTTTGGAAGATCAAAGTACTAAGCAAAATGAAGAACTTTCTGTGGCTTGCCATGCATGACCGAGTCCTGGGAAACGCCGAGAGAAAGAGAAGAGGCATGATTAGCGAGGGAGATGCAATCTTTTCCCAAAGTGCGACGAATCCACGGACCACATTCTTAAGGAATGTAAACAAGTTAAAGAGGTTTGGAAGGCTATTTTAGGACATGCAAGAATCAACGCCTGGAGCCAGCTTCCCTATAAACATTGGATTGCGAGCAATATTTATAGGGAGTGCCAAGCTGAAAACAAAGATTGGCCCCATATGTTCACCATTATAGTCTGGTGGATTTGGAGATGGCGGAATAATAGAGTTTTCAATAGGGAGGATATGAGTGTCCAAAGAAAAGCTGTTTGGATCAAGGAGGCGAACGAGGAAGTCAACCGAGCTTTCATGAGAGAGGAAAGCATGAAGGGAGGTATAAACACAGAGCGAACTGTCAGACTCTGCTGGAACCCCTCTGCAAACTACCGCTACACCATTAACGTCGACGATAGTGTAAATGCCTCAATCAAGAAAGCGGGAATTAGTGGTATTCTTAGAGATGAGTGTTGGTCCTGGTTGATATGATGTGAGTCTAGAAGGGGGGGGGGGTTGGAATAGACTCACACGGAATTTTAAAACTTTTTGCAAGAACGAACACTTGTGGAGGTTGAACTTGATCAAAGATAAACGCAGCGGATAAGTAAAGTTTCAACAAATTAAGTTCACTTTGCACGAGTTTTAAGATTGTAAAAATTAGGTTTGGTTGTTAGTATGCAATGCAGTACGTGAAAGTAAAGAGAGAGAGAGAGAGAGAGATTTTTATAGTGGTTCGGATGTTAACAAAGCCTACTCCACTCTTCTTCACAACTTGTGAAGGATTGCAGTATTGTTTCCTTAATAGTACAAAATCCTCTCAACAACTGCTCCTTTGATGACCAAGCCCGGCAATCATGTCTCACTAGGTTTTTCAACTTCTTCAAAGTCTACTCCGCCTCTTTCTACTTCACCAAAGTAGAGATTGGTTGAAATGGTTGAGGATTTTCTCCAACGTGGAAATCTTGAGTTGAGCTTCTTGATTTAACGCTTGAACTTCAACAAGATCTCCTTTGAAACTAGATTGAGAGTTTGAGCTTTTGGATATTTTGCGCACTAATTTTTGCTTGCTAATGCTTTTCGCGTATGTCAACCAACTTGTCCAAATGAGAAGGGGCAAGGGTATTTATAGGTGTGAATTTTAGTTTCGTTGGAGGGAAACTGAAATTCAAAACCTTATATCCAGTGTGTAATATCCGCTGGGTAAAATATAACCATTTGTGAGTGTCAGTACTTTCTAGCAGTTTGTCTACTTTAGTGAAAAGACAATTTGTCTTTTGTCTTACACAAAAGGGCATGTCATTTAATGCTCATTGGGATCACAACCTAGGATCTGTTTGACATTCTGGTCATACCCAACCTCAAGGCTATGGACAAGACGAATCTTCAAAGGATGTCTTTAGAGTCCTAGTGCCTTGGGTACTCGTGAGAATGATTGACCTTATCTCATCATCTCCTCAAATTAATCATTTTTTATTATTCGGTCTTCAAGAGTTCGGTCCTTCCAATATTCAGCCTTGTACGTCTTCAGTCTTCATGTCTTCGATCTTCAAGTCTTCAAACTGAAGTCATCGTCCATAATAGCTTCTTAGAATTTGACTGAGTTACTCTTGAACTTTACAGACTCGTCTAATAACGATTTCTAGACAAGGATTCGTCCTACTAGGAAACAAAAGACAGTGCAAAGAATTGGGGAGGTCTCCTCGGGTCTTTGGTATCATCAAAATCAATGACTCGGGGTTCCTAACAATTTTCGCATTTTTGATGATGCCCAACACCTATACTCAAACCATTTGGCTACTTGTATCCAAAAGTGGATTTTTATTAACATAGCCGAATAGTGGAGTTTAACATTACATAGTACGAGGAGTTATAAAATCTAGATAGAACATACACACGCATAGACCCCAAAAGATTGTCTTTTATTCATCATAGAAAGCAAAAATTACAAGATATAGCAATT
>CM008332.1:22175718-22186809 GCA_002525835.2 Ipomoea batatas
ATATCTGGTGGAACCAAAACGGGAACTCCCCGATTTTGTAGGCATCAACCGTGGCATAATTCATTATTTCCCCGGGCGAATGAGTGGTTTTAGCAGTGCTCGAAAGCCTCAGTTGTTTCTCATAGATGGCTGCAGTTAACAGTGATCTTATTTGCAGGCCAATCAGTCTAGTCCTGAAAAACCACTGCCTTTCTGCTACTGATTCTATGCATTTTGCAACAAAAATCCCTAAAGTGAGAGCATAGCCTTCATATTCAAAGGCCCCTCTCCCATTTGCAACTTCTATGAACTCATAAAGAAACAGTGGCCCTGTGGACACTGTCAGGATCTTAACAAGTGCAAATGTTCCCGAAACAATAAGACCTCTCCGCTGGCTAGCAACTATCGACGAGAAAACAGAAGGCCGACAACTAGGATTAGCCTGTTTCTGTCTGTTCATTTGCTCCTTAAACAAACAGTTCAATGTCCCGGCCTGATCATCCGATCTCAGCTCTGGGATGTCGCCATCGCCTAGAGTTTTCTCCTTGCCTTTCTTCAACACTGCGCTTAACCAGCAAAACGCCATCTTGTTTAGAACCCCGGCTTTGGCAAATGCAGTTACATTCTTTTGTTCTTCAAGCGCTTCATAGTAACAATCATCTGTTTCTGATACCCTTTGCTCCTCCTTGTATGCACAGATGAACAGAAGAACCATCCCGGGAAGCGATAAAATGTTGACAACTGATTCAACATACACAACCTTGTTCAGAATCCCTTCCCAGATAGACAAAAAGCAGAGAATTGCAACCACTAAGGCCTCCAAAAAGCACAATTTCACCACTGAGGAAATTAAGGTGGGCTGATTCTTGCTATTGCTGACAGACAACCCCAGAAACAGCATTGTGAATCCTTGTAACACCAACACTAACCATGAATGCAGAGGTAAAACACTCGAATTCTTGACAACTTTCCAAACTGCCAAGCAAAAGTAACCCGCACCTAAACCGCCATTCAAACTGCAGGAACACACCTGCAGCAATCTGGAGTTGCTTGCACTTGCAGACACCAAATTCTTTCTCGACGAAAGCTTGTGAGAGTAGTGGAGATATGCAAGAAATAACAGAAGCAAAACATTCGCAGAAATGATCAGTATGTGGCCGATGCAGATGCTACACGCCTTTTCTCCGCAGAAAACTTGCCACGGATCCATGGTTTCCTCTTCTCTGCCAGTAACAAAACCAAACACAAAATAATGCAACTAATAATATCAGATTCTTGATTGTAACAGAGTCAGTAGTACTAAAAAAAAAAGAATATCAGATTCTTGAAACTCTAATGAAAAATAACATGAAAAACAATGATGAAACAAGTTTGCAGATTATATTGCTTATCAACATTTCTGATGAAGTAAGTATCCAACTAATATCCACCATGTATAATGATTAGTTACAGATCCAAGAAATATAAATTAAATATACAACAATTAGTTTTCTGATCTTAAAAACTGTCATCATGGAGCC
The DNA here is from genome assembly GCA_002525835.2 of Ipomoea batatas. Lineage (NCBI taxonomy): Eukaryota > Viridiplantae > Streptophyta > Magnoliopsida > Solanales > Convolvulaceae > Ipomoea > Ipomoea batatas. The sequence continues at coordinate 22,177,218 of CM008332.1, forward strand.
ATTTTTACATATCTTCTGAGCTGAGCTTACAAAGAAAGAAATTACTAAATCTTTTAAACAACAAACTTCATTTCAAGACTGAATTTTAGCTAAAAATAACCATGTAACATTCATTCACAGAAAGATATACAAATTTAAAAAAAAAAAAAAAATATTACATAACTTACTTTTTAAAATTCCTTAAATAAATCACATGAAGACATGGGGTTTGCAAAGCAAATCTTCTGCTAGAAACATCTTCTTTTTTTTTTTTTTGAGTTTCTTAAGAAGATTATGATCAAGCTTACCAAGAAATGAAGAAACTACTGGCGTTTATAAAACCTGCATGCAAAGTGCACACCACACTGAACATTGTTGGTTAGCTGTTGAATTTGTACACGCAATGATTAATTAATTGGATATTATCATATTAATAATGGCCGTACACTTTATCATATGTTTAATTAGTAAATGTAGGTAATCATTGATTCGTTGGATTCCACTAAAAAGAAGTTTGTTTCTTTCCGCTTTCTTCTTTTTCTTATTTGGAAACTACTATCATGTATTTTGTTAAAAAGTTTTTGTTTTTTTCAAAAAGAAGAAGAAAGATGGAAATAAAGAAAAATTTGTTCAAATGGAAAATGTTAAAAAAAAAAATAGAAAAGTTTTTTAATAATGGGAGTGTTTAGTAAATAGTTGTTAGTTGATAGATGTTAGCTGATTGAGTTAATGAGTTTGACTAGAGTTGATAACACTAAGGGGGTGTTTGGTTGGGTGTAGTTTGGGGGGAATTGGAATTCATTGAATTGTAATTCAATGAATCTTCAAACTACATTGTTTGGTTGGAGGGAATTGCAATTTCGCGGAATTGCAATTCCCTCCAAATGATGAATTGCAATTCATGGGGTACCTCCATGAATTGCAATTCAATGGAGAGGAGGGGCAATTTTGTTGGTGTAAAGACAATTTTGCCCCTCCTCCCATACCCTTTGTTTTTTTTTTTAATTTTATAAATTTAAAAGAATTATTATTATTATTATTATTATTATTATTATTATTTAAAGAATTATTATTATTTTGAAAGATTATTATTATTATTTAAAGAATTATTATTATTTTGAAAGATTATTATTATTATTATTTAAAGAATGATTATTATTTTAAAAGATTATTATTATTATTATTATTTAAAGAATTATTATTATTATTATTATTATTACTCTACTACTACTACAACTACAACACATACTACAACATAAGGGTATTTTAGTCATTTTATCATTTCTTACCTTTCAATTCTCTGTACTCCTATTCCTGCATACCAAACACTGTAATTGCAATTCCTACCTTATTCATTGAATTGCAATTCCACCGAATTACAATTCTTTTCCCCCCTAATTCCCTCCTCCCAACCAAACGCCCTGTAATTGATTATAGAAAAATGTTTGTTAAATTAGTTGATAGCTTATTACATGCAAAATGACTTTTTCAAAAAACTGTTTTGAGTAGTTTTTTGAATTTTAACATTATGAAGCAATAAGTTGTTATTAATCAAAACACTCATATTGATTGTTTAACCAAGCCAAACAACTAATAGTGGTTAAATAAGTCAAAATTGAATTGGTTGATAAGCTAACTATGTTACCAAACAAGACCAATATATTTTATTCTCTACTCCTTAATAATTTGTTTAAAGACTAGTACTATGTGGTGTGATTACACATCTATTATCATTCCAAATAAATGGTCACATGATTGAACTCTAATGGTGAAACATTGATTCTTTGAGTTAAAAATATATTAAAAAGTATAACACAAATATTATCTTTTCAAAATCTTTTATTTCGCGCGAGTCTGGAAAAAAAATTGTTCAAATGAACTAGAGATTAATAAATTATTTTATTCTATCAGGAAAAGTTATGGACAAAATGATTACAATTTTTCCCATTAAGTGACATTCTTATTATCGAAACCCTTAAAAAAGTATTGTGTTCTATTTGGAAAAATTATGGACAAAATTACAACTTTTTTCTATTTTGGCAGTATTCAATTGTTCCAATAGCTATATTGCACCAGGTGCATGTAGGGTTGATTATACTATGGAACATGTTTCATACTACGTGTTGAATTGTTTCGCTGTAAGTTTAAATTTTTTATGAAGTTTTGAGGGTTTACTCACTAGCCCTGCGGGCTAAAGTTCATGTGATTCTAACTCATTCTATGTGGGTTGGAATCTTTTTTTTTTTTAAATTGAATAACCCATTAAAATTATGATTAATAAATAATGCATATATTTTGAAAATCATTAGTGAAAATGAGAATAATTGCTGTCATGGTTCATGCAAAAGTTTTACAGCAAATTAAACAAAATTACCTAGGATAGTACAATAATTGAAATTATAATGGAAGGAATTAACATTATATTCTTGCACCTTTTCTTGGACAGTACAGTGAGTTGTACAGGTGACTTTGATACGAACTCAGGACAACGTTTTTTTTTTTTGACAACGTTGAAAAATGAAACTCATGACAACGTTGAAAATCTCGGTGTGGTCTACCAGACTACCAATATATATCAGCGCCTCGAGGTTGTTGGTAAATTATTGTGTAGTTGTATATATGGACCATGATTCAAAATGATATTTTTGAATTTTATGAACAAAAATATTAGATGCATTTTCAAAATTATACTCCCTACTTTTACTATCACTTGTGTTCAAATTTGATTGGAGGATGAAACAAAAAGGGATGAATAAACACATGGCCCCTATTAAATTGATCAATCAAAACATGCCAACTCATATGGAGTAAAAAATGGGAGTGTGAATAACATATGTTATGTGAGAATAATGAAATTTATGGAATAAGATAATGTATTTATAAGTTAAAATAATATACATTATGAGTTATAAAAATATATGTTGTAGTGGGTCACGATAAAAAATTAAATTACATAAAACGATGTCGCTTTTGGACCGTGATCCACACATATCTGTTGGCGGTTGTTTTTTTTTTTTTTTTTTTTTGGAAAGTATATTCGCGGTTGTTTGTATGGTTTCTCAGAGAAACGATGGGTTTGAATGAATTCTTCGAAGGCTGCGTACGGAAAGACCAGTTTGAGGTGTGTGTAAATGGAAATGTGCAAAATATATACAAATATGTATACCCAGGTTAGTAGATGACTAGACACAACCTTCTGTTTGTGTGGGTTAAAGACTAAAGTGGGAGCAAATCAAAAGAAGTTGACAAAAGTAAAAAAAAAATTGAATACGGGATAAAAAGATAAAAAATTTATTTGACAAATCAGTTTCTTGTCTGATAATTTTTTTTATGCGGTCAAATAGACATGAATTTGTGTGTTTGTATTTTTTTTAAATCACATACACACAAGTGGAGACACACAAGTCCCACTTGCGTGTCTGTGTTGACTGTGAAAAAAAAAAAATAATCTGACAAGAAACTCATTTGCCAAATGAGTTTTTCCTCTTTTTGTCTAATTTTCAAAAATTTTCTATTTTTGTCAAACTTCTTTTGGTTTGTGCTCATTTTAGTATGACCCTTGTTTGTGTAGTATTAAATCATCTTTTTTTTTCTAATTTAAGCATAGTCGGGGCCGCACGTTGCGGGTCAAGCCCGCATATTCGCAATCCCTATTTCAAATGACCCTAACCCACCTCATCGAAGGGAAAGGCAAGTAGGAGTGTTAGCGAACAGAGTTTATTGAAACCTATTTGTGACTGTATTCAGTAAGCCTTTGTTATGTTCGTTTGTTAAGGTAAACAAACATAAATAAACAAATTTTAGAGTTCGGTTAATAAACGAACAGAGTTTAAATATTTATAGGCTCGTTTGCTAAGAGCTCGTGAACAAACTTATTTAGTCGTTGTTTAATAATGTTCACGAACGAGATCATTTAGTGTTCGTTTAATAATATACGCCTTTAAAATAGTGTAATTTGTTATGAAATATGAATAATAACTATGGTATTACGAAGGAAGAAATGAAAATACAGAAACTGAAATGGAGGAAGAAGGAAGCAATTCGTATTGATTCAGGGATGGATCATTTACAGGGGAGTGAAGGGGTATTTATAGTACTCGGAAATTGTATAAACAAATATTAAATGTACAGTAACAGACATATAATTGAGCTAGTCTAAATGGATAAGATGAAGCATAAAAGGATAAACCTGGAGATCCCGTGTTCAATTCCTGTAGGCTTCACCTAGTTTTGTTGTTTTGTTGCTCAAGACTTTCAGCAGGCAGTTATATACGTATAGACATAACATCAACAACAATAGTGTATGCGGTTCAATGGGTGGACTCCCAGTATATAAACAAGAGATCAAGGGCTTGAATCCTTGCTTGGACATCCACCATTTTCCTTTCATTTCATAACATAATTGTATTTTTTTTGTCCTTTTTTTTTTACTAATCCCCGCGCTATAATTAAACAACAGCTTTATGGTTGATATATTGTCATAAAAAAGGACAACTGGACAACTAATCTTTTTTAATTTGGTATATAATTTCGTAGACTACTTCCATATATAGTGGGTGATCGACTGTCCTAAAAAAATGTAATAACTGTTGTAAATTCAGCCTATTACTCTATTAGTTCAAGGTTGATTCTAGGGTGCGTATGGTTGATAGAGCTATCAAGAATAAAAATCAAAGTTATTGTTATTATTTGGTTGACAGATTTCTAGAACATTACTATAGAATTTGATTACCCCTTAATTAGAAAACTCATTCCCTAATAAAATAAAGATTTCATTCCATTATTTCCCCTCCTAATTGGTGGTTTGATTTTGAAGTTTGGATTAGTGCTTTTAGATTTTTTTTTGTTCATATTAGTGTTTTAGATGTTTTTATATTAGAATAAATTGTCTTGATTTTTTGTTCTTGTATTTTTAAAACCTTTATTCTTATTATAGGTTCATACATAACCAATGTTCATTTTTTTTGTTTGTTCATATTTGTGCTTTAGATGTCTTTATATTAGAATAAATTGTCTTGATTTTTTGTTCTTGTATTTTTTTTTTTAAGGTAAACGTAGCTATTCCATTAATTCATAACATAAAACGTTTACATCAACGATCAATGAAATGGTAAACAATCTCTTACCGTCAGACATAGAAACAACTTTTCTAACTATGTTATAGAAAACTTGAATCGTAGATTGTTTCATAACTAGGAAGCTATGTTCCTTCAGGGAACTTAAAACTTCATCAAAGATCTGGGTCTTCGTCATCATTCTTTTTTGTTCGCCCAGGATAAAATCAACACTTGCCAAAACCAAACTAAACAATTTATGCTAATGAAAATGAAAAGCTCGTGAAAGTAACGAGAGAAAAAATGCTCGCGAAAGTAACGAGAGGAAAACACAATAATAGAGAAAATAAAAAGTGGGTAAAGTCAAAGTAGGGTTGGGAGTTCAAGACTACCAACACAAACACCAATACCTACCTACTATTATTTTATTCAAAGGGAAAGAAAACGGAAGAAGAAGATCTGTGGCGGAGGCGGACGGAGTTCCAACAGTGGTCGGGACGGAAGAAAAGCGAGAGCAAACGTAGAAGGTGACCAAAACTGCCGGCTCAAAGCTCCATTAGAGCTCCGGCCGGAGGCCGGCGATGGAAATAGCAGTTGAGTAGCAAAGAAAGGCGTTTGATTTTAGAGAGAAAAGGGAGGCAGCCAACTTTGTTCTTGTATTTTTAAAACCTTTATTCCTATTATGCGAACCCACAATGCCGCCTCTAATCATGACCTTTAATCAGACAAGGAACCAAATGTTTTTGTTGTTAAGGTTGATGTTGATTTTGCCCTTAATCTAAAGAGATTGAGTTTAAAAAATGAAATGAATTGTAAATTTATATTAGTTCTAATACATTTAAATGATGCACAATAAGGGTGCGTTTGGTTCGCATATGAGAATTGAAATCAAAATGAGAATCAAATACTTGATGATGGTAATGAGTTTTGGTGAAAGTATTTTGCATGTTTGGTAGTAGTGTGAAATTGGAATGACTACAAATATTGTTGTTTGATTATGTATTATCCTATAATGCGAATAAAGGTTTTAAAATACAAGAACATAAAATCAAGATATTGTAATATAAAGACATCCAAAGCATGCATCAATATGAACAAAAAAAATAAAAACAAAAATCTAAAAGCACTAATACAAACTTAAAAATCAAATTATCAATTAGGAGGGGGGAATAATGGAATGAACCCATTATTTTATTAGGGAATGAGTTCTCTAATTAAGGGGATAATCAAATCACATAGTAGTGCTCTAGAAATCTGTCAACCAAACAATAACAATGATTTTGATTCTCATTCCTGATAGCTAAACACATGAACCAAACATACCTTTAAGTATTTTACATACAAGATCAATGAATGCTACAACCGTCGCTATTTTTAAAATTTCTTCATTTTCTGAATTTGCAAGATTGACTACAATATTGTTGTAGTCTCGAAATCTTTTTAATGCGTCAAGTGTGTCACAATGTTCTATTACCCTACCTTGAGTCACGCCACTATCATTATCATACAATTATATACAGTAAAAAAGTTATAACGTACTGTACTATGAGGAATCTAGAATATCCTTAGTAATTGTTTTGATCATGTACGTATAGTATGATTTTGATCTATTATACTTTATTTTCTATGAAAATGATTTTCAACCTAACATTTATATAACCTTTTGATTACGAAAAAGCTTGCAGTCTCAACTTGAATATACATTTTGGGTGGAGATCACTTTGTGACTAACTAAAAAGTGACTAAAGTAAGTAAATCAATTTAGATTATCTATAACTTATCGATTCAAATCAAAAAATAAGCAACTCTTACGTGAAATTAAACTTAAAATATTATAATAATTAACAATCTAACTAACCGATTAATTTGGAAGGTTTCAAAACTTTTTATAATCTATAAAATAAATTGGTTGCCAACTATCTTTCAATTTGGTGGGAACCACATGCATGGTACGTGAGCGAAAAGCAAACTAAAACCTATTAGTTTACTAACTGCTGGAAATTTGTGTATTTAAATTTTAGACCATATTAAGGGTGGAGAATTTTTTTATTTTTTTTTTAATTTCAATTCTCTTTTGGTTGATGAGGAAAGCTCATAGTTATTATTTGAAGATGTATATTGAATAAACCTCGTTATTGTATAACAACATTTTTTTCAACTTTTCTAACTACGTTAGTGGTAGTTGGAAACTTCATTACCTTAGTAAAAAGACTTAATTTTCTAACTACCATAGTATTTAAAAAAAAAAAAAAGTTCTACTACCACGAGGTCGGAAATTGCCACCAATCCTTAATCATGACTTGGCTGTCCAAATTTTCTGACGACTTTTTTAAGTTGAATCCATATTACCAACCACAAAAGAGTGACCCGTGCATAATATCGATAATCAATTTTTCAAATTTTAAAAGTGATTGAAAATGTTGTTTATGTCTATAAATTATCATTTTTAACTATTTTTTAGTGATAAAAAATGTAGAGTTTCCCATAATATTAATTTTGTAAAAGTATTGTATTTAACTATTAAATAATTAAATAGTTTACACTAAAATGCTTGTGTGGACGAATATTATAAATTAATTTAAAAAATAAAATTTTAATTTTTTTTTTGAAAAATAATCGAGTATATATAAAATTTATTGATGAATAAGGTGTCTTACACACTAGTTGGTTTGCTGATTTATGGATAAAGTTAAAAGAAAAAGAATTAATAGAGCTAATGAGGTCGGTGCAATCGTTGAGGGCTTGCTAGTCCCACATATGTTCGTTCTTGATCCAAGATAAAGCCTCCTTGCACGTCAATATCGCCTCCTTTTTTTTAAAGGAACATTTGATGTTGTCAAAAGTTCAAAAATATTAATCACAATTTGGATATTACAAATAGAAGATCGTTGTTTGGCAAATAGCTAAATTTCAAAATAGATAGATGTTAAATAAGTGAAAAAATTTTCTAAAAATTGAGCATTTTGAGTTTTTCATCACTAGTGACATCTTATAAATTTGCAAAAGTTTCATTACTAAAGTAAACTTTTAAATCTGTAAAATTAAAATTGAGGAATGATTTGAAGTTAAATCCTCATTAAAGATCAGTTTTCTTTTGAGCTTTTTGGCAAAAGGGATTGACTTTTCTTCTTGTAGAAATATAATTGAATACTTTTGCTAAGCTCCCCTAAAGTTTTGTTTTTGACATAGGAGTTTTCTACTTTGAAAATTTTCTTACTAAGCTTCTCTTTAATGTTTTCTAAATCAACACACACCAGACCAATCTCGATGAAAGTAATTGCCTCCTTCAAACCCTCACATGAACTGACACTTTCTCATTATCTTATTTAAACTCCAGTCAAAATAAAGTCTCGAATCAAAACCTACTCATTCTACAAGAAAATGAAAACACAATATTCATATATAAATATAGTCAATTTATCAACACATTAAGTCATCAACTATCATTATCATGATCAAATCAATAACTTTCTTGTCCATGTCTACCAAGCAATTAATTTGGTGGTTGAAAGTGAAATAACTCCTTTATTGCGATGTTCCCAAAGAATGCATACTAAAGTGATTCATTGCCTTTGGTTAGTTCAATGCTCATCAAGCATTTTATATATAGGGGTTCATTTAAATGAGAATAATTCTTCTGATAAAAAGTAAGAATTGATCTCAGTTGTCCATTATGATTCATCAACAATTGAAGGGATTTTGTATTTAAAAAAAAAAACAAAAAACACTTGATTAATCATCTTGGGCTTTGTCATGTATATAGTGGAAATGTGAAAGCTGAGCTGAGACATTTAGGGTCTGTTTACTTAGTTTTCAAATTTCCTGTTTTCTGTTCTGTTTTCGTTCTCTATTTCATTTTATCTATTTTCAAATTTTCATTTTCAAAACTTTGTTTACCATTACCATTTTCTGCTCTGTTTTCTGTTCGCCCTTGACCTGGGAGTTGCCACAGTTTCTCGCTCCATCCTCGCCGCCGGAGACCTCGGAGATGCGGCGACCTGGGAATCGGAGACCTCGGAGATGCGGCGACCTGGGATTCGGAGATGCGGTCTGGAGCCCTCGCCTTGACGAGGATGATAACAGATCTTGGGCTGGAAGTCGCCGTCGATGATGGTGTCGGCGGGCTCCACGTGCTCCGACAAGGCAGCGATGGTTTGGGCTGGAAGCTTTGGCTTGAGAGCAGCGAGGCAAGGGGCGGCGGGTGAGGCTATGCTCTGCTCGGACGTGAGGTCGAAAGAAGAAGGAAGAAGAAGAGGAGAGAAAATTGCTTGTGATAGGAATCGATGCTATGCTCTATGTTTATGTTTACTGTTCATCCGCGTGTTTCAGATTAGAAAACAACTTTTTTTTGTGTTTCTAATTCTCCATAAAATAGAGAAGAGTTTTCTGTTTTCAAAATGAGAAATAGCTCAAGTAAACATGTTTCTTGTTTTCTTATTCTCAATTCTCAAAATTTTCAGAAATTTCAGGAAATTTTCCTGTTAGTAAACACACCCTTAGTGAGCCAGATTATAATAAGAGTCGGGATTATGGGATAGAATGACAATTATCTGGGTCTA
>CM008332.1:22196272-22207072 GCA_002525835.2 Ipomoea batatas
GTTCTATCAAAACCTCCTATTATTATTATTATTTGTTATTTTTTTGACCAAGTGAGCTTTTGTGTCTGCATTCTATGCCAAGCAGTCCCCCAAGATATCTTTAATGGGTTTTGAAACCAAAATATTCTAAATAATAGATAATTGAATATTACTGTTGCGGAGCAGAATGATCATGTGGAGTCCCCTGACGAGCAAGCCAAGAAGACAAAGTTATTCTTCATTCAAGCTGTGGAGAACTGGGAAGCTGAGTTCTATGCTAAGGTCAATGATGATGTCTTTATTAATCTTGGTATGTTGTAGTTCATATACTATACTAACAAAAGTCATCGTCTATTATTATTATTATTATTATTATTTCCAGTCTGCAATTCTGCTCAAGGTTTTCTAATGAAATGAAAAGCTATATCACAAAGAGTATTTACTGTTTATACACTTGAAATGCTCATTATTTTTATGAAGTTGTTTTTATTGTGTAAAGTCTTTATATGTTCTTTCAACCAGGAAGAGTTGGATAAACAAAACCTGCAAATAAGAAAATTTGCTCAACAATTGAACTTTTATAACTTCAGATATCTTAAGACTTAGACTTTTGGAGGAATAGTATTTAAGCTTCTAGATGAAATTGTACCCTTTATTGTAACAATCTTTTTAGAATGGTAGCCTTAAATATAAAATTGCCTCTTAAAGAAATTGCATATTCCCCTAGAGTTTGTTTTGCTTAACTTCGAAGAGGTGAATGTTGTTGAACTTTTTCTCAGCTCTATACATGTTGTAGCATATCTGATTGAATATGATACGAAAGATTCTAGAATTGAAAAGGTCAGATATTTAATGGGGAAATGATATTCACAGAGACTTTTTAAAACTTTGTGCTCTAAACATGAGGCATATTTGACTGAATATGATTTCAAAGATTCTAGAATTGAATAAGTCAGATATTGCATAGGCAATGCTCTAATAATTAGTCTCTCATATTTTTGCAGATGCTGTTGGTGCGGTGCTCGCCAGTCATATGGATAAGCCTCATGCTTACATTGGGTGTATGAAGTCTGGGGAAGTTTTCTCTAAACCGTGAGTTTTGTCTTGATATCTGGTTTGGCATTAATGTATTTAGTGAGACCAATGTTTTACCTTACCCATTCTACAGAGGGCACAAATGGTATGAACCAGATTGGTGGAAATTTGGTGATGGAAAATCGTGAGTACTGTCTAAATTTTCGGTTTTTATTTTTGTTCAAAAGATGAATGATGTAGAACTTCATCTAGAAGACAAATATAGTTCTTTATTTTCATTTCGTTACATGTTTGTGAACCTTTCTACATACAGGTATATCAGGCATGCTTCAGGTGAAATATTTGCCATATCAAAGGCTCTAGCTCAGTTTATTTCCATCAACAGGTGATAGCATTCGCTATGCCTTTTATCCTTTGCATATGTATCAATTGAAGATGAATTATGGATTCCTTCATCCTTGATTTATAGATCAATTCTTCGAATATATGCCCATGATGATGTGAGTGCTGGGTCCTGGTTCATTGGACTTAATGTTAAACATGTTGATGAAGCGAAATTTTGCTGTTCATCCTGGTCATCAGGTCTGTCTTTCTCTTTTCGTCATGCACATTTGATATTCCCCTTGCTTTTTCACCCATGATTTAGTATTTGGAGTGGTCAACCTTGTCTATTTTCATGTTAGCTAAATACCGTACCAATTTCCCCTACATATAGGCTTTTCCTTGTGCCATCTTTGCTCAGAAGTTATAAATTCATTAAACATCAAATTTTCATAGGTAAACTTATCCAAATAAAAATGCTGCCCCCGCTCCCAGCAAGGGTGAATGCGATGCTCTAAAAAGCAAGAGCTATATTGATACCGCTTTCCCTATATAGAACTGATATTATTAATTTATTACTGTTGTGCCTGTGTAGAACCCAATCATAAGACACATTCTCATCTACTGCATTGATCGATTGATTCAATATGAAATAACGTTTTATTTGTTGTTTTTGGAACTTGTAATGTCAGGATCTGTATGTGGTGCTGTGTGATTTAATGTGCCTACACACTTCAAAGGTTTCATATTAAATGTCAAGGAAGATATGAATTTACTCCAATTCATTCATTACAATGCAACTTAGAAGGTTGCAAGCTCATGGTAAGTTTTGATTGTCAAACAAAACCCATAGCGTAAATATGGATAGAGGACAGGCATTGGTCTATGACGAGGCACATCGATTTGCAAAAACAACTTGGCCCCAGTTCTTGTGAAAAGACTTGATCTTGGTTCATTTGTAAATGAATTGTGATACACTGAACTTAACCGAAGAGTTCATGCAAATGTAATTTAACTTATGATGAATGGATATGACTATCACAGTGCCTTTACTGGTTTCCCCCTTTTTTGTAGTCACTATAATGAACCCTAATTCTAGGTGGTTAATTGAGTGGTCGTAGATGGAACTTAGATGAATGAGATGGATAGAGTGCTTGTTTGCAATGAACACTTGGTTCGGTTGGGATGTGAGAAGGTAGGCTACGGTGAGAGCATCAGGGACAGGGTTTGGGAAAAATATCAGAGCCAGGTTTCGATCCTGGGACCTGTGGGTTATGGGCCCACCACGCTTCCGCTGCTCCACTCTGATTTGTTGTTTTAATTTCTAAATGTAAAATATATATACAAACTCTCTATAATTTTAAGACCCAAAACACCTCCGCGAACCTGAATTCATGCGTTCCCTATGCCCTAGTGCCTTACGCATTAAAATATTAAAAATGAGAGAGGAGACCAATACTTTAATTCTTAAATCTAATATTTTATATCATAAATATACTACTTTATTAAGAATAGTTACCTGATTAAAATAAATTATTGTAAGATATTTTACACATCTTATAATAAAATAAAAATATAAATAAATATAATAAAAATAAATTAAAATTATGCCCATAAGGCAAATAAGTGACCATTCAATTATGTCGTATCAATTTGTGGACATTCTGGAAGGGGAAAGAGATCTTTTCAGAAGCACTTTACCAAACTATAAGAAGCAAAACTCATCACATCACATAACCTTATCTGATATTATCTATATGTATTCTAACTTCTTCTTTTATATTATTTTATAAAAACAAATTGGTCATAATTTTCATTTTAGTTTATTTTTTTCCTTCAATAAAATTTCGATATGTAATGAAAATTTTAATCACTGATAGTATATATGCTTATCATTCTCTTGATCTTAATGTCATAATAGAACAAAACTATTGAAATATTCATTAAAGAAATAAAATCCAAAAATTTATATATTTAAACTAGGAAGAGTTCCGTTGAATAAAGAGAATTTAAACAAATAATAAAGAAACTAAAAAAAGAAAAACAAAAACTATCTATTCTCATTCATTTACTTGCTTTGATACCATTTTAGTGTCATTTTCACAAAGTCATAAAGGCTATAGTGTTACATTTAAATTTTTATACAAAACTCTAAAGCGATACAATAGCTTGTCATGATTCTTTTCATTATTATTAATATGTGTTAGTTTTGATAGAAGTGTTGATAATATCTTCGTAATATCTTGGTATATGTTGTTGCTAGTATAGTCAATAATACTAAAAAAATGTTGTTGCTAGTATGTAGAGTTGTTGATAAGGATGATGACGTTTATTTTGTTTTCTTTTGGGACACTTCTTTGCTCCGGATTAGTCCATCCGTTTTTGTTATATCTTCTAGCATCTTCTGTTATAATTTTTCGTACTTTCTCTCAACTCATCCTTAATAAAAAAATTTGCTCGTTGATAGTATGGTTATCATTTTTTTTTTTAATTTTAATTCCATAATAGAACAAAACATGACACATGATTTACATCCCACATGGTTTGATCCAAGCATGTAACCTAGAAATCGAGGTGAAGCATGTCAATGGTGGACAAATGAAGGGTAACACTCATTAAAATCCAAACCTTGACATTCTTATCTACTCAAAGTACTTACTATATATGATGATCTGAAAGGGTCCTTACTAATATGGTCTGATCTGCTTGCTTTTAAGTTTCCACTTAAGCATGCTTCCAGTGATGTGTTGGTTGGTCTTTGTTCCCTTCTAGCGGATTAATACAAATCACAACCATTATATCGTGGACCAAGCTCATTATGTACATTGTGAATCATGTCTGAATTATATATATGAATTTAACATAGTATGTACATTCAGTTAAACATATTGTAGGTAACATATTAGCTACCTTTGGTTTATTTAAGTATATAATCGATCATATTAAAGTACATAATAGGTTAACTACGGTTCATAATATGGACCATATATGAATCATATGATACACAATGCGCATAATAAACCCTAACCCACGATATATATAATTTATGTACAAATTACGTGGTATAATACTCTATTAAAGAGATTTATATTAGGCTTTCATAAGAGTCAAACTTTATAGGTGTAACTCGAGACAAATGTGAATTAGTTTCACAATGGTGGGAATATCAAATGTCGTATGCAAGAAAACACGAACTCAATTGTTAGCTACTTTCTCAACCTACTGAAGCACAAAGAGTCAACAGTTGTCTCCACTAAGGCTCGAACCCACTCTCATCATCCATGTGGGAGTGTAAACTGGGACACCAGGTGCCACTAGATCACAAGGTCTTTGGCAGGTTAGACTATATATAGTTAAGGCTAATTTAAACATGCTCAAAAATATTGTGGTGATCCAAAATTACGCAATAAGAAGTAGCACACGCATGTGAAAAGCAAGTGTACGTGAAAGATGTACGAGTGGGATGCTTTGTGGTATCACAATGTTTCATCAAGCCAATGAGTAACAGCTAGAAGTAAACTCACTAATTAGAGTTCATTAATACTTTGTAACACCATTTTATTTGCGGTTATAGAAAAAAATAAGTAATTTTGAAACTTATATATATCTTACAAACATTCAACACACATAATCTTATCTTTAAAATCTCAACCAAACTCAACTATTGCATAATTTACAATTACAACTCGACAACTCTAGATACTATTATTAACAATTTGACATGGACAAGAAACTGTTAAAATGCTTCATAAGGTAACTTTAGAACTTGATGGCTAATATGCTAAATATATTTGTAATCTGACTGAAAAACTGGTCATATTTAAGCAAAAAAGTCGATCATAAAGAGGGATATGATTTATTAAACTTAATTTACTTTCCGAACACTGTGGAGTCTCAAGAACTCCATTATTATACTTGAATTGTATTGAGAACTTCTTATTATCAATACAACATTTTTTATTCTACAACACTCTTTAGAAAAATGATATTCTCTTTCACTAAAATCACTACATAATAATATCATTATCTTACATGACATTAATTAAAAAATAAAAACTCTTTATATTTATTGATTACTTATAAATTAACTTTTTCCTCCAAAAGGTTGAGTCCAATCCCAAGCCTCCCTCGAGCCCCCCGCCCCCCGCCGCAATCCACACGCACACACATTGGATTGATAAAGTATTTGTGAGGATGTAAATTATGATAACTTAGTGCTCAATAGTCATTGCTAAATGTTGGTCCGCACAATAAATCTGTTCACTTTAAACATAATCATCACATTATTATGCATTGTCAAATTTTAAATATTGATATTTTTCCCCAAACACTACCTACATATAAATTAATTGATTTTTGTATGAGAATGAAACGTAACATAGCTTACAACCATATTTATTTGGAGTCCCTTTTCCAACAACAATATAAATTATTATTATTATTATTATTATTATTATTATTATTATTATTGTTATTGTTATTATTGTTATTATTATTATTATTATTATTATTATTATTATTATTATTATTATTATTATTATTAGAACAAAGCCCATTTTCCATTCTCTTTCATTTCTTTAATTAAATGGGTTGCATACTTTGCATCGGTTGATGAGACCTTGAGAACCTAAACAGATTTAAAATAATAATAATAATAATTTGAACAAAGTCACAATGCAAGTGGTCCTGTTGAGAAGAAAACCAAAAGTTATCTTATCACATTATCTATAAGATTTAAAAATCTTATTTTTGTTTTGAATTAGTTGACTTTATTCTAAATATATTAATTTTAAGAAAA
Source organism: Ipomoea batatas (assembly GCA_002525835.2). Taxonomy (NCBI): domain Eukaryota; kingdom Viridiplantae; phylum Streptophyta; class Magnoliopsida; order Solanales; family Convolvulaceae; genus Ipomoea; species Ipomoea batatas. The sequence continues at coordinate 22,202,406 of CM008332.1, forward strand.
AAATTTAAGCAATAAAAAAATTACACATAGAGAATCTAAATTGACTATGATACTTGGTACTATAGCTATATATTTTTTTTGAAAGAAAAGAAAAGTACTATAGCTATATATAATTGTAACATGTAATTTTAATATGGAATTATCTTCATTTTTTTTTCTAAATTTATAGGAAACATTTTATAGACATTTTATTTTTAGTCATTTTTTTAAAACATCACATATTATTCTTAGCATTATTATGGCATACCCATTCTTGATCCTATATATGTCAACAAACCTATTTAAATTGCATTAAATATGTGGAAATTGACCCATTCTTGATCCTATGTCAACAAATCTATTTAAATTGCGGTAAATATGTGTGCATTTCAGTCTATTCAGTTCTAAGTGTTAATTTCTTCTTCTTCTTCTTCTTCTTCTTCTTCTTCTTCTTCTTCTTCTTCTTTTTTTTTTTTTTTTTTAATTCTAGAGTTATATGTGCCATGTCACTACGGCTGAGGCGCGATTGAAATTGAAAAGGATACGGGATTCTTCCCGCGAATTAGAGATATTTTCCAATATATATATATTATTGAAAAACATCTCTAATTAACAGGAAGAGTCTCGTATCCTTTTCAATTACAATTATCGCGCCTCCGCCGCAGTTAACTAACATATTATATATATAGTGGTTCAATGTATTTTATATAAAAAAAGATTAATATGTCATTGTATTTAGTGTCACTTAAACATTTTTTTTTTACAGATGACCAAAAATGATCATGTCACAATAATACTAAGGTCAATAAGATTTCTTCTATAAAAAAAAATTAAAAGTAAAATAACACATAGAAATCTAGAATAAAAATGAAATTAATTCTTCTAGTATGATTTCCAATCCAACAAATACGATGGTGCATGTTGGTGTATGTGTATACATGTGATATGGATGAAATGTGAATTTGTGGTTTTGTGTGACCTTGCATTGCGAACTTATTTGAATTCCTCATATCTAATCCAATGGTATAATCTATGTACAAATAATATGCTAGTTGTCAATACCTTGTGGTCTAGTGGTACCCGGTTGCACTCTCATATGGAAGGGGTGGTTTGAACCTCAGTGAAGTCAATATCGACTATTTGTGTTTCAGTAGGTTGATAAAGTAATTATGAACAAATAATGTATTGTAACAGAGTCAATACTATCCAAAAAAAAAAATCCATCTTAATTAACTTTAATTTGTTAATTATGGAACCTGTTTTCTGATAGCAACCATATTTCTTGTCTCTTGTATTTGTTTTTCTTTGCAGCTGGAAGTTGGCAGACATTGTCACATTGTCACATCCCCTCCGTACGTTAGTTGTGCCCATCATTTTTTAATTTGCATCATTTGAACAAGAAAACTGTACTTCGTTGTGTTTTTGTAAGGTGGGCATAAGGCATAAAGCTTGGTTGGTGCTTTGTTCAATATATTAAAAATAAATTTTCAATGTACGAAAAAAATGAATTTTATGTCGTTGGTCCATTTGATAAGATGAACCATGGTCCATGATTTATAATTGTCTCTAGGTGAGTCATCTTTCTATGTTTTAGACACTAATAACCAATATAAAAAAATTAGTAAAATACTTCTTAAGGCAAACCACTCAATCACACTGAGTATGAATCTAACCACCCTAAACTCAACTCAGTTGCCGCCATATCCACCACCACCATAGCCTCCGTGTTAGTCTTTCGGCTGCAATTAGCACCTAGATGAGCAATAATTATCTAGTTTTTGTCCCAAATGCCTCACTATCTTAGATCAAGCGGCTAGCAACAATCCCTTGTCTACTTCCTCCTCTACCGTCATATATAGTGCTCAAAGCCATCTTCTCGAAACCAACCTATAGGTCAAAATTTATTTTACCCGAAAAATTCTCAAATTAAGAAATCAAGGTCTAAATTCCCGGCCTAACCTTTATTTTTATTCTTCAATTTTTTTTTTTATTAAAAAAAAGTGATGTATTTTCAAAAATGATTTTTAAAGTTGGAAATTAAACATAAGTGAAATCAAATTAAAGTTGAAAACCATTTTTTTCTTTTAAAACGTTGTACAACATATTCGATCTATTATTGTACTCTCTATCTCTTATGTGTCGATTAATCACAATTATAGGAAGTCACGTATTTTTTTCTCTTCCACTCAATAATCAGTGTATATCATTTATCATGTTACTAGAATACGCTCTAGCAAGTAAAATTAGTACATGATACAACCCTAACCCAGTTAGTCTGATAGTTGACTTAATAATCAAGTTCTGAATTTGACTTTACGTGGGAGCCAAAACCAATGTTTTGACTTATTTAATTTTTTTTTTACGACTCTGTTTCAATGTAGTATCTAAATGTAACACTGAGACTCAAACCTATAACCTCCTATTTATTTTTTTTAATACAACTAAAAGTTAGTCTGGTAATTGATTTATTTTCTTTTTAAATATAACCTCCTATTTAGAAGAGCCATCTCGTACCGCTAGAGCATAAGGTCATTGACATGTTGAACTTTTCTCGTAAATCAAATTGCCATTAATATCTTACTAAACAAAAGTAATAACACTGTAATCCAGTAAATAAACATTTGTTAAGAACTACATTGAAATGACACTCTCAAATCAGTTTTTCTTACTGTTGCTTTCTCCTCTTCATCTTTGCGCCTGTCTGTATTTTAAACCCCCTTTCACTTTTTTATTCATCTGATTGTCTGCTTCATCTTTCTTGAAGATTGTACCTTATTCCATATATTTCTCTGATGCCCTTAACCCAGACACGGCATATCCGCATGATCTTGGTTATGTGTGAATATTGATGACAGAATATTTCACTACGAGGAAAAGAACACAGTACTACGTTAACCCAAGATTCTTAATTACTAGAGGAGGACAACAGCTTGTAACATAAAATGCGTATATTATATAGTCCTATTGTTTCTATACATGTCCGAAAGAGAATAAAAAGGTAAAAAAAATTGGCATGGCGCAGTTACCTGGAAGAAAAGACAGCAGTAGTTCATTTTCTCTCTCACCTTTTGACCTGAGATGAGTTCTTGGATTTGGCAATGGTTTCAAAACTGAAAATCTTACCGAGTAAAAACACACAGTACAAACAACAAACACAAAAGGTTTTTCAACTTTGACTCTATAAGTTGTTTTAATCTCTCCAGTCAAAACACCAATAGTTATATTATGAACCGAGGATCACCTAGTAAGGTGGACTCTAATCTAAAACAACAGTGTTTTATCACGCGCTGAATATGTTTCTTAACATTAAACTTTGTGTTTTGAATATACTAGTTTATGAATATTAAATTTTAAGTTTATAAACATATAACGTTTATTTTCTAAATATTAAGATTTGGGTTTCTGAACATATGTAAGACATGTCAAAAACATGTAACAGAATGAATGTTATAATGTCTAACTTTAGAACATTAATCTTTGAGTTTATGAAAATATAGTATCTAGTTTCCGAACTCTAATCTTTAAGTTCAAGCTTTGAATTTCTGAAAGAAAATAAAATGTTATTTTGGATCAGGTCTGGACCTGGTGCACTGCGTAACTGAGTTCTAGTGTTCTACTATTACATGGATCTCTAAATGCTACTTCTTCACTTTTACTCTCAGATGCAATAAATAATAATAAACTATTTTCATGAGTCTCAATAAAATGTCTACATGAATAATTTGAAAGTAGAAGTAGAACTTGGGAGTCTATATAGTAATTTCCATGATATAATTTGCGTCAAAACACACGCCCGAGGGCACGCGCGCAGGTCCATACTCCATACACATATAAATATATGGTACTTGTCAGTGTGGTTTTCCTGCCTTGAACTGCTATTACTTCAAGAAAATCAGAACATATATATAAATGTATGTGTCTCAGATAGTTTGTTTTTGAGATTAAAGAAAGAATATTCTTGAAATGGTTAGGGTAAGCAGTTTGTGGGTAGCTATGGTGTGGGGAATTTTTGTCTTGTCAGAAACCAGTAAGAGTCTCGTTGAGAATGACAAGCAAGCATTAATGGAGTTTATAAAGAATGTCCCTCATTCAAGGCCTCTGAACTGGGATGATAAGCTCTCAGTTTGCAAGAACTGGAGTGGGGTGACCTGCAGTGAAGATGGTTCCAGGGTTATTGGTCTGAGATTACCTGGGGCAGGTTTTCATGGCCCAATTCCAGAGAATACCCTCAGCCGTTTATCAGCATTGCAGGTCTTGAGCCTCAGATCCAATGGCATTTCCGGGAACTTCCCTTCAGATTTTGGCAATCTGAAAAACCTATCCTATCTGTATTTCCAGAACAACCATTTCTCCGGGCCTTTGCCTTTGGATTTGGGTGTTTGGGAGAATCTCACCATTGTTAACCTGTCTAACAATGGGTTCAATGGTAGCATTCCTGATTCGATTTCGGGTCTAATTCGGCTCACTCATTTAGACCTTTCGAGCAACTCATTCTCGGGTGAAATCCCTGACATGAATCTCCCTAATTTGCAGTTCTTGAACTTGACAGACAATTACCTTAGTGGTGTCTTGCCTGTGTCACTTCAAAGGTTTCCTAGGAGTGTGTTCTTCGGAAACAATAATGTGTCCTTTTTGGACCATTCTGTTTCTAATTCTGCAGGGGCAGGGGAATTGAGTGAAAGGGCTTT
>CM008332.1:22236049-22246560 GCA_002525835.2 Ipomoea batatas
CTTGGTGATCAAGGAAACATACTAGGAGTAGATTTTGTACTAAAAGGGAAAATTAATGCAAACCTTCACGCGTTGTGAAGAAGAGTGGAGTAGGCTTTGTTAATAGCTGAACCACTATTAAAACTCTCTCTCTCTCTCTCTTTATTTACTTCTCATATTTCGCACTGCATATCATTCGACCAAGCTTAAAATATTTTCAAACCTACATCCAATCGTGCAAAGTAAAATAAAATCATAACATATGTTTTCCGCTGCCATATATCTTTGACCAAGTCAATATTATCAAAGATATTAATTTGTGACGAAAATTTTAGACTCGCTCCATTGACCCATCGAGACCAACATTCTATTCCTGTTCTTTTACAATTTGATTCTCAATTTGTGTTACTCCTTTGCTCTCTTTACTTTTGAACCATTTGCACTATGGTCTTTGTGAATCTTGTGTTTGAAAAGCTCGGATTGACTCTTTAAGTGACCGCATATCAACATTCCCAAGTTGTCATCCTTTGAGAACGACGTCCCGGGAATCTTCATTCTCATCCTAATTTTCATCCACCACTCACACTAAACAAATCATTTTGTTAATGATGTGTTTATTTGGGTTGTTTACTATGCTTTTGATCTAAGAGCTTTTGGTTTGAGAGGAAGAAGATCTGTAGAGCACCAAACTTAGGAGTTGAGATTAGGAGTTGAGTTTTGGGGTATTAGCAGTAAATGAATGATTTATGTTCGCTTAGAACCTTTGTTCTACTGTGAATGCAATATGTTCATTATTTGTGTTTAAAACCTAACGAAGCTTATACTGTTTTAAACTTATGAAGATAACATGTGATTTAGAAATGTATCAAAGATTTTCAAATGAGTATTTGTTTTTGGAATTTTTTCTAAGATTTTGGTGTTGTTTTTAGGCTAAGTTCTGCTTCTACCTGAAATATGGAGTTGCTCCACGGGGCCAGGCAACAGGACTGAGAGTCCTGCTGCCCAATCCGTGGGAGGGTGATGTAAGTATAGTGGTGATGATGAAAACGGGTGTAAATGTCGAACCACGAGGATGGGGTTTATGACACGTAGAAAGTCGTTACCTAAACTCTAGGCACCAAGGTCTTGGAATCCATAAGGATCCAAGCAAATGATTTTAGGTTTGAAGATTTAACAACTAAAGTATTTTTGGTATTTTAGATTGAAGGGTAAACAAGATTAAACTAGGATAAAATTCAATTGGGAAAGATGGGTTAATTAGGTGTATTCCTCTATTGATGCATATGACACTTAGATTGGGGGAAGAACATTAACCCTAGGTTCTTGAGGCAAGCACTAAAGAATCCAAGTTCCCACAAGGATTAGAACAAGAGTTGCCCCATTCCCATAGTGTATCAACCCTAATTCTTTAAGAACAAAATCTTTGTAAGCCCTAATCTACCCCTATTTCCATAGAAGGGAAATTGGGTTTGAGATTGGGAAGACTCAAGTCTTCCATTCAATTCTCATTGTGATGAAAGACTTTCCAAAGACAAACAACAATCATTGCACAACAATCACTGAAAGATAGAATTATAATCCAACTCAAAGTCAATAACCCTAAATGGGTGTTCATCCCCTTTATGCAATAATCACATAAATAGCATCAATAGAAACAATAAACACCAAATCTAACCCATAAAAAGGACTACTCACTCATATTTAAAGTAAACATAACAATATCAAACATAGAAATCATAAAAGTGCAATAAGAGTAAATAGGAGATGAAGAAGAGGAAAAAAGAGTTTTGCTATTAAATGGTGAAGAAGAGTTATTGTAATCTACTCCAAATCCTTGAAATAAATGCTTCCAAGTGTTTCCAAGTGTAGATCTAACCTAATCTAGGCTAATAAATGCTATGAAAATGAGGAAAAGTCGTTCTAAGCTAGCTAGGGTTTGAACTTTTTTCAGAAAATGCAGAAAAATAGCTTTTATACTATGTAGGGATCGCAACATCCGGCTTAGCAAACTGCTGTTTGCTAGGCCGTTTGGCTATGCGAGATATGCGCCGAGGTAAGCAGCCACCCATCCGGCCGTTTGCTAGGCCACATGTGTTCAATTTTCCATCTTTTCTCCCGCTTCGCGTTTTGCTGCTCCGATCATCCTTGAGTTAAATCTAGGCTTCCAAATTTGTTCCATTATGCTCCAAGAAGCCTCCTATTGACTCGTTGTGACCCATTTTATCTAGAAACATCAAACCACACAAATAAATTATAGATTCCACTCAAACTAAAGCACTTTGTTATAAAAAATGGTTAAAGTATGGTGTAAAAAGGGGTCAGGAATCAAAGGTATCAACCCCCCCACACTAGAACTTTTGCTTGTCCTCAAGCAAAGACAAGAATAATCACCATCAAGCAATGAACATTTATTCCACTTCATTCCTGTACCACCAAACAATCCACAAACCTACTCATGACAACCCGTCCAATTTCAAGAATCATTTAGGCCTTACAAATGAGTTTCCTTCTCAAGCCAATAACCAAGTGCCAAAATTATTAGATTAGGTGAGGACCCTGTGTGCACAAGCGCTAAGTTGAGATTATGCAAAACATGGCTAAAGATGAGATCCCATAGGCTTGCCTTTCTTACTCTCACTAGGTCGACCTTTGGAATGCATGAAATGATCAAATAGGTCTTTCTTCGGCTTGTAACGAGGCTAAGGGTAAAGTGTTAAACAGAGAAAGGGTATTGAAAGTAAACAAAAGGAGATAATTTCACATCTATTCACCAACTAGGCTAGAAGAGAATTTATAATAAAGAACAAAGGGGCATTCTATAAAGAAGACTAGGTAACACTCTCAAAAGGTGGGGGATTGACATAGATCAAGGAAATAATAGCCACTTTTGCTTTTATTCACTTTTTCTTTTTTCTTTCACTTTTCATGAATTTCAAACATGCTTTTCAAACTTTTTCAAACATCTTTTTCTTCATCATTTTTTTTTTCTTTTTCTCAATTCTACAATCAATCACATTTCTCAAAACAAACAACTCACTCTATTTATTTGACAAATCCCCCACACTAAAACAAAGTTACGTAGAGTGATGCAATTAAAGATAGGCTACAACAAGAATTTCTTATAACTTATGAACAAATGCTACCCACTCAAGGGTGGAAGGGAAATATTTTTTTTCTTTTTGGCTAAGGGCTAAAGGGGTGAATTAACAAGGGTAAAACAAATAAAAGCAAACATAGAGGTGGAACAAGTGCTAAGCACTTTATTTAATGAACAAAAGGCTCAAAAGGGGACAACTAGGGATGAATACATATTAACAGGGTAGGCTACAAGGCTAAGGGTTAAAGAAAAATGACCTATATCATTTCAAATTATGCAATTTCCTAGGATTTCACACTGGGGAGTAATAGGGCAAGTTCTAGCAAAACAACCGTTACCGGAATCTCACATAAGCCTTCACTAGCCAAGCACAACACACATGATCAAATTTATTCATTTATTAATAGGCAAACAGGGCTATTTGCAAGGGACTGAATCAATCATGAGCTTAACTTCAAATCATCAATCAAAAGTAAGGTGCATAAGTACCGCCATACAATCACCAACCAACAACAAGGAAGTGTTCATGAGTTCACGCAAGGAAAGCAATTACCCAAGAACTATGAACCTTGAATCATCCAAACAAAACTAAGTAAAAAATTTTATATACAACCTAAAATTTGAACCACAAATTGATCCCCCCCCCCACTAAAATCAGACATCGTCCTCGATGGACCAACAATTAAGCACAACGGGGATAAAGATCAAATCAACTAAGTCAAAAACTTAAAGTGCAAAGTGAATAGTAAAAATAAATTAAAGTGCTGAAAAATAAAAAAAATTTAGAGTTTCAGAATGATTGTCCATAGGGCCAGCGGAAGGATCATGGGGGCAATAGGGCCCTCCCGGAGGTGGGAATTGGCTACGCTGCCAAGCTTGGTACTCTTCAATTCAGCCCACGACCCCCTCTAGATTGTCGACCCTCGAATTCAGGGTTTGCACCCCGGCATTAATCTGCTGCTGCTCTAGACGACCCTTCGGTTTTTTCAGTTTTGGTTTCGGTTTCGGTTTTTCAGTTTTAAAAATATTAAACCATTCGGTTTAACATTAGAGTTCGGTTTGAAACGGTTCGGTTCCGGTTCGATTTACGACCCCCGAATTTCAACATTTCCTACGCGACAAGGCAGTCGCGGGGCGCCACGACTTAACGGAACACCGTAATAACTATGTATGCATCACATAACCCAAATCCAAAGTCTAATACCTAAATATTAAATAACAACATAACAAATTAACAATTCAAACAAATTAAAATAAAAAAATAAAACTAATGCTGAAAAACAAATTTTAAAAAAATTAACAATATTAGATGAACAATACTACAATGTAATAGGGCCAATTGTATTTAAAAAAATAATAATAAATAAATAAAAACTAGAATGAAACATTCCAATTTACTGGAATTAAACATTCCAGTTCACTGTAATGAAATTTCAATTCATTAGAGGAATGAATTTTGAAATTCATTCCTGTTAAGGCTTAGGAGATATATATACATATATATATATATGTATGTACATATATATATATACATATATATATATATATATGTATATATTTATATTTATATTTATTTATTATATATAATATTTATTTATATTTATTATTATTATTAAAATCTAAAAAAGTTCGGTTCGGTTCGGTTTTTATTAAACCATTCGGTTTTTAACCGAACCGTTCGGTTTACAAGAATCTCGAACCGTTCGGTTTTGTATTACTAGTTCGGATCGGTTTGGTTCGGTTCGGGTAAATCGAACCGGATTGCCCACCCCTAATTTTCTGCTTCCTCTTCTTCCTCATTTTCTGCTTCTCTCTCTTCTCCTTCAATTCGGGGTCTCTTCTCTGATTTTTTTTTGTGGGAAAGATTTTTTTTCGTATTGGCCACGGTTATCGGGTGAGTGTTTCCCATGCTCTTTTCAGTGCTGAGGATTAGCTGTGAGTTCTTGACAATTCGGGTGACATAAGGTCCTAGAAATATGGCGTGGACCTTGTCGGAGTGTTGATTAATGAACAGATTTCCAAGTATGACCCCCATATGTACCCGAACCTTCTTGAGCATCCCGTATAAACACAACATGTCCACATGGTTAACCTTGCCTCCGGATTCGAAGCGTCCACAAACAGATTTTGATAAGACGTGGTGCATGAACTTGTGTGCCTTGTTTGTGAAGCTTGTGGACTTGCTAGTGGAGCTTACGAATTCAGTCCATCCATTTGTTAATTTTCTCCAAAAGGCTTGCTCAGTTGGTAAGTCTGTCCACCTCATCTCTTTTTTCTCCTCAGATAAGTTTTGTGCATCATCTAGGTCCAACAACCTACTTATATCATCTGCGCTAAGGAGGAAATTGGTCTGCCCTACGGAGAATGAAATGCACTTTGTGGAGGGCAAATCAATGTTACTGGGTACTTGCAGGGTGATCATAACTTCAAGTAACAAATCAGCATGTATGGTTTCCTTGAAGTCCATCAATAGAGCTTACAATTCAACTAAGGATAGCATATCAACCACATCATGATGGTACCCAAAATGTTGGGCCACATCCATATTGATCACAAAATGCTGGAAGATTCGTTGATGCTTGAACTAGTTGTAATGGTCCTTGTGGTCTGGAGCAGTGAATTTTAACTTCCCCGACCCTTGAACTGGTCGGACAGTGGTAGCGGACTTTTCGGACACAACTTTCTTACGACCCATCTATAGAAGAGAACTCCAAACAAAAGCATATACGTGGATGAATGTGTGACACCCCTAAATTTTTCACGCTGAGATAGGCATATACTTAATATAAAAGATACCAAATCTTAGAACTAACAACAAGAATAAGCGGAAGCATACTAATACTGAAAAGGGTGTCATGCCACATCTAGGCAAATCTGAACCTAGATGCACAGGCTAAAAATCCACAATACTAATCCAACAAGTAAACATAACTGAAATAGTCAATACATAAACATAGTCTAAGGCATGCAGGCCTGAAAAACGTCTAAACAGATCCAACATAGCACTAAACTAAGCATAGAGCGAAGTAGATCTATCTCTAGCGCATTCTCGGCTCAATCTACTCCATACCTGGAAAATAGTTAGGAAAACATTAGCAAAAAAATGCTAAGTAATCAACCACTCACACCCGTGAGAAATACATAGTATAGTATAGGTTGTAAATAGGTTACACATGCGTATAGAATATACACGCCAACGAAACTATTCTAGTTTACATTATGAATAGTTCACATATAACGACAATCGAGGTCCCAATCATATACACAATGAAAATTTATGTATTTGTACGCTAACACTTCATTGCACAACTATTTAATTATTCTTCACCAACATCATTAAGCTTATTATAATCATGTTACTTATAACAAAAAATAATTCAAGTTTTACTAACTCATCAATATCACATTAAGAAATCTTAATTTATGTTAGGGAAAAGGGTTTGAACTTTACACAATAAAACAATTAGGCTCCTGAAGTTTTAAAATGTGCAAATAAACCCTCAAACTTATTAAAATCGGTCAAATAAATATAGAAATAAATGATTTAAAACAATTTGTTAGGAACATTTGTATTTTTGATTTTGATGATACCAAAAGATAGGAATTTTAGTCCCCTATTTTATTTCATCTTTGGACTTGGGAACTCTATTCTCCAACTCTAATAGTCTGAATGATTAACCTGAGAAGTTACGTTCCGAATAAGACAATACAATCCAAATGCTTACCCAAATGGATACGTTTTAGACAACCAAGATAAAACTTCGAAGAATTGAAGTTTAGAAGAATTCAAGACGAAGAGACGAAGAGTTGAAGATTTCAAGACTGAAAGGTTGCAAAGGCCGAAAGGTGGAATTGACTACCTTTCTAGTAAGAGTAGGAATGAATCGTAATGACAATCATTCGTAACCGAAAGTAGCAAAGTGTTAAGGTTTGAAACGTTAACTCGAATAGTGTTAGTTAACCATTCAGAAAGAACTGCTCGAGACTTTTTCTGAGCAAACAGTTCAAAAGCTTAAAACATTAGTGTTTTATGAGTAAATGTGACCAAGGCAAAGTGAGCCCTAGGTTCATATCTCAAGAAGGATTTTCCTTAAGAAGCCTAGATATTTGTGTAGAGCTAAAAGAAATATTTAACCCTTAAAGGGTGGTCTGACGACTGGAAAGTCTGACATGCCATAGTACCCTTCAAATTACTCACAGGTAATTACACGCTGGACAATAGTCGTTTGTAATGGATTTCCCTCCAATGGGCACATTTCTAAACGCCAATAAATACCTTCATTCTAACTAAAAGAAGGTGTTGGTCTATTGAAGTAAAAATTACAAGTTATTCAAGCGTTCTTAATAAGCTTAAAGTAAGACATACGAGTGAATGAGATTTAAAATTTAAAAAACTATACCCATATTTAGAAGCTTGGGTTGCTTAAAGAAGAAAATCAAGTTCATCATCAAAGCCAAGTCTTCTAGTTAGAGAATGAAAGAAACATTTTCTTTTAACCTTTGTAACTCTACCCGAGTAGAAATAAAAAGAGGCGGAGTAAACTCGGTGTTGAGTCGAAAAACCTTAGAAGTTCAAGGTCGGCTTAGTGTTCAAGGCTTGGATGTTCTCTTTGTACTAAAGAATTAGGGCAAACCTCCTTAGGTGTTTTAAGGAGAAGAGTGGAGTAGGCTGGGATTAAGCCAAACCACTATAAAAATCTCTCTATCTCTATATTTACTTTACTACATATATTCATACTCAAACACACAAAAACCATAACTTTCTAAAAGAACAAAATTGCGTGTAAACTAATTAAAAAGCGTTAACAATATATTTCCGTTAAGTATTCTTTATTAAGTTGATGGCAATATGTGTTCAAATCGTGTTTTGTTAAAATTGTGTTCAAGGAATCCTGCATGGTTAGCTTAGTTGGTTTGCCCGATCATCTTAATGCCTTGCTTCAGCGGCAGTGTGAGGTTTGAATCCCACTAGGAACCTGGGTGGGTCTTCGGGAGACCTTGAGCAATCAAAGGTGATGAAGGCCCCTTGTGCGGATCGAAAAGTGTATAGGGCAAGGGGTGGGAACTTGGGGAGGGACTGACGGGACAACTCACGATTTACCTCCTTTATTGGCTCTTGGGCAAGGGTTCTGGAGGCTTAGGATTAGTTTGGCGTAAGCTGGGAAACTTAATGTATTTAAAAAAAAATTGTGTCCAAGGGAATTTTACATTACCCCAGAGATGTGAAGGAACAAATCTTATGTGGTGGTAATCCGGCATTCTTAGAGAATATAACATAAGTTAAACCAAAGACATGGAATGTAATATTCCTATGCTACATTATCTAAGGAATGCCAGATTCCGTGAACCAAATAATTATGTTGTGACAATGGCAACATTAAAATTCTACATAAAATACTTTGGGAGTATTTGGAAAATAACTGATCTGATCAACTATTTTCTATCTGATTACCAACTCAAGTCAATCATCCAAAATTGACATTTCGTAACAAACTGATGAAATCAACGTTTCAAAACGGTGACGGGACACTACTACGTTTTAGGGTGGCATTTTGGAAAAATACATAATTGTTTTCACCCAAACGCTCATAGCAACAACATCTCTAAAATTTAATAAGAGTTAATGATGTTAGTTTTATCTGGAATACAAATTGTATCAGTGTTATAAGTTGTATTTTTTCATTGTACAAATCGTTTTTAATATTTTCAGATGGTCAAAACAACTAACATAATCAACTATCAAGAATCAGTTAATTGTGAAACACTCCCTTTATGTAATGGGAGTGATGTATATACTATAATATAATGAACAAATGAATGACAGAATGCCGAGTTTATGTTTGAGAGTAGTCTATTTCTGGTAAAAGAAAAGACCACAAACGAAATACAGAATGGAATCTAGAAAATGAATATCATCATCAGTGTGACTATATATGTTCAAAATGAATCTTATTGTTTTAAGGCCAATGGCTGGCCTTTACAGCTTTGAATTCTGTTGAGATCTATCTACCCTAGACGTACAACTAGTGGTACTATAATGTTGTCAACACTGTACTGTCCCCTTTCAAGTAACCTAGCGAGCTAAACCAAATTAAATGTAGTAAGTTGAAGAATAATACACAGTTAATTAGCAGGCCAGAAATTGATTGGTATAGTAACACATGATCGATCATGAAATGACAGAAAAGAAGCTAAGGTAGTTGTAGTGTGAGGCATGGCAACAAATTAAATTAAAGGCAGGCAGGCAGGCAGGGTGACTGCATGCCTAACTGTACTTACTGAATTGCATAAGTGAGTGTCTGCACTTCCTTGGGGCGCCACATTGTCTTCTTCACGCAGAGCAGTCCTTCCTTGTCCCTTGAATATGTCATGCGAATCTCGTAGTGCATAGACCTCATCATCGATTGCAGTTCAGCTATAACAACCAAACTGTCACGGACTATGAGCTTTCCTTCGGGTCTCAAGATCCTATCAACCTCTGCAACCAAAGCTGCTAAGCCGCACTTGTTTTTAATCTTGGAGAAGAGGTGATCAGCATGGAGAAGATCATAAGATCTGGGGTATGTGCTGAATGATTCACACCAGTCGTGATACATTCCAAACAGACCTCTCTCATAAACTACGGGTAGCGTGTCAGGAGCATCTATTGAAATAACGTTCATAACCCATACGTTCAACTCCTTGAGAGCTGCTGCAAATCTGTACAATATATATATATATAATTCACAACCCTACCTAAGTATATATAATTAATTATTATAACTTGTATACATACATACCCTCCATAGATGGCACGCATATCCATGACATTCCGAACAGTAGACCAGTCTATTCCCAATCCATTGAGGTAAGTCTTGGTCACCACTCGTTTCCAGTGTTGATAATCAACAGCGAAATCCTCTGGTGCTGGTTTCCCATACACACCTGTCTGGGAACTCAGTAACCAATAAGGAGATTTCTCCAACCTAGCAGGCCACACTTGTGGCCACTTAGACCCCCGTTCTGATGGGCTGGTAGGCACTTTGTGCATGCAAGATTGTAAATTCACATTCCTAAACAAATCAAATCATACTATACATGAGATGGATCGGAGATTATATTATTATTGTATGATGGATAGGTTTTACATTATCCCAATTAAACTGCAAATTAAAGTTAATTAGTAAAAATAAAGAATACCGGCCCCCACAGGCCGGCCATACCATACCAGGCTGCATCGGGATCATCGGATTGGTGGCAGAGTGGAGGGTCATCTTGTGGTCTTTGTTCATAGCACGCATTGGAAGAAGGCTTTTTATATATGGCAATACCTACTTTATTAAGTCTATCCTTAGTAACTGAAACTAAATCCCAGCACATTGACTTGGTCAGATTCGTCATCGCTGCCAGGCCAGCCAATCAAATTAGCACACAGTACACTTGGTTATTATCATAT
>CM008332.1:22264443-22281497 GCA_002525835.2 Ipomoea batatas
CCCTTAGCCCCATTACAAGCCAAATAAAGTCCTATTTGATCTTAGCATGCAGTTTTAGAGTGATCTATGTGAGTATGAAGGGCATGTCTATGGGAGTTCATCTTAAGCCAAGTCTTGCATAATCTCAACTGAGTACATGTGCATACAGGGTTTTAATCTACCTAAATTCGGGTGCCCGATTATTGGCCTAAGAGGAGAACTCACTTGTGATTCTGAGATGATTCTTGAAGCAGGTTAGGTTGTATGAGTTGGTTGGTGGTATGTTTGGTTGTGCAGGGAAGAAGTGTGATCAATTTCATTGCTTGGAAAGTGGATTGTCCTTGGTAATTGCTTGAGGACAAGCAAAAGTTCTCGTGTGGGGGAGTTGATATCTACTATTTTGTATAGTACAATAATTCACCCCTTATTTTAGTTGTTTTGTTGCTTATTTTCCTTATCCTAATGAAATTGAGAATTGTTTGTGTGTTATATTATCCCAAGAGTTGAATTATCCACAAGGAGCAGCAAAGGAAGAATTTTGGAGCAGTTTGGACAAGTTTTGGAAGAAAAGAAAATTACCAAGAAGGAAAGGAAACAAGAATAAGAATTGGAAAAGAATTGGAAGTTGCCTAATGGGCCAAGGCCCATCTATCTCTATATATTCTACATATTCTCTACAAGTTAAGAGGTTCCCTTACAGAGTTCAAAACCCTAGTTTTTAGTTTATATTTTCCCCAGCATAGTTTAGACTAGTTTTACATTAGATTATTTTATTTCAAGATTGGAATCAAAGATTGAAGTTGGATTTGTTATTTATCAGATAAGTTTCTTTTCCCTTTTAATTCTTGCAATGTTTATGGTTATTTATTCTTGCTTTGCTGTGTTTACTCCATCATGCGGGAGTAATTCGTTTATGGGTTTGGATTAGGGGTTCTTTGTTAATCTTGATGTTCAGTTTATGATAATTGCATAAAGGGATTGAATCTTTTGCCTAGGGTTTATGTTGATTTGGGGATTTCTTTGCACTAGTTATTGGTTTGTGGCCACAATTAATTGCTAGTCTAGGAGAGGGATTCATTACAACGACAGTTGGATGGAGACCTCAAGCCTTACCAATTCCAACCTAATTTTCCTGCTATGAAAGTAGAGGTAATTTTGGGGGCTTACAATGCTTAGGTGCTTAAGGTTATGATTGATGCATCACGACAGTGGGGCAATCTTAGCCTAATTCTCTTATTGATTACGAAAGTAGCTGAGTAGAATTCTTATGTGCATTGCCCATATATCCCTTGGTTAATTATTCTTTCCCTAATCCTGAGTTGGTTGGAACATCAAGATTACAATCCTCATAATCTGGCCCATACCTTTATCATATAGTTTTCACCTTAATCAATTGCTTTCTTTTCTTCTACACCATTCAGTCTTTGTTGCTTGGATTCTATAAATTCACATACTCTAGTGCCTGGTAATTCACACAATTTCGTGCCATAACCCCTATCCTCAGCGGAACGACATTACACCCTTTTTACACTCATCATTTGTGCTCATCAATATCCTCCGATTTCCAAGCAAAGATATCGACATATTCTCTCAGGATAACCAAAATTGACACCTTCAGCTCGGGAGCTAAAGAGCTTCCGATCTGGACAATCCTTTCTGGATGGGCCTTGCTCAGAGTCACTTCTTCAACTTCTTATAATAGCTCATGTTATTCCCACTTTCCTTCGTCTCTTTTCTTAGAGATGGTATTAATTTGAGACGTGTCGGTCTCTTGCTTCTACACTGCTCTAACATAAAATTTACCGGCGGATCGCACATCCCCTCGGAGAATGCCAACCCTCTTTGGGGTTTGAAACTTCATGCAAAGGTGTGGCATCGATATCACAGCCCTGAGCTAGGCAATCCTTGACCTTCCAAGTATCACATTGTGAACTCATGCCAGGTTAGCGACTACGAATTCCATCTCCACCTTCTGCACCCGAGGGAAAGTTTCGATCTCTACCGGCAATCGTATGCTTCCTTTTGGTTATAACATATCTCCAGTGAATCCTGATAGGAGGGTTCTGACTGGCGTTATTGCGATCGGGTCAAGCTTTAGCTTTTTGAAGACGTCGAAGTATAAAACATTGACACTGCTTCTGGTGTCCACCATCACCCGCTGAACGTCGACTCCCATGATGTCAATGGTAACGACCAAAGCCTCGGAACCATGGTCGGGGTCGGTCGGCTGGTCATCGATCACTAGTGAATGTTTTGAGCTCGGTTCTCTGTCGCTTCACTCTTCGATCTGAATCGATGACGCCAACATGTAGTTCTCTGGTTGTTGGCGTTCATCTACTGCGTCACCCCCTTCTAGACCCCCAAAGATCACGTGAATGGTTTGTTTTGCACTCGGGGTAGGTGGTGGTTCATCTCGATTATGCTCCTTGCACTTATAGACCTTCTCAACCCTTCTAAAGATCATTCTCCACGAACGACTACTCTACTCCTTCTGGGCGAGCTGACACAATTCACCCGACCTCAGGAGGTCTTTAATCACCATTTTTAAACTATTGTAGTCCTTAGTATAGTGACCTCTAAGTATGTGCAATACTTAGGTAGGCACGTGGAGCGCATGCACCGACCCCTAGTCGAGCAGAGTTGGGACCATACACGATGGGCGAGATGTTCTTCAAGCCTTTTAGGTGTAGAGGCATAGTGATTGGGCCGAGCTTGTGAGGTCGGTGGTGAGACCTTAACGAACGGAGATCCGAGGAGGGGCTCACAAACTCAGCCCATCAGGGATGTTGTGGAAGTGTATCATTTCCGGTCGGACCAGGTTAGTCCGAATAACGGTCGTTGCACGTATTTGGTCCGACCGTCCGTACTGGTCCGTATCCCCGAGGGATATTCCCTATCAGATATGTATTAATTAATCACACAAATAAAATGAAAAAAAAAAAAGAAAATTATCTCTAAAACTAATTAGTCAAAACACTATGAAGTATAAAGAAAAATGAGTATATGTTCTCTAGACTCAATCTATAGGACCTTATTACAATCCATACTCGGTACTCCTTAGTGGCTCGAGTTTTACTACTTATAGTTTGTATGCCCATTCAACTATTTCTAAGCTATACGAGGTAAGGGTGGGCGTTTCGGGTTTCGATTCGTTTTTTTTTTCGATTTCGATTTTTCGGTTTTAAAAAATTTAAACCATTCGGTTTAACATTAGAGTTCAGTTCGGTTTAAGTCCCCAAATTTCAGTGTTTCCTAATCTTCCGAACATGCTATCACATTATCCATATCCAAAATCTAAACATTATATAACAAAATAGCAATTCAAAGTCCAAACATACTACTAAGTACTAATTGTGAAGTAAAGAACAATTGAAGCAAATTAAACAACAAAAGCGCAAATTAGAGAACAAGCTATAAAGAAATCAAATAAAAAATTAAAGAGATACTAGTGAGAATAGGAATTAAACGACGGAGCAGACATCAAGGGACTTAGATTTACTTCTTTTATTATTATTATTATTATTATTATTAAAATCTAACAAAGTTTGGTTTTTAATCGAACCATTTTATTTACAAGAATCCCGAACCGTTCAATTTTGTATTACTAGTTCGGTTCAGATCAGATCGATTCGGTTTGATTCGGTTCGGATAGACCAAATCGAATTGTCCACCCCTAATACGATGTATCATGTTGTTTGATAAAAAAAATGAAGCCTCTATTTAAGAGAGTGGTAAGATTGAATGACTACAGGAGTAGCGATATAACAGTCCAACGTAACAGCTCTAATTGTACTACTTTTATTTAACTTTTGTCCTTTTCGTTAAAATTCATCATGTAATTTATATAAATGGTGAAATGTTCTAATCACAATTTATTTAAACGACATTTTGAAAAGCGATTGAAGTAATAAATTATTTTAATTGCTCTAATACAACTTAAATTTAATTAGTAGAATATTTCATTTAATTTCAAATTTTATAGGAAACACACCTAATCTAATACTAATAAGATATTGGGAAAACGGTCAAATAGGCACTCAAACTTTTCTTAAAAAATCAATTAGGCACCTAAACTTTTTAAAGGTGCAATTAAACTCTTTAACATCTCATTTTTGTGCAATGAAATCTAAAAACATGTTGATGACCTGTAATAGCAAGTCAAAAATAATTTCCGGTCAAAAGCAACTGTCGACGACGTCAACGGTCACCGGAAAATGCGACCGGCGACCAGAATTGGTCGCCTCTATGGAGAGACCAGTTCTGGCCGCCATTTCTGGGACGGCGACCACACTGGTCGCCTTCTCCGGGGCCTTCCCAGAAATGGCGACCTGTGTGGTCACGTGGAGAAGGCGACCAGAAAATGGTCGCCTCCTTCGGGAAGGCAACCAAATCCTGGTCGCCTTCCCGGATATTGGTAAGATATTTGTATTTTTATCAAATAGAAAGACAATAGATAAGAGAGATTGTTTAAGTATATTTTGTAAATGTGAGTTTTTTTGTGTCTCAGTGTACTTAATATTTTGTTTTTCTCTCTCCCCCTCACTCTCACTTGATAAGATTAAACTTGACAAAAAGAGGGATGCTGATATTTGTACATTGAAATTTGAAACAAACCTAACCCGGATCATTCATCTAGAAACTGGATTCGAAACATCATCAAAAAGAAGATAGGCGCAGAAATATCAGATTAGGATGGCCGCAACATCACGTAATCGAGAGGATAAAAAGCTGCTAACACTTCTGAATCGAACAGACATAATATTATCACATATGTATAAGCGAATGGTTAGATTACGTTTGGCGGCCATGTTTTGTCTGGTCGAAGAAAATAATTTATTGAAGAAAAAGGAAAAGTCAATAGTGGACAGACCACTCATGAATGGAAGTCAAGCATGTTCTGATTCTGCGATATGATGATGAAGACAGGTAGGATACGATTTTCAATCATGCAATCACAGTATATGAACCAGTGAACCACCTCGGCAATGTTTTTTTAATTTGGAGAAATCCTTCTCTCATCTATTCATCTGTACAAACAATACATTAGTAGTGGAGCACGTGATGATTACACAGTTCAGTTTGCCTTTGACATTTGCTGTTTTTTTTTTCTTTTTTTTTTTTTTAGAAAACAACCACACAGGGATTAATTAAGTTCTGTTCTCATAGGTTGTTAATTTTGGCGTGAGGAGACAGATAACAGATTAATCCCATTCATAAAACACTTTCTTCCTTACAATTGATAATGAATCTCTTTGTATTAATACATACGAGATTAAGGTTGTGTTTGGAAATCCGGAAAATAATTTCTGAAAATCATTTTTTGGGTTTCTAGTGTTTGAGTACAGTTGAAAAATTCAGTCAACGAAAAACATTTTCAATTAACGGGAGGAAATCTAGTCATTTTGACATAAATTGATTTTTATCAAAATTTGTCAGAATTCATTTTCCACCACTCAGGACAAAGGTTTCCGAGGGAAATTATAAATCTAGTTTCCAACGGAAATCATAAATTTGGTTTCCGGCGGAAACCATTTTTTTAAAAAATTTGATAAATAATATTATTTTTAATATTATTATAAATACTTTTATATTTTATTTAAAATATTTCAAATGTTTAATTATACAATTCAACTCATTTTTCATAAAATAAACCAAACGCACAAAGACAGTTTTCTGTTGTGAAATCAAACACGGAAAAGGAAAATGTTTTTTTTTTTGAAAAATAACTCACTCAGTTTCAAGAAAATAATTTTTGAAAGTCATTTTCCTCATTTCCAAACGGACCCTAAATATAAATTGTACGTGTGTGTGTGTGTGTGTAGATTTCTATTCAAATGTGGTTGTGCCTTCCCGTGCGGAATACATCACTATGTATACAAACATACACCACTTAATATTAGAAAATGCACCACAATGAAAAAACACAAAAACACCAAAAAACACACCAGACACCCAAAATAATACACCATAACTCTCATGCCCCTAATGGTGCATTTCCTAATACTGTGGTGCATATTTGCATACCTAGTGGTGTTCTTTTATGGTGATGCGTACCTAACGGTGCATATTTGTGTGGTGCATTTTCTAACATTGAGTGGTGTATATCTGTATATATACGATTTCTTATATCTCCTCTCTCCTCTCTCCTCCAAATCATTTGTAGGAAAATATGACTTTGAAATTCCTTGAAAAATGGAGAAAATAACCCACGAAAAGTTAACAAAATCTGAACAAGAGTGACGAATCAGGATGATATTTGGGTAGGTTGTAACTACGAGTCGAGTTGCACTCTTTCCTTAAAACCTTATTTACCGCCTCCCGGGGTTCTAGGAGCGTTGCAGTCTAAGTTTTCCAGGATAAAATGTACTACGATTCGAACGTTTGAGCACTCAAACTTGAAACCCGGCGAACGAGAACGCTGGAAGAACACAGATGGCTTGAAAGAAGGGAAAGCAGAGTTTCGACTGGAGAAAACGAATTTCTATAGTGTGTATTGCTTGGTGCAAAATCTGCTGCTCAACCTGGAACATATATAGTGGATGAGAGGATTAATAGCATCAATCATGGCATTCAAAACTTGGTTTAATGACCACTTTGTAACCTTCGAAACTGCCATCCACTAGTAGAGATTAACTTTGTCAGTAACAAATTAACAATGGATTAACTCTGAAAATAATGATTGGAATTAATAAGAAATTAATTTTGTAATCTGATCTGAAGAGTTAGTTCCCTGAATCGTCATAGTGAAAATGAATCGACAGTTCTGCGAAAGGTCACTTCAAGTTACATGCCAAAGATCGCCTGCGAGAGATGACTTAGAGCTGCGAAAGATCACTCTATGCGAGAGATCAGTTTAACGCGAAGTTCCCATCCTCGAAAGATCAAACCATTTTATCTCCATTCGTGAAAGCGAGACCAAAGACCAACTCATTTGATCTTTCGCAGAAACTAGTACGAAAATTTGGCATAAGTTAGCCCGCAAGGCGGGCATTCGTGCCTGTAGGTGCCGGCGTACACAAGTCAAGCCTTTTCAGGCTCATTTTGGGAATTGATTTGCACCCAGCTGCGCACGAGAGAGAGCCTCTATGCTATATAAGTCAATATGCCTTAAAAATGCTCTTATATAAATAGTGGTGCAAACCCACTTTACCAACCAATGTGGGACAAAGCTACTTAAGCTTTTCCACATTCATATTCCATCTCAAATGGGTCTACTTTGATAACCAATTTCTCATTCACCCATTATTCATTTTGAGCGTACAATATATCAATCTCTTCGTCTAACTACGAAGAACCCGAATCCACTTTGACCCGACCCGAATCGGAAGGGGACCTCACATATATTTGTACCACAAAATGGCCACTTAAAATGTCATTTTATGCGATTTTTTCCAACCATCCCCCACAAGAATGAAAGTTGATTTTCGGGGTATTTTTAAAATCGGAAACATCTGTGTTCAACTGTCAATCCCTGTATAGCAAAGGTAGATGTTACCCTTTGAACCTTGTGTTATGAAGATATATTTGAACCGACTGTCGTTTGTGTAGACGATGATATATCCCACACAAGAACCTTCCAACGACGCTCAGTTCTCATGATTGTGCCCGTTTTGGTTGTGGGTCACCGTTCCTGGTTCTGTAAGAGCTTCTAAAGAATTGAGCCTAGTTCAGTTCTCCTTTGAAGCGACCTTCACTTCTCTCTCACATAGGTGATTATTTCCCGAGTATCCCGTGTACTCAACATATGTCAATCGACATTCAATTCATTAAAACATCAACATGCTAACCTAGTGCGGGAGCCACTGTTCTAACAAGGAGTGGTAGGGAGTTCGAGACCCCCACAGTGACACGCTTCGTTCCATAATTTAGTTATCCCATTGAACCTAGGTGCCAGCTAGGTTGGGTATCCACTATAGAACTTTTAGTCCATGGGCTTTAGACCCATTCATCGTGTCAACTTCTCCACAACTTCATTGCTCAACCCTTTGGTCAGCGGATCCGCTATATTGTCTTTTGAGTTTACGTAGTCAATCGAGACAACACCAGTTGTGAGAAGTTGTCTAATGGTATTATGTTTACGACGTAGATGTCTAGACTTACCATCATACATATGACTTCGTACTCTCTCAATTCTGGCTTGACTATCACAATGCACACAGATTGGAGGTACATGTCTTTCCCAACTAGGAATATCTTCCAAAAAATGGCGTAGCCATTCAGCCTCTTCACAACATTTGTCTAAGGCAATCATCTCAGATTCCATCGTGGATCTGGCTATTACAGTTTGTTTGAAAGATTTCCATGCCACAACTGCACCGACTAGTGTAAACACGTAGCCACTTGTGGATTTAGAATCCTTAATATCTGATATCCAGCTAGCGTCGCTATGTCCTTCAAGTACAACAAGATATCTTGTGTAATGCAGTCCAAGGTCACGAGTATACTTTAAGTATCTCATAACCTTTACTATTGCCTTCCAGTGCATCTCACCGGGGTTACTCGTATACCTACTGGGTTTGCTAACCACAAAGGCAATATCCAGCCTAGTACAACTCATAAGATACATCAAACTACCACTAACCTGAGCATATTCTACTTCAGAAATGCACTCGCCATGTTTTTTGGTTAGTTGAACGTTTGTATCAAATGGTGTCTTAGCCAATTGATCATCATCCTTGTCAAATTTTGCAAGGATTTTATCAATATAATGAGATTGGCTCAACACGAGACCATTAGGTTTTTTAATGATCTTAATCCCGATGATTAAATCAACCAAATCCATATCCTTCATGTCAATTCTCACATTTAACATGTTTTTGGTAGACTTGATCATCCGATTGTTACTACTAACGATGAGAATACCATCCACATATAAACAAAAAGAATGACATACCCGTCTACTGTTTCCTTAACGTAGACACATTTGCCACTTTCGTTTATTTTAAAACCATTGGTTAACATTGCATGGTCAAACTTCTCGTGCCATTACTTAGGCGTTTGTTTCAGACCATATAACGATTTAACCAATTTACATACTTTCTTTTCTTGGCCTGGAACCACGAACCCTTTGGGTTGTTCCATATAGATTTCTTCATCTAACTCGCCATTTAAAAAAGCTGTTTTCACATCCATTTGATGAACTTCCAAATTCCGCAACGCGACTATAGCAAGTATCATCCTAATGGAATTTATTCTCGTCACGTGAGAATACATATCGAAGTAATCAAGGCGCTCGCATTGCCTGTAACCCTTGATTACAAGCCTAACCTTATACTCTTCGATGGAACCGTCCAGTTTCATCTTTCTTTTAAAGAACCACTTGTATCCTAATAGTTTACAACCTGCAGGATGATCAACAAGTTCCCAAGTGTGATTCTAAAGAATAGAATCCACTTCACTTTTAATAGCCTCTTTCCACATTGGTCCTTCCGTAGCAGTCACGGCTTCTACGTACGTTCGAGGCTCATTTTCTATCACACAAGATAGAAAATCTGGTTCATTTTCTATCAAACAAGTTAGAGTAATAGAATCATACTCTAACCAGTAAGTTAGAAAATCTGGATCAAATGATTTTTCAACTCTCACCCGCTTATTGCGTCTAGGATCAAGTTCGGGTTCTTTCTCAGAATCCCCGCTATCATTATCCATAGCTTCATCAACTGTTCGTTTTAACATACTCAGTCCCTCACTGGACCTACAAGGAAATACATTTTCAAAGAAAGATGCATTCCTTGATTCTATTATCGTATTCTTATGTACGTCCGGATTATAGGACTCATGTACTAAAAGTCAATAAGCACTGCTGTTATGTTAGGTGTTGGTACCAAAACTTTGGCAAGACACCGCCACACTTTGAGGTATTAGTAGGAAAGTTTCCTACCTTTCCATAGCTCATAAGGGGTCTTATCGAGCTTCTTGCGGGGTACCTTATTTACAAGGTAATTACTTGTCAAAATCGCTTCACCCCACATACTTTGAGGTAGGCCCGAACTTATAAGCATCGCATTCATCATCTCTTTCAATGTATTCTTTCGTTCAGCAACATTGTTCGATTGAGATGCATAAGGTGTCGTACGCTCGTGTATGATACCTACACTTGCACAGAAGTCACCTATAGGTGCTTCGTACTCACCACCTCTATCGCTTCTAAACTTTTTAATCTATCGATTAATTTGGTTTTCCACTTCATTCTTATAAAGAACGAATTTTTCCATAGCTTCATCTTTGCTTTTCAGCAAATACACATAGCAAAACTGTGTGCAATCATCGATAAACATGATAAAATATTTATTACCACCTTTCGTTTGTATCGATCTAAAATCGCACAAGTCACTATGAATTAATTCAAGTGGCTCGGATCAGTTTGCCTTTCAACCAATTTGAAAGGTGTTTTCGTTAGTTTTGCCTCAACACAAATTTCACATTTGTTATTTGTGTTTATTTGAAACGTAAGAATATGGTTCATGCTAATTAATCTACGCATAGAATTAAAATTAACATGATCTAGTCTACCATGCCACAAATTGGAAGACTCAAGCAAGTAAACCGACTTAACTTTGCTTTTATTGATAACATGCATTACATTGAGCTTGAAAAGCCTGTCAATTACATACCCCTTACCAACAAACGTTTCTAATTTCGACAAAACTACCTTGTCTGACTCGAAGACCATCTTGAAGCCATGAAAAAAGAGTCTAAATTAAAATATGGCACAGGGCCCCAATTTTTATTGGAACGGCCCTGCACATATCCAAGCCATAAGCAGTTAAAAAATAGATAGCCAAAACACTCAGAACACAGAAGAGGATCTGCACACTCAGAACTCAAAATCCCAATAAATTCATCAAAAGCCAACAACATTGCATACACCGTCAGCCTTCATCTCCGTCAGCATAGCATAAAATATCCAAAACGAATAAGAGAGCAAGAAGAGAAATACTCAGATCTGCACAAAATAACCGTGCCTACTCCGCCGCCGCTTCATCTCTTTCAGCTTGCTCCGACACCGCCGTAGCAACGTCTTCATCATTATCATCCGTGTCGATGATAGCGTCATCATCATCATCCGCAAAGGCCTCATGGTCATCATCCTCAACGGCTTCATCGTCCATGCATGTCTTCATCTTCATCGCTCGAGTTCGTCTCGAACCTTCTAGACACAGTCTTTTATGGGGACCAAGAAGAGAAATAAGCTTTTAGATCCATAAGATAGGAAATTTCGAAGTATATGTTTTGAGTTTGAACTTAAATCTATTAGGCTACTAGTATATATAAACATCTGTTATACATATAGCTTCGGCTCCATACGGAACCGTCGATAGTTCTTTTTTTCTTTTATGAAATAAATAAGCATATAGCGTTTATCAAAATTTTATACGATCATGAAAATTTTAATTCATTTATTTTTTGAACGGATATGGCTGTCGGTTTTAAATAAAAACCGACGTCGTATCTTTAAGAATAAAAAAAAATTAAATTGTAAAATTTATAATGTTTCGTATCCTTATTAAAAAATTAAAAATGTTTAATTTATTTATTTTTTTGAAAGGATATGGCATCGATTTTAAAAGAAATTGACGCCGTATCCTTAAGAAATAAAAAATTTTAAAAATTGTAAAATTTATGACGTCGGTTTTTCAAAAAACCGACGTCATATATATTATTTATTTTTTTTAAAAAAAATATACGACGTCGATTTTTCAAAAAAATCGACGTCGTATCATTTTAAAATTTAAAAAATTATTCCGTAATTACTAACGACGTCGATTTTTAAAAAATCGACGTTATATGTTATTTTTGTAGTAGTGTGTTATGCTTGAGGTCGTTGGGTTGAATCTTGTTGGTTGCACTTTCTTTAATATTTTGCTTCATGATTCCTTCTTTCCTTGATAATAAAAATGGGCCCTGATTGGGCCAACACTTTCCCAATAAAATTGGACTCTCCCGGATCCTATGGCTACATCACTAGTCATCTTTAAAATCACAAATTATGAAAGATAACATAAAATCCAATTTCCTTATTCAAAATTTAAAACACCTACCCTGGCCTCGTAATTTCACAAAAATTATAAATTAAATAAAGTGTGCAGTATCTTTTAATTTATTAACATCGAAAGCAAGATACAAGTAGCAGGGCCGGTCCTGAGCACGGGCGGGATGGGCGACCGCCCAGGGCCCATGTTAGAAGGGCCCATCCATGATCCATATATATATATATATATATATATATATATATATATATATATATATATATTATAGTGTTATATTTAGTGTTATAGTTATATTAGAAAACAAAAAATTAAGAATAGATGGAATTGCAGGAAGTTGAAAATCGACGCTTAATTAAATAATTTAGAAATAGAATCGGGAGTCGAGGACACATAATTATCTTTTATCTATTAGAATCGACACCCTAATCAGCTAACCCATTCATCTTTTTCAATAAATTTTTATTTTCCAATTCGATTAATCATGATTGTTCATTTGTTTGCCGGTTTGGGCACCATTGTTCGTTGTAACTTGTAAGTTTTTCTTCTATTTGTAATTTGTTATGTCTTTATTTCCTCTGTGCACATATACAACACAGCACACCTCTGCTATAAATCTATAATCCTCTAATGAGTAATTAATGCAATATTTAATGTTTATTTCGATAATGAATTTTGTGATTTCTGTAATTCTAGAAATATATATATATATATATATATATAGATTTTGGTTCAGGTGCAATCATGCTCTCCCGTGCGGCCGTGCGGTCACACACCACTGAATATTACGAAATACACCACTCAATGTTAAGAAACACACCACACAAATATGCACTGTGGTGTGTTTCTTAACATTGAGTGGTGTATTTCGTAACATTGAGTGGTGTGAACCGCACGGCCGCACGGGAGAGCACAGCCGCACCTGAACCTATATATATTATTTGAGTATTATTTGTGTAATCTTAAGTACAGTGTTTGAGTACAATGCTCAGTGTGTGTTTTTAGTCTAGTTCAAGTGTCGTCCCTCTGCAAGTGTTGTGAGCCCTTTTTATCTCCCTCAGTGCAGTAACGCAGCATCAATGCTAAGGAGCTGAGCCGTTTGAGCATTAGCCGTTGAGTATTAATGCTGAGGAGCTGAACCGTTGACCATTAATACTGATGAGCTGAGGAGTGAAGTGTTGAACGGCTAGTTCTTGACTGCCTTTGGGTCCTGAACGTAGTTCCGGGTCGGATGCCCAATTATCCTGTCACCAGTCCCCCAACTTCCTAGCCAACGAGAGTGGTTGAGGTGGTTTGGGAGTAATGACCTGCGTAAAACTATTTTTTTTTCCGAACCGTAAGAGGATTGGCCGAGGTTAGGCCTCAGCCAATTTTTAGCCGAGGTCACCTCGGCCAAATTTGGGCCGAGGTGGACCTCGGCCATAATTGTAATTTTTTTTTTTTGGTTTTTGTTTTCTCTTTTTGTTTTTGTTTTGCTTTGTTTTGTTTTGTTTTTTTGTTTGTTTTTGTTTTTGTTTGTTTGCTTTTTTCTTTTTTCTTTTTTTTTTTTATGTCGTTCTGTGCGCGAGCTTACTTCGACCAGTCGTAGGCTCGATCAAAGGCCTGCTCTCCCGTCAGGTGGCTAGCTAGATTGGATCTCGTGCCGACCCTAAGGGAATTGAGTTTTGTTTTTAATATAATCAGGACGGACCATCAGCGAATGATTTGTTTTTTGCGCTGCGCGGGCTTCTCCTCTAGCGCATTATCTCTTCTTTCCTCGCCCTGGTCGCACCTTCTCTTCTTGGTGTTGGAGGCTGAAGGCTCAGGATCTTCTTCGTTTCGCCACACATTGCCGGGTAGGCCTTGTTGATGCTGGTACTATCCTGGTACTTAACGAATTGAGTGAAGTATCCGCTCTGCACCAGTTCCTCTACTTGTCCTTTTAAAGTATGGCACTCATCAGTATCATGTCCAACTTGTTGGTGGAACCGACAGTACTTGGTTTGGTCCTCGCACGTAGAAACTGTCATACACTCTCAATGAAAGCACCAATGACGGTAATAATGGTTACCGAGCATATTATTTGAGTATTATTTGTATAATCTTGAGTAAAGTGTTTGAGTACAATGCTCAGTGTGTGTTTTTAGTCTAGTTCAAGTGTCGTCCCTCTGCAAGTGTTGTGAGCCCTTTTTATCTTCCTCAGTGCAGTAACGGAGCATCAATGCTAAGGAGCTGAGCCGTTTGAGCATTAGCCGTTGAGTATTAATACTGAGGAGTTGAGCCGTTGAGTATTAATGCTGAGGAGCTGAACCGTTGACCATTAATACTGAGGAGCTGAGGAGTGAAGTGTTGAACGGCTAGTTCTTACCTGCCTTTGGGTCCTGAACGTAGTTCCGGGTCGGATGCCCAATTATCCTGTCATTTACTAAGTTCTGTCTAACTCATTCTATTTACAGAGATAGAAAGTGAAAGAAAATAAGAACAACAAATTGTGGTTGTGGAGCTGGTTGTGATACTGATACAACTGAAGACTGGGGAGAACTTTTTAGAAATATTTAGGTGTTTTTGTTCATTTCTTATACACAATTTTTAAAATTATTTTATATAATGTTACCTAAAAAGCATTTATCTAATGGTGAAAAAGAGTTTTTTTTTTAAAAAAAAAAAAAAGAAAAGAAAACAAGTAGAGCAGCTAATAGAATCACAAAGAGGAGTTATAAATAAATTTTTTAAAAAATCTAAATCATTTAATGAAAATTTGAAACAATCTAAAGAAAATTTAAATGATCAAGGCCATGTTAATGGTGATTTTGTGTATTGAGAATGGTATGCTAGAAAATGTTAGGGGTTGTTTACTAACTTGGAAAAATGGAGAATTTTCCAAAAAAATGGAGAAATGAAGAAGTGGAGAAAGAAAAAATGGAGAGATTGTTTACTAAATTCATTTTTCCAAATCCTTTCTCAACTACAATTCTCCAAATCTTATAGAAAAATGGAGAGAAGGAAATTAGCTCTCTCCAATTGGAAGAAGGGAAAAAACACGCGTGAAGAGTAATTTCATTAATGAGGTCTCCGGTTCGAATCACTCTACCAACATTTTTACATTTATTTGCTTCACTGCGCTCTCGCTCTTTCTTCTCTTCGGCCGCGCAGATCTCTTCTCTTCGGCCACGCTCTCCATCGCCGCCGTTCTTCATCTCCATCACTCCATTTCTCTCGCCGACGTTCTTCATCTCCATAACTCAACACGGACTCTCCAAAATCTTCCGTAGGATCTTGTCCAAGTCCAATTATCTCAACCTATTTTATTTATTTTGATGAATAATATCTCATTTTTCTGCTATTATAATTTTGATTGTAGAACTTCAATTGTGAAATTTGATTTTAATATCTTTTTTTTCTATTGAATATATTTATTTTGAATGTATAACTCATTTTTTGGACTCTCCAAAATCTTGCAATTTTGATGGCTGTTGGCAGAACCTCAAATGAGGATCTGTTGGCAGAACCTCAAATGAGGTTCTGATTTAGAACCTCAAAGAGGTTCTGCCAACAGAACCTCATTTTGAGGTTCTGATTTTAGAACCTTAACTGAGGTTCTAAAATCAGAACCTCAATTGAGGTTTTAATTGTAGTTCCGTTTTGTATGTTTAATTTTTATGAATATTAGTTGAAATATTAATGAAAATTGTAGATGAGTAACTTACGGAATACGCATGACGAAGATGCAAAGTGGAAGTAGTGGTGGAAATGAACCTATAGAATTAGATATGTCTCAACAACATGTTATGCATGAAGTTCGAGAAGACATAGCAAATCTATATGGGGGGATGGTAATCAGTGATGCTCTTGTTTTGTAACCAAACTATGTATTTAGTAATATATTTTTATTTACTTTCGTTAATTTTACACATTTAGTATTAATTTATTGATTTTTTATTTTAAAATTGAAAACTGGAAAAAATTGGAGAAATGAAAAACTGGAAAAATGGAGAATGGAAAAATGGAAAAATGGAAAAATGGAAAACTGGAAATGGAAAAACAGAAAAATGAAGTAAACGACCCCTTAATCTTGATGCAATTATCGATGATTTTTCATAGCACGTAAAATTTTTTTGTCATGATTACTTTTGTATTTAAAAAGTGTTGAAAATTTTCTAATAGTATTTCATGTTATTTGATATTATTATTTTTTAGTATTATTAAATTTTAATTTTAATTTTTCACATAGGAGCCAATTTTTTTAATTTCGCCCAGGGCCTCTAAAATGTTTGAATCAGTCCCAACAAGTAGACAAGTGAAAGAGGATTAAGCTGGCAAAGGCAAATAGCATAAAGTATAGTATATATGATAATATGATATGAACTTATGAAGCATGAATCGCGGAACCGGCCAGATGGAAGTGCACCAAACATTTTACGGTGTCGGTAGTGGGTGGACCCTTCGCCTATGTTGGTCCATGCATTAATGACATATACATACATACGTACACCCATTTAATTTGAAAGGATTCTTCAATTTTGTGTGTGCCAAAGTTTAAGATTATATTTTTCTGATCTTTTGCTGCCCGCAACCAAAATATGAACTCCAACTTTACACGAACCAAATGTTTAGGCCACATGGAAATCGTTATTATAAGCGAGAGTATGCAAACGAATAATAATAAGGTATATTTTTTTTTTAGTACTATTGACTCTGTTACAGGTATAATAATAATAAGGTATATAAAAATGTATATATCCAAGTATCCAATATGCGTTATTCTTATTACTAAATATTCTTAATTTGAAACACAAGACCACTTACGTTGCTCCGTAATACATATACTATATTCGGTATATAGTATGAATATTTAATTCATTTGTCACAAATTCGATTATTGTCAACACTCTCTTGGTCAAATTCGTCGTATATAATTTTTTATGTGATTTGTGAGTTATTACACATGAGTATGATTTATCCCGTATACTGTGTACACCCTTAGATAGTGGTTGCGGATTTCTTACATCATAAATGAAAAAAAGAACATTTTATTAAAATGAAATTGAATTAAGAGTACGTTTTGTGGTTACATTACTACTTTATAAAGTGTAAATAGATGTTGCATTA
>CM008332.1:22291217-22322703 GCA_002525835.2 Ipomoea batatas
GTATCGAACACTAGTTACTAACATATTCTCATGAAGCTAATCCTAACGAAAATGGTGTTTGAATGGTTGCAAATATTGTAATAAAATAAAATAAAGAAAGCTAGTCAATGAAAACAATATAGAGAGAGTGGGATTTTCGGGTTTGAGTGTTTACTCACCTAGTGCCTAACTAAAGGATATATTTAAAATGGGTTCTAACAAATGTGGATGATTGCAATCACAAAAGGGAAGGAATTACTCCTATAATTCAAGCCCACAATAAGGAATTAATCAAGAACAAGCAATCTAAACATAACCCCTTAACAAAAATGCCCTCTCCCAAGGTGCAAATGTTAAGTGCAAAAGTGAGTGCTCTAATATATGCCTTAACTTCCATCAAGACACAACTATAGCAAGATACAAGTAATTTAGGCCTTTAATCACAAGCATCACAATAGAAATCACAATTGCATATTTGCATCATAAGTATAAAACCCAAATATAAAACATATCATTAAAACATTAAGAACAAGCCACAATAGGTTTATAAACAACTTTCACCCAAAAATCCCTAACAAGTTTAGCCACTCATGGCTAGTATTGAATTTAAAGCTCAAGAGTTTACAAAGGCTAAGAAAGTAAAGGAAAAGCGGAAGATATTCTCCCGAATGTAGTCTTCCTAGGTAACGCGATGGTTAACAACAATCAGCGCGGGCAACTAGACATGGTTTGGAGGGTGGCAGGGAAGCACCCACCCTTCTTTGCGGGTCAGGAAGACCCCATGGTGCTCAAAAACTGGATTCACGCCTTCAACAAAATCCTGGAGGTGGTGGAGTGCCCGGAGGGGCGACGCGTCGAGATAGCCAGTTTCTATTTGCAACAAGAGGTTGACCTCTGGTGGGTCCATGAACACTCGGTGATGAGGCAAGAGCCCAAGTTCATATGGGAGTCCTTTAAGGACAAGATGCGTGCTCACTTCTACCCAGCGCATGTGAAGGCGGTTATGCAGGAAGAGTTCTTGCACCTCAAACAGGGGTCCGGTTGGTGCAGGAATACCACAAGCGCTTCATGGAGTTAGCCTGTTTGGCCCCTGTGCTAGTTCCGACGGAGGAAAGTAAGATCGAGAAGTTTGTGGTCGGACTGAACTTGGACACTCGTATGACAGTGGTAGTGTTTAAGTTTCGTACCTTGAGTGAGGCATATAGTAGCACAATGGACCACTATCGGGTGTTGTCCATTCGGCGGGGAGTGCAAGATCGGACTAAGAGACTTGGTGAGGGCGGTGGTGTATCAAATTCCAAGAGGAATACGCCAATCGGTCCCGGATTTGCGGGGAACTTCCATAAGGGCAGTGCTAGCGGTGGAGGCACGTCTCAACCCACGATGGGGTAGGGGACTAGGAGTGATGGGGTTAGAGAGCATCATTTTCGATGTAGGAGGTTCGGGAGAGATCATCCCGGGAGAGATTGCGGTGGGCACTTGGTCGAGTGCTACAGTTGTGGCCAGAGGGGTCATAGGGCATTTGAGTGTACATCTGGGAAAGGAGGATCGTCCAATCCTATACTGAATGCAACACATGGAGCGCAGACTTCGACTCAGCCTCCGAAAGAGATTGAAGGTAAGAGCGGGAGCACACCTGGAGGTAGTCAGAGTGCCCAGGCTGGACCGCAGCGAAGGAGGATCTTTGTGATGGACCGAACTCAAGCTGAAGCTAATGAGATGGACGGAGGTAACTCTCGAACTCATTCTCTAGTTGCATTGGCATGTAGATACTTTACTTGGGGGTAGTTTTAAATTGTAAATAGTCGGTTGGACCTTTAGCGAACCATAAGATTAGCATAGGAATTCGAGTGACGTTTAGGTTTTGGGTCTGGAAATTTATCCCTAATCGTGGGACAAAGAACGTTCATACAGCCAAGCTCAAAAGGGAACAATAGATGGAAGAACCAACAAGGTGCCAGCGTGGGAGCTCGAACCTAGGACATTGCGTAAAAAGCGAAAAAAGCGAAAAAAGCAAAAAATCATACCATTTGACCACGTTAGCTTGTTGGCTTGGGAGCGCAAGATTTGATTTTTGTTCCAACCCGGAGGGTGCGTAGCGGTGCAGAGTGAGGATACGGAACAGGTCCTTCCGCAAGGAGGTTCCGCGTGGCCTTGTAAAGCGGTGGGGCGGTTCAGGCGGTAAAGGCCTAAAAGGCTATAGCATGTGTACATTCTTCCATCTCAAATCCAAACTCTTCCTCATTCCACCAAACCTCCTCATACATGACATCAAAAATACAAGTTCCTTGCCCCACACAAGAGGGTGGGACCGGTGCTCCCATACACTATCACATTCCCAACCATACTTAGTGGCACAATCAACCCAGAGGTACAAAGCTTTGTATTTTTACCCTCCGGGCATTAACAATTATACCCCTATGCGATGGCACTCACCACCTACACCCTTATGCTCTCAAACCACTCTCAAATGCACGGATCTCCGTGTTTTATCACCGAAAGCTTAATGATTCAAGAGCACAAGCAATGCCTCCCTCACCCATCACCCTTAGCACCCAAACCAGTCCAATACAGTACAGAGCTCTGTATTTTATCAGCAAGAACTATAATGGTTCAGATACTAAGCAATGATACCTCCAGTCACACCCCTTTTCCCTCATATTTCAATCATCATTTTTCTTTTCATTTTCAACAAACACCATCTCCAATATCATTCAAACATAAAACTTGCACAGAAGCACTCCCACCTCACTGTGTATGCTATGCAAGGAACCTGTACCATATCAACATCCATCAACCATTTTCAATCCACATATCAAGAGGGAGACTATGGGTTTAAGATAAAGAATGCCACATACCACAGCCCCCAAACCCATCCCTAAACAACAATAGTCCTACTTCAATCGAATAACTAATCAAAACAAAACTATAGATCCAACAAATGAATGTCAGATCTGCCTTTACTGGTGTGCTCCTATATCCGTGTTACTACCTGCAAAAATAAACAAAGAATTAATTCAAAATAGGTGTGTCGTGACACCTTCTTAGCATCTAGGAGATGGTTTACCTAGATGTGGCGTGACACCCTCTATGAACTAGTATCGCTTCCGCTTTAATTTAATTGGGTTCTAAGATTTGCTAGCTTTTGCTTTAAGTTATTGTCTATTTCAACTTGGAAATTTAGGGGTGTTACAAGACTAGTGTAGCATTTCTAGGCTACGTGATAGCCAAGGAGGGAATCTTGGTAGATCCCGCAAAGATCCGGGTCCGAAGTTTTATGGGATTGGCAGGGTACTATAGACGGTTCGTGCCAAACTTCTCGAAGATAGCGCAGCCCATAACGCAACTCATGAAGAAGACCACGCCATTCAAATGGGACGGCAATTGTACAGATGCCTTTCAAGAATTGAAGAAGAGGTTGATGTTCGCCCCAATCTTGAGCTTACCATCTGAGATCGAGGGTTTCGAGGTATTCAGCGATGCTTCAAAGAAGGGACTGGGATGCGTACTGATGCAAAATAGTAGGGTGATCGCTTATGCATCCCGGCAGCTTAAGAGTCACGAGGAAAATTACCTCACGCACGACCTGGAGCTGGATGCGATGGTCTTCGCCTTAAAGATTTGGAGGCATTATCTCTATGGGGTCCAGTGCAAGATCTATACAAATCACAAGAGCCTAAAGTACATCTTCAGACAGAAAGAGCTAAACATGCGACAAAGGCGTTGGCTGGAGCTCATTAAGGATTATGATTTAATCATTCAATGCCATGAGGGGAAAGCGAACGTGATGGCAGACACGTTAAGTAGAAAGACTAGACACTCTCTTAGTGCCACTAGGGTACTTGCAGATAAGCTGTGCAAAGAATTTCAAAAGATGAACATTAAAGTAATGGAGGAAGGGCAGGTGGACCATGACATCAGACTCTTTAACATGCAAGTTATACCAGCATGGCTCGACGAGATCCGAAGAAGCCAGATTGGTGACACGAGGTTGGACAAGATAAGAGCAGGTTTGATGAATGGGAAGAAAGAACCCTTTGAGCTACGTAAAGATGGTAGTTTGCGCTACCAGGGGCGTTGGTGCGTACCACACTCGTGTGGAGGAATTAGAAGGGAAATTCTGGAAGAAGGGCACGACACTCCGTACTCAATACATCCTGGTGGTGACAAGTTGTATAAGGACATAAAGAGACTGTTCTGGTGGTCGAATATGAAAAACGAAATAGCAGACTTCGTGAGCCGATGCTTAAACTGCCAGAAGGTTAAAGCAGAAAGATGTAAGTCCAAGGGACTGGTGTAGTCACTACAAATACCCGAGTGAAAGTGGGACTCGATCTCTATGGATTTTGTAGGTGGGTTACCACTGACCAAGACTGGGAAAGATAAGATTTGGGTAATCGTGGACTGTCTCACCAACACCGCACGCTTCATTTCAATGAAGGAAACTTGGACTATGAACCAGCTGGCCAAAGCTTATGTGAATCAAGTAGTGAAATACCATGGTGTGCCTCGCAACATTGTGTCCGACCGAGACTCGAGGTTTCTGTCCCAGTTTTGGAAAGCTCTGCAGGCGGCCATGGGTACTAAACTGAAAAATGAGCACTACTCTTCATCCAGCCACTGATGGTTAGACCGAGCGAACTATTCAGACATTGGAAGATATGTTACGGGCTTGTGTTCTGGATTTTCCAGGGTCGTGGGAAGAACATCTTGATCTCATTGAGTTTTCCTACAATAGTAGTTATCACGCGAGCATTCGGATGGCGTCGTACGAGGCCCTCTACGGGAAGAAGTGTAGAAACCCATTATGCTGGGAAGATTTGGTGAATCCTGTGACATTAGGATTGCAGTATCTGCAGGAAGCAACTAAAAAAGTCAAGCTAATTTAGGAAAGGATGAAAACCGCTCAAGATCGCCAGAAATATTACGCTTATTTAGGGAGGAAAGCGGCTGAATTCCAGGAAGGGGAGAAAGTGTGGTTGAAGATTTCTCCTTCTAGAGGTGTGATGAGATTCGGGAAGAAGGGGAAGCTGATTCCCAGGTTTCTTGGCCCATATGAGATCCTGGAGAGGATTGGTTCGGGGGCGTATCGCTTAGCTCTACCAGTCGAGTTGGATCGTGTGCATGATGTGTTCCATGTCTCGCAGCTAAAGAAATACGTGCATGATGCTTCACATGTGATTTCACCCGAGACCCTGAGCATAGATGAGACTCTATCATACGAAGAGAAGCCAGTGAACATTATGGATTTCAAGACCCGAGAGACTCGCCGCAAAGTAGTAAAGCTAGTGAAAGTATGCTGGTCTAACAACGGAGTCGAGGAGGCAACCTGGGAGATGGAGGACGAGATGAGGAAGCGCTACCCAACCTTATTCAGTCAAGGTGGGAAGTTAGGCTAACTTTAGGCATTTGCATGTTGTGAATGGTTTTGGTTAACTGGGAGTTTTGGGAATTAGGATCTAGAACCCTATCTAGGTGAATTCCTTGCTTGATAATCTTTTTTTTTTTAAATAGTGACTGATCAAAAGTTCAACCATTCACCAACCAATCTCTACTTGGAGATAAGTAGAAAGAGGGGGAGTAAACTCAAAGAGGAGTTGAAAACCCTTCAACAATGTGACTGTCCGGCTTAGTGATCAATGGAGCACGTTGGGGACGAGTTGTACTATCAGAGGAGAAAATAGTGCAAACCTTCACCCCTTGTGAAGAAGAGTGGAGTAGGCTTCGTTAACAGCCGAACCACTTTAAAATCCTTCTCTCCCTACTCTTTTATTTATTATCTCCTTATTTGTTGCATTTGCATACCACCAACCCAGCCTAAAATTTTCATAACAAAATCCGCTGCCAAAACTCTTGATCAAGTCTTATCTCAAAAGAGTATACTTGTAAAAGAATTTTTCAAAACGCTAGTGAGTCTATTCAACACCCCCCCCTCTAGACTCACTTACTCACCTATCGGGACCAACAGTTTTTGCTCCAGTAGTGGATTCTTTCTAGCGGTGATAGCTTGGAACCCGTAGTTGAGGAATGTTGTTATTGTTGAAGCTTATTAATGATGATGATGAAGTTATTATTCACGTTGATGATGATTGGATGTAATTATGGTAATTAATGATTAAGATGGTGATTATGAGCTAATAATTATGGATTATGAAGCATGATGATAATTAGTTGACAATGATGATGATGTTGATTAGTTAATGATTATTAGTGTGTTAATGGTGATGAAGTTAAATAATGATTAGGTGATTAAATGATGATTATGGATGTTAATGATGGGTTGATTATGGATATTGATGTCATTATGGTTAATAATTGGATAATGATGAAATATTGATGTCATTATGGTTAATAATTGGATAATGATGAAATATTGACGTCATTATCGATTAATAATGATGTGGTGATTGGATGATGATGATGATGATGAGTTTTGTTGTTGGTAAGGAGATCATATTGGAATAAGTATGACGTTGATGATTGAGTTAAAATGATAATAATAGCACTAGTAATTAAATTAAGATGTGATTGGTCCACAAGTTTCCTTTTGAGATAACTAGTAAGAGAAGACCTTAGGGCTAGATGCTAGTACTTTTGGATCTTAACTTTAAGGTAAGAGTTTATGCCCGTCAAAATTACTTTTCCCTATCTATTGTGCTATTTATCTAATTTGTGTATCCTTAAACTGTTTTGAAAATCTATTTGGGTTTAAGAGCGTGATAAATAGCGAAATGAGTATATTTGTTGTGTTGACTCATGATTTACAAATCTATGCATGCATGTGTGTGTGTGTGTGTGTTGAAAATATTATGGGAAATTCTATGACTTGAAGTTATATTTTTTTAGAGGTGTATAACCTATGATATTAATAGGGCTGAGCAAACCCGACCCAACCCGATTGACCCGTCCGATCCGAAATCCAAATATAGGTAACGGGTGGATATCCAAAACCGAGTTGCTGTATCCGAATCCGAAATGTTGTATCCGTAGTGTTATATAGTTCGGGTAGGGTTAGGGATTTGGTCACCCGACCCGCCCGAATATCTGAAATTTTATATGTATATACATATTTATGTTTCATACGGTGTCGTATAGATGATATATATATATATATATATATATATATATGTTATGAAGCATCGAAGCCTGTAGGGTTTCCCATTTTTCTTTAGAGCGCAGCCGCGACATCTCTTCTGCTACTCTCACTCTCCTAGTTCTCTGAGTTGTCTTCACCTCTGACTCTCTGAGATCTCTCCTTCCTTCTCTTCTCTACTGAAGTACTGAGTATTGACTATTGAGTATACTCTCTTGAGTCTTTAACTCTTGACTCTTGAGTCTCTTCTAGAGTTCTAGATGTTCTACGGTTCTAATTTTCTACGCTTCGCTTACTCTGTCTCTTTGACGTCGAACGCCGGTGGTTCTCGATCTGGAGTGTCAAGTGTGAACCTGTGGTGGAAGCCAAGTAACCTGACCCTTGGAGAGGTTGATGTATTCATACCCGTGGACCCATGGTGGAAGCCTTTGCTTGAAGCCCTAGTTTCTCCAGGATATATTAGGAGAAAACAAGTAAATTGCACTATTGTAGTTCTCTTTTTTGTTTTTAATATTGTTTCTGTGCTTGATGGTTGATGTGTTCTGTTAATCTGTAAAAATGCCATTTCTATGATGAATTTCTCATATATGAGCCCTACTTTTTAGGGTTTTCAATATTCTATGTCTGACTATCTGTTATCACTATATATGAGCCCTAAAATTTCTATGATGAATATCTCAATATACCATATGTGAGCAATGAATCCTAATTTTTGAGGTTTTCAATATTCTATCCTCGTATGTATCATTGTATATCAGCATATGAGCCCTAAAATTTGGGCAAGTCCATATATATGATGGATCTGATTATGGAATTAATGGTAGAAGTTCTTACTCCTTATATACTTTATGTGGATTTTTTATTTCTGTTAATTAGTAAAATTTTAATTTATATTATGAATAACTCAATATTTCATATGTGATCGGTGAGGCCTAATTTTTGAGGTTTTCCATATTCTATGCCTGTCTGTTATCATTGTATATCAGTATATGAGCCCTAAATTTTGGGCAATTCCATATATATGATGAATCTGATTATGGAGTTAATGTGGAAGTTATTGCCCATTATATGCTTTATGTGGATTTCTGATTTATGTGAATCAGTAAAAATGTAACTTATATGATGAATATCTCAATATCTGTTCGGTGATAGTGACTGGTGGACGGTGGAAGCTTATAAGTTTCTATTGTGATATCACAAAAAAATGATGAGAATATCATTCGATTATGTGATTCTGTGCTTAAAATGTCTTGATTCATTGATTGAATCTTCAGTGAAGGT
Organism: Ipomoea batatas; assembly: GCA_002525835.2. Classification (NCBI taxonomy): domain Eukaryota; kingdom Viridiplantae; phylum Streptophyta; class Magnoliopsida; order Solanales; family Convolvulaceae; genus Ipomoea; species Ipomoea batatas. Next base: position 22,299,571 of record CM008332.1, read on the forward strand.
GTTATTATGGTAATCTAATTTGGTAATTGGTATATCATTCTCCCTTCCTCATTTACATTTTACTTTTTCAGCTTTTTTCTTTTGGCTATGATGATGCTTCCACCGTTGTCTGAATCAAAGGAATTTGGGTTGGTATGTTGCTCATGAGTTTTGGGTTTTGTTCCAAAACTCAAGTAGCAATTTGCCTCCAATTCTATACTGATTTGAAAAATTAGCAATCTGAGCCACATGTATTTAACTTATGTTATGAATGCTATTTGCATTTCTTAACAGGAAGATGAGGAATTATAGACTAATGAAGACTGGTGAATCATGAGTGACTAATGGTGCTTTTGCAGTTTTGCTTAATGAAGACATTAAGTAATTTGTAAAGTTTAAATTTGTAATTTTTAAATTTGTGCAGTTGTGAGTTGTGAAGTGTTAACTATTGAACTGTATTCAGTTTGTATCTTTTATTTTTGATAACTTCATTAGCTAATTAGCTATTTAGCTTATATTAGTTAACTTGAGTTACTTGTCATATGCATTTTGCAGGATGTATATTTTCATGCTTTTGTAGTATATTTTTCATTTTTTTTGTCAATCCGAAAATATCCGAAATCCGAAAATATCCGACCGGATCCGAACTTCAAAAAAAAATCTGACGGTTTCATTGCTTAAAATGATCGGATTGGATATGAAATTACAAAACCGAAATCCGATCGGATTGGGGGTTGAGAAAACCGATCCGTCCGAACCCGTCCGATGCACAGGCCTAGATATTGATACAATTTACCCCTGGTCGAAGCTCTTGCGATTCTACCTTTGTGGTGGTTGGTTGGTTATGCAGTAGTGGTAGCCTCGAATCACACGAGTAAGGAGGTGAAGACGAAGCTTAACGCCATGCCCGTGGATTGACTTAGCCCGGTCAAGACTCCGTTGGCAGGGTTCACTGAAAATTCAATTGATGCCGAGGGCTCTACCTCACTAATAGTCAAATTGGGCACTTGGCCCCATGTGAAAAAGATTGAAATGGAGTTCGTAGTAGTCGGCCTGGAGTGTGCACATAATGTGATCCTCGACAGACTAGGCTTGGAGGATCTAGGTGCCTTGATTTCCATCGAGCATCTCTACATGAAATTTCACACATCGAATAGTGTAGGCATAGTGCGGTGTGATTAAAACTAGCTAGGAGTTGTTACATGCAAGCCTATCGATAGGTGGGAGAGAAGGACCATCAGATCAATACCATCGCCCACCAGGCTGAGGAAAGAATGGTTGAGCACCCTAAGCCGGTAGTCGAACTAGAGGAAGTCGTTCTCGACCTTAACTACCCTGATCGTATGGTTAGGATCTGCGTGGGGTTGACCGAATCCATCAAGAAGGTAGTTGTTCACGTGTTGAGAGACTACAAGGAAATCTTTGTCTATGGACTTGAGGATATGCTGAGAGACTCAAGCCCGTGGGTCAAAAGAGGCATTACTTGTTGAATAACTGCTGAGACGTCGTAATAAAGGAAGTGGACATGTTATTGGCGGCCGATCATGTTCAGGAAGTGAAGTACCCCGGCTGGCTGGCCAACGTGGTGTTGGTGCCCAAGCCGCCGGCGTGGCAAACGTGCATCGATTATATAAACCTGAATAAAGCCTGTCCAAAAGACCTGTTTCCTCTCCCTCACATCACCAGCTAGTCGACGAGACGATTGGTTGCGCCCTACTCATAATGCCTGCCTGAAAGACATGTTTCCTGTCCCTCACATCACTTGCTAGTCGACAAGACGGCTGGCTGCGCCCTACTCAGCTTCATGGATGCCTTCAGGGGCTATCACGAGGGCTATTGTTATATAGTGATGCCCTTTGGTTTGAAAAATTCGGGGGCCACCTATATGCATATGGTAGTCAGGCTGTTCAAGAGCCTGATAGGCAAGTCAATGGCTGCTTATGTGGATGACATGCTGGTCAAAAGCAAGGAGGAAGAAGAGCACGTGAAAGGCTTGGCCGATTGCTTTCGCATCATGAGATAGTACAACATGCGGTTGAACCCTAAGAAGTGTGCCTTTGCAGTCGGGGGGGCAATTTTTGGGTTACATGGTGACCAAGCGCGGGATCGAGCCCAATCCGGAGAAAGTAAAAGCCAACCTAGACATGCAACCCCCTAAGAATCTCAAAGAGATGCAACATCGGTAATCAGCCGCCCACAAAACCGCCCACTAGGGTTCGGTAATCAGCCGTTGCCCGGCCTCTTGGGTTTTCGTGGCCAGACGAGTAGTCGGCGAGCGTGGTTGTAGTCAACAACGGAGAGAGTGGAGTGATGGCCCACCAGCCACTCTAGGGGTGGCGGCCGCCGGCCGAGAAGAGGATGCCATAGGGTTGGCAGTGACGCCTTGATGGCGATAAGAAAATGGTAAAAGGGACTGGGAGGAAGACATTTTAAAAAGAAGAATAAGGGGGAGGAAGGGACTGACCTTAGGAAAAATGGAGGTTGGATGACGGTCGGAGTGGTGGTGACTGGCCGGAAACTAATGACTAGAAGATGGTTGAGAAGGCTGAACGAGAACAAGGGGATGGCCGAAAAACGCAGAGGAGCGGGGACGGTCACTGGAGAAGAAGAGTGGAAAGTGAAAAAAGAAGGGTGAAAGGGTTGGGGAATTATTTATAAGGGAGGTCGATGCCCAGATGGTGACACGTAGAAGGCATCAAACAGTTAACAAGCGGACATGACGTTCGATGTGACGGTTATTTTTTGAAAATGTAACTGGCAGGAATCGAGGAGGCGTAATAAATGCACTGCATTGATAGTTGTAACACCCCCAATTTCTACTACTGGAATAAACCATAAATAAACAATATTTCTTGCTAACCATACTAAAAATAAATGCGGAAGCGAATTCAAACTCGAATTCAAACTCTAAACCAATAAGGTGTTATGCCACGCTTGGACCACCACTAAGCCCAAACACACAGGCTACAAAGGATTTCTATCTATAAAGCAAATTACAACATTTCACTATCGATAATACAATTCAATTATAATACAATAAATCATATCCTAACTAAACCATTATGCCTAGAACTTCTCCAAGAGTACTAAATCTATGTCGCGCTCTCAAAACGAATCACTTTACACCATGTCCTGAAAATAACAAGGTTTCAAAACACAAACAACATTAGCATAAAAATGCTAAGTAAGGTTCACTTTGCCCCGTAAAATAATTACATTTATAGTTTTGAAAATATATATACTTTGTAAATAAGTTTTTAAGACTCGGATAGCCACACTTAGAAAGCATTTAGCCAAAGCTTGGAAAGGTCATTTTCAAAAGAGTTTTTTTTTTTCAAAAGAGTTTATAAAGTGTTTTTAGACAACATCTCATCAAGTAAGGAAACTTTCAAAGAAAGGGTTTTCAAAATAAGGGAGGAGGTTCTAAAAGTTTAACTCACACCAGAATAATAGAGTTATCAACATGAGAGTTTCATATCAACATCATAATTAATACTTATAGTTTATATTCCAAAAATAGTTTTTCCCCATGATAAAGTAGACACTAAAGCCATTAAACATTACATTCAAAATACTACTATAACTCATATAAATAATAGGTTTCCCCAGATAGTAATATTTGCCAACTTCAAAGCGTTATAACTAATTTATAAATCATTTATAGTTACTTTCAAAACATAGTAGCAATCATATAAGCCACTTAAGGCATAAAGCTTACTCAAAATCCTTTCCAAAATACATATATTAGTATGGAGGATTTCAAATAATATTGCTCAACATCATATGATTGGTGAAATACTCATTTCAAAGCATAATCATTTCTATTAATCATTTCCAAGGTATATATATAATTCAATTATGGAGGATATAATGTCCATCTTTATAACACCCCGGCTCGGCTATACCGTACATCCGAAGTAGTTACCGCCACACCTAAACTGAACCTAATCAAATACAGAAAGAGTCCACTCTAGGTGCACAGGCTAAAGATAGAGAAACTGTATCATGTCATCATAACCATCATAACTTTATATATATATACGTAGCATCAGCAAAAGAGTAGCTAAGCTAGCTACTAAAATGTACCATGGTTTAATTACAGCCCATAAAAGAGTTTGAGCTAGACCCGACCTTACTAGCCATCTTAGAACTAGCATGGCTACAAAAGATATATACACAAAAATGCCAGACTCGACTTCCCTTCCGAGACACAACTAGTCTAACGAGTGGTACACCGGGCCAGTATACGTGCCCCAAACGAGGTGCCACTCACCCTCGAACCAGGTAATGTGGTCTAGGAAGTTGCAAGTGTTGATGTATATCATCCACTCCTCATGATAATCCGGAGGACTCGGGACCCACGGATAGGGGTAGCGAACGACAAACTCAAGGGGGTCACTCTCAGGTAAAACCTCCATGGGATAAAACCCATAGCTCGCCTGAATGACATCCAAAGGACACCACGGATCGACGGGGGTAGGAGACCAAACAGGTACCACTGGTGAGACAGGAGTGGAAACGGGGTCAGGAGTACAAGCCAGAACTGGAGGGTCTGGAGCATAGCCGGGAGCAAACGGGTCATCATATGATAGGTACTGTACATAATCGTCATAATCTAAAACGGGGAACACAAACTCTGATGGATCAGAGTCCTCGGGGCTGCACGAGCCCACGCTAGATTGCATCTAATAAAGGACACAATGAAGTGTAGTCAGCACGACGGCTAAGTAAGGAAATCCATTGTCACCCAAAAGTAAACAAAAGTTTCGAAAAAACATAATTCTCAGAAAACTGTAGGCTTTACCCATAAGTTGAAATCTCCCTACAACCAGATTATCAACAAAAGAAGTATAGTAGAGTATATGAGTGACATTAACATATAATACTTTCATTTTTGGAAATTCTCATCATTTTAACTCAACAAAATAGAGGGTTCAACAACACACTCCACTGCTCAAAACTCGTGACATTTTATTTTCCAACATAGTTACGGAGTAACTAAGTTTTATAATTAAAAATTCACTTAGTTTCCCCCTGGATAAGTGTAAGGAATTCTTGGAATATTTTCAAGAACCTCGGGCCGCGGCACTCATGCCTCCCGCAGGTCAAACATTTCAACAACTTCTGGCCGCGGCTCACAAGCCTCCCGCAAGTCAAATATCTCAACAACCTCGGGCCGCGGAACTCATGCCTCCCGTAAGTCAAACATCTCAACAACTTCGGGCCACGGCTCACAAGCCTCCCGCAAGTCAAACATATCCTTCACAACTTTATCCAGAAACTAAGGTTTTCAAAACATTCTTTCTTTCCTTGATATTTAATTAGTAATTCACATGATGCCACAAAACAATTATTCTTACCCAAATATGTTTCCAAAAATACTCATGTTTGTCAATGTCTTTTCACCATAAATTCCCAAGTGACAAGGGTCACACTTGTTTCTTAAAGACACGATTTTTCTCCAAATTGATGAACATAATTTACAAAATCATATTTGAACTTTCAAAAATTGACTCGGTTGCCCGTAGGCCTTCCAAACATCATAACATTCAGGAGCAAAAACATTAAAAAAAAGTTCGGTCGAAAAGGGATCCGCGTCGCGCAGGTGCGCGGATGTCGGCACCGCCGGACGCACGGCGGACGCGTGCGTCCGGGCTGCGTCTGGCCTCTCGGCCGTGATGCCGAAACCTAGACACCAACAGACGCGCGTCCGTGGTCGCGTCCGGCCTTTCGATCGTAATGCCGAAACTCTGGACACCGATGGACGCGCGGTGGACGCGCGTCCAAGGCCGCGTCCATTCGAATCTGCCAACTTCGGGCAGTAAAAACCGCGCTGTAACGCCTCGATTTTCCACTACTTTCATAAGTATAAGCCTATATGGACATAAATACAACATCTACATGCATAAATTAGCTATGAACATGCATACAAAAATTACCAAAAATTCAAAGTGTAGTTTCTTGAGCCAACTAGTAGGTCCACAAATTTAACACATAATTTTCACATAAAATTCCTAGTCTCATAATTTACTAGCATTTGCTCATTTTCAAGTGACTAAACCAACTTAAGGGATTCCTTACCTCTCAAGTAGTTTTACTACCGTAGACAAGTTGTGATCTTCTCTTCCAAAATTTTCACTGAAGATCCTAAACAATAATCACCATAATAACAACATTTTCATGAATCCTTAGCTTAAACTTAAGTTCTAGGAAGGATTCTAGCCATATTAACCGAATAAAACCAAAGTTTTACCTATAATGGAAGCACTTGTGTTGAAGAAAATAGCTATGGAGTTCTTGGATCCAAGAGGAAGATGATATTTTTTTTTCTCTTCTTTCTCTTCCTTGATTTTCGAAAATGAGGGGATGATGGGAAAGATAACTTGAAGCTTAAGCCAACTAGTATGATTATCCCATACCTTCATATGAAAATTAATATTTAATTACCATGTGGTAATAATGGTGACACTTGTCAAAATTTCATGGTAGATCATGAAGAGTAGGATTTATTTTGCCAGTTTGGGATTAAATCAGATAAAGGTTCGGAGGATTATAACTTAATTCGGGAAAATTCTAATACCAAAATTATTCTAAAAATAATCCCGTCATTAATCGCTAAAATCGGGAATTTTTCGGTATCTCGCGAAATACAGTGGTACGAAGGTCCGTAACAATTTCACTCTTACAGTCCGTTTAATTTTCACTTGAACTAAATAGGAAGTTCAGGCTTAATCGTATCATACTTGATAATCCATTTTCTAGGAAAATTCGAACTGTATATACATCCTTAAAAAATTTTTCGGTTCGTGACCGGTACGTAGATCGCAACTTATTAATAACTAGTCTTACTAAAAAAAAAAAAATCCTTTGAAGTACCGAGAGATCTTCTCATAAATGTCATAGCCTAAAAAAAAAATTTCGAACCCTAAACTTATCGGGATAGCTGAGGGGTTACAGTGTTCCCCCCTTAAAATAGTTTCGTCCCCGAAACTTCCTTTTTGTCATCCTTGGATTCAAAGTAGATTACTACTCACCTTCTATTATACATAACGAATTCTTAGTATGCCTAGTCTTAACACACAGTTTGTTTAGGCACATAATAAGCAGATCAATTCCATGCACCTGGGTTAAACAATTCCGGATAACGTCCCATCATAACGCTTTCCAATTCCCACGTAGCCTCCTCGGGACTGTGATTCGACCATTGGACTTTGATCATTTTGACTGATTTCCTCCTCGTATCTCGGGTTTTCGAGTCCAAGATTCGAATTGGTCTTTCCTCGTATGCCAACGAATCATCCATCTCCAGTTCCTCTGGCTCCAATACATGGGATGAATCGGTACATAACGCTTAAGTTGAGAAACATGAAATACGTTGTGTACTTTATCAAGCTCAATTGGTAGGGCCAGTCGATAGGCTAAATTTCCTATCCTTTCCAGAATTTCGTAAGGTCCTATATATCGAGGACTCAACTTTCCTTTCTTCCCAAACCTTCTGACTCCTTTAGTGGGTGAGACTTTCAGTAACACCTTCTCCCCAACTTGATATTCGGTGAATTGTCGCTTCAAATCGGCATACGACTTTTGTCGATCCTGCGCGACCTTCATCCTCTCTCGAATTACCTTGATTGTCTCAGTAGTCTCTTGTAAGTACTGAGGTCCAAGTGTAACGACATCGCTTTTGTCGCTCCAGCATAGATGACTTCGACATTTCCGCCCATATAATGCCTCATAAGGAGCTATTCCTATACTCGCATGGTGGCTGTTGTTATAGGAAAATTCTATTAAATCCAACTGTTCGTCCCATGAACCCTGGAAATCGAGCACACAACCTCTGAGCATATCTTCCAACGTTTGTATTGTTCGCTCCGTTTGGCCATCAGTGGCAGGGTGAAAAGCTGTACTTAATTTGAGTTGAGTGCCCATTGCCATTTGTAACGCTTCCCAAAAACGTGATAGAAATCGTGAGTCTCTGTCTGAAACGATATCTTGCGCTACCCCGTGGTGTTTAACCACGTGCTTAATATAGGCTCTTGCTAACTTTTCCACTGACCATGTTTTGTTCATTGGGATGAATCTCGCTGTCTTGGTCAGTCGATCGACAACGACCCACACTTGATCGTTTCCAGTCTTGGTTCTAGGCAATCCTCCCACGAAATCCATAGAGATTGAGTCCCATTTCCACTGCGAAATCTCTAATGGTTGCAATAATCCCTTTGGTATACTTCTTTCTACCTTGACCTTTTGACAGTTCAAACATCTAGCCACAAATTCAGCTACATCCTTCTTCATGCCCGACCACCAAAAGTTTTGTTTCAAATCCTTATACAATTTATCCCCACCAGGATGAACTGAATAGGGTGTGTAATGGCCTTCTTTCATTATTTGCTCCATTATCTTCTTACACCCTTCTGGTATTATCTACCTACCTTGGAATCTTACACTCCCATCCGGGTGTAGTTCAAATGGTCCATGTTTTCCATCAACCATCTTCTCCTTGATGCTCTCCACCCAATTGTCCTCTTCTTGTGCTTGTTTGATTTCCTCAAATAAGGTTGGGGTGACCGACATGTAATATAATTTCTTTTCTTGTTCCACTTGACCGCACATCTTTACTTCCAGATTGAGTCCCTGAAACTCCTTACATAACTGCTCGGGTAATATCCAAAGAGCATGGTTTGTCTTCCGACTCAAGGCATCAGCTACTTTGTTTGCTTTACCCTCGTGATATTGAATTTCCAAGTCATAGTCTTTAATCAACTCCAACCATCTCCTTTGTCTTAAATTGAGATCCCTCTGAGTGAAGATATACTTTAAACTCTTGTGATCTGTATAAACTTTGCATGAGACTCCATAGAGATAGTGTTGCCAAATTTTGAGAGCGAATACCACTACTGCCAGTTCTAAGTCATGTGTCGGGTAGTTAGCTTCATGAGGTTTTAATTGTCGAGAAGCATATGCTATTACCCTTCCATCTTGCATCAGGACGCATCCTAGTCCCTTGTGAGACGCATCAGTGTACAACTCATAACCTTCCGTTCCAACAGGTAATGTTAACACTGGAGCAGTTGTCAACCTCTTCTTAAGCTCCTGGAATGCCTGCTCGCATTCTTCGTTCGAACTATACTTGGTCGTCTTTTTGAGCAAGTTCGTCAGCGGTCTTGCTATCCTTGAGAAGTCCTGAACAAACCTTCGGTAATAACCCGCCAAACCTAAGAAACTGCGGACTTCCGTAACTGATTTGGGCACTTCCCATTCAATTACAGCTCGTATCTTGGCTGGATCTACCCTTTTTCCTTCCTTGGTGATTACGTGTCCAAGAAATGCGACTTCTCTTTTCCAAAATTCGCATTTTGAAAGCTTTGCGAAAAGTTTGTTTTCCCTCAGTGTCTGTAACACTGTCCTGAGATGTCCTTCGTGTTCCTCCGGTGTCTTAGAGTAGACCAAGATGTCATCTACGAAAGCGACGACGAATTTATCCAGGTACGGAAGGAAAATTCGGTTCATCAAATCCATAAAGGTTCCTAGGGCGTTAGTCACTTCGAATTGCATGACCGTGAATTCATAGTGCCCATATCTCGTTCGAAATCCCGTTTTAGGCACATCCTCTTTCGCTACTCGCACTTGGTGATACCCTGACCATAAGTCAATCTTCGAGAATACACCCGCTCCTTTCAATTGATCAAATAGGTCATCGATCCTGGGCAACGGGTACTTGTTCTTTACTGTGACTCTGTTGAGTTCCCTATAATCAATGCACAGTCTAAGACTCCCATCCTTCTTCTTAACGAATAACACCGGTGCGCCCAAGGCGATACGCTTGGCCTAATAAATCCCTTTTCCAACAACTCTGCCAATTGTGCCTTCAGCTCCTCCATTTCTTTGGGTGCCATTCGATAAGGCGCCTTCGAGATATGTGAGGTTCCTGGTACGAGATCGATGGTGAATTCTACTTCCCTTTCCGGTGGCATTTCCGTGAGATCATCGGGGAATACGTCAGGAAATTCGCATACAATTGGAATTCGGTCAATCTCGAGTTCTTCTACTTCGGCATCTTGCAACAAGCAGAGATATACTTAACATCCCTGGCGAACGTACTTCTTTAATTTCTGCATCGTCAACAACCTTGACTCGGGTTGCTTGCCAATTCCTCGGTAGGATATTCTCCTTCCCTTTGGTCCTCGCAGGACAATTTTTCGCTCATTACACACGATCCGAGCTTTGTACTTATCCAACCAATCCATCCCGAGTACTACATCGATGCCTTCAAGTTCAAAATGAATAAGGTTTCCGGGACAGTTAAACCTCGCTATTTCTATGGCAACGTCGTCATAACCATCCTTACAGGATACTACTACTCCCGAGGCCGTTGTGACATTTAAATCTAACTTAGCAGTAGGCCTTAACTTTAGTTTATCAGCGAACGGAGAGGATATAAATGAATTGGTAGCCCCTGTATCAAATAGGACTAATCCAAGTACTGAGTTTATGGGGAATGTACCAGTTACGGCGTCGCTAGCCTGAGCTTGAGTGTAACACCCCGCATTTTCCCTACTACTCTTTTAAATGTAATAAGGGGTTATTTTCCTATTAAATAATTATTAAGATGACTCTAAATATAATTATTTCATATTGGGCTATAGATGAGCCATTCTTATAAACTATTGTTGTAGAATCCAAATACTCTAAGCCCATGAACCATAATTCTTATATGTGTATGATATCTATAAATGATCCTTGAGCCCAAAAATAACTAAGTCTTGACCCAACTACCATTTATAGTCGTGGCCTAATCCATTTTTGGAAATCCTACCACAAATATACCTAGCTATATAAATGGAAATCCTATTGCAGCAGCGAAGGATTCTGTCTTCCCCTTCCCCGTTTGTCTTTGCGTCGGTCTCAGCTAGTAGCAGCTCACCGTAAGCCACCATTCCACTTCTATCCTCCTTCCCTCCCTGTCCATTCCACCGGCAACAAATGATAATGGTGAACCAAAGCTCTCATCCTTTTCTCCCTCTCGATAGTGTTACGGCAGGGCAGAGTAGGCGGGTTGGCGGCAAGCAGGTGGACTCCGGCGGTGTGCGATGAGCATGGCGGCTCCGGCCACCCTCTCGGTACCGTCCACATGGCGACAACCAGCTCCGACGGAAACGACAGTAGCAACGCGACTCTGGACAGCGGCGTTAGACCTCGCGGTAGCAGGTGGCGGTGATGGCAGTTCCGTGAACCCGTGCCGCACCCTCATCTCTTCGACGTCAAGCAAGCAGAGTATGGTTGTGGGATTGCAGTGGCGACCCTTTTCTCTCCCCCCTCTCGTCTTCACCCTTCCGCGACGACCAATAGCAGCGATAACCGCCTTCTCCAACGGCTGGCAGCAGCCTCACACGTCTCTCCTTCTCGTCGCGCAGACGGCGTTACTTGGGCAAAAATCGCGCGGCATTGGTCCTTGGCGGGGATAGTTTCCCTCCCCTGTTCTCCAAAGCTTCTTCCTACCTCCCAGCGCAACCGATGGCGTGGCTGACAGCAGCGGTGTTCGGCGTAAGTTTCCCCCTCTGCTTCCGGCGTGAGCAGCGATGATGGGAGCAAACTCTCCTCCTCCAGCGTTCTTCATGCAACGGCGATGGCGGAGCTATGCGGCTGTGGTTCGGTGGTCGAGTTCGACGGTGATGGTTGGCTCTCCCCGTTCGGCAGCTTCCTCTCTCTCTCGTTTGAGTATGGTGACCGGGAACTCGCATGAAGGATGGTAGTTCGATGGTTGCGCAACATAACAAAAGGAGACAGAGTGGTAGGGTGGTATAGCTTTGGTGCGTTGAGCTGGAGGGTTTGGGTTTGAATCCCAGCTAAGTACTTTTTAAGGTAAATTCCTTATCTAAGCTTTGACAGTAGTAGTTTGTACGTATAGTTGATGATTAGGATTATTCATGATATTATTGTTAGTAGTTAGATCACTAGGTTCTTATTATCTTATGACCATATTATTATGCTTACATATAGTTTAGATATTAATCCTGGATTATGGGCAATAGCTATGACGGGTCGAATAGGAATATTAATATCATTGTTATTAATAGGTAGTGACGGTATTAGGTTACATTAATCTTCAGGTTCACGATTATGGACCTAGCTTATGAACCGAGCTTAGAGTTGGTGTGGCTTTGGATTAGTACGCTTCAAGAGGTAACCACTATGTCCATCAAAATCTATTTTTACACTCTCAATCTATGATATGATTTTGGTGTGTTGGAATCCTGAAATATCTTGGATATTAGCCTTATTGTTGTCTATGAAATTATGTTTGATGGATTTATGAACTTGTGTTCTTGATCCTTTGCATATTGATGTTTATGAGCAATTGTTGGTATGGATTCCATGTTTATTTGGCCTCTGGGAGATGTAATATGTGTAATCTGATCATATTGTTGTATTCTGGGAGTGAGTATTTCGTATTCTGTCTAAGTCTGATTCTGTGCGTTGGATTTGCTCATGCGGTGCACCCTAGCGGCATAATGTAACCCGCTAGAGTATTCCGAAAGTGTAAGGCGGTAGTGGTTGGTGGAGGTGAGTGATCCGTTGAGGGGATCCGTGTCCTTCTTACGGAGGTGTGCGGCGGAGGGCAGTGCCCCGTCTGGGAGTTTCGCTAGTTCTCCTGGAATTCTGATTCCAGTGAGTGTTTGTGATCTGATGTTTGTTCATTTCCTCTTTTGTTCTGGATTTTGTTGGAGTATTCTATTGGATATTTTACCATGATTCTAGAGTATTTTTTCCTACCTCTTAGTCCATTATATGAGTCTATTACTTGGTTGGTTGAATCCTTGATTATATTATCTGGGAGTTGGTTTGTGTTCATATCTGAGATGAGCACTCTGAGTGATGGTTCTTGGGCTGAGTTGAGTATGAGTATGGAGTGGTGGATCATTGAGTATCTCTTGGTTGTTGATGGGTGAACTAACTGTGGTATTATTGATTATGTTGGGCTTTTGCCTCTGTGATTGGACTCCGGTCCCTGTGATTGGGTTGTTACCCCTGTGATTGGACTCCGGTCCCTGTGATTGGGTTTTTACCCCTGTGATTGGACTTTGGTCCCTGTGATTGGACTTCGGTCCCTGTGATTGGGTTCTTACCCCTGTGGACTAACTGTGGTTGGGTGTTTGGTATGATGGATGGTATGGTGGTTTGGAGGTTGGAATTGGGAGTTATTCCTTGGTATTGTGTATTCGTTAGTTTCCTTTGCAATTATTCGGTTAAGTGGTATCTCAGTTGATATCTTGTTGTTCCTCGTTATGTTGTGGTTTGGTTGGTTCCTTTGTGATTATTCTATTGGAGTTATGATTCAGTTGGTATCTCGTTTATAGACTTGTTATCCTATGCATTCGTTATTGGATATTGGTTTCATTTGGAGGAGTCTTGGTTTGTGATTCATTCAGTTTATCGTTGTTGAGTATCCGATTTTAATTAAAGAACAGTTTGTTGGTGTGTATATTCTATACGGGTGTGTAAACCTATTTACAACCTTATGTATATCTATACTTCCTTGCGGGTGTGAATGGTGGTTACTTAGCAGTCTTTTGCTAATGGTTCCTTGTGTGTTTTCCAGGTTCGCAATAAAGTCTAAGCATGAGCGCGATAGCGATATATCCGTATGAGGAGGCTAGACTAGTTTGTTATGCCCTTAGACTTATGTTTTGGGCCTGTGTGCCACTATGAGATTCTATATACACTTGTTTTAGCTTTTGGATCTTTTGGAGTATGTTTGAGGATTTATACATTGTTTGGTTTCAGTTTTGGTTAGCCTGTGCATCTAGGCTGTGTTTATTTACCTAGATGTGGCATGATGCCCCTTAGGTTTTAATTTGCTTCCGCTATGTTATATTTTATGGTTGAGATAGGCAGCTTTTGTGTTAAGCTTTAACTATCTCAGCTTGTGAAAGGTTGGGGTGTCACAGTTGGTATCAGAGCCTGTGTTGAGGTCTGAGTAGAGATCCTAGGTTTGAACTTTTGAGACTCTAGGACTTGATCAGTAGGAATTAAGATGTCTTGAGAATCTTAGGATGTGTGAATTCTAGGAATCGCGGTGAGGACACGCCTTGTTTGCTATAGTTATATGTGCTTTGTTCACGTTGTTGTTTATAGTTGCTCTTGTTAACCTTGTTGTTTGCAGCTTGCGGTGCGTCTTCCCGGTAAGTCTTAATCGCTTTTAGATACGTTGCTTCGTTTTAGAATTGCCTAGGAGCCTGCTTTAGATTAGGAATAAGTAGTTAGTTGATACGAAACGACGGATAGCACCGTATGCGTCTAAGCAATCAGAAGATCGGGCGGCTCGTTGAAGAAGACTAATCTACTCGCGGCTCGGAGTAAACGGTAGCAATCTACGCTCCCCGGGATTGGCGTATCCATGCGTGTAGCCTCGTCTACAAGATCTTTGTTAACCTCAAGACTAGGAGAACAAGTTCGTGCAGCTTAAGTTCGTTGCAAGACGAAGAAAACGAAAGGAGCTCGAAGGCTGAAGATCCGAAGACCCTCGGCTGTGAGGGAACGACAAGAGCAGACGTTGACACGCTAATAGGAAGTCAAGCCTCATCAAGAAGGAGCTTTCGGATCAGTAATGAAGAACCTCGTGCAAGTTAAGCGTGATAATGATGAAGCCTTAAGAAGTAGAATTCGAGGTCGTGATTCGCAGACCTTAAGGTAGTCTTACCTACCTCTGAAGCAGCTATAAAGGAACGAGTTAGAAGTTGCAACCTTCAAAGCAAAGAAGACTAAGTCAAGTAGAAAGAAGAACTTGGACCCTTAAGACCCCTGGAGATCCCCGAAGAAACGCTATGAGCAAGTTGTTTGACCCCATGAAGTGCGAAGAGACCAAGAAGAGAACCATGAAGTAGGGACCTCGTGTGACCTAGTCGGCACGTCGTGAAGATGGCACCTTGTGCACAGACTTAAGGAAGGAACTTCGGTGGCAAGAAATAAATAAGGAGTAGCTAAGCAAGCTAGTAGAAGACCGAATCGTCAAAAGATCAAGCCGACAAAAGTGAATCTTAAGGCTAGCCCAATCCCCGAATTTTTCCCAAGTATAGTTGAACCGTGTGCTAATGGAGTTCCGTAGAAGACTCGGCCTACCGAGCAAGTAAGCTAAAGTACCATTGATCGCGTCAGACACGAAGCTGAAGTTGAGAGTTGCGTTCCACTACCCCAGATAACCAACAAGAGTGGAAAAAAACAAGTTGATATGTGTTCGAGCTATCGACCTGCAAGAATCGCAAGAAGAACACCAAGACTTGACCGAACCATCTTACGACAAAGATTGCTAATTGAGTAAACCAATGACGTCCCATAAGGTCTTATACGATCAGAAGAGCAAGAATTCTTGATGCTAAGAAGGTGCACGCGTTGCGTTGGTGCTAAGGTTGCAATGTTTTAAAGTAAAAAGGAAGTAAGCTTAGTCCCTAAGGTCATCACGACCATTCGACAGCAAGAATCGGGAGTTTGCTGAAGAAGAATATTGGTGATTCATCGCCTTCAGCCTCTCTTGGAGTGATAAGGATGTGCGCGCTATAGCTTATAAAGTGGAATTATCCGAACTCTAGATCCATGTTGCGTAGGAAGCAAAGTCAAGACACGTCGATCAGTCAGAGTGTCGTAATCAAATCGTCAAACTATGGAAACCACTTAGAGTTGATAGACTTCCTATTCTTCTTAAAACCGAATCCTTCTTTGATCCTTGTAATTTCAATTATCCTTTTTGTTGAGAAATCCCTTCTATCCGTTCTAAACGTTATTCCCATCTCCTTTTGGAAACCAAATTCTTTTGTGTTTCTTGAACTCTAAATGCCTTCTTGTTGAAACACCCCTTCTACCTATTCCAAATCTCTTTCTCATCTTCGCTTGAAACTGAATTTCTTTCTTTCCTTTGGAGAATTACATACCCTATCGTTGAAAACTCATTTCTGTATTTTCAGACTTCGTTCCTAAACTCCTCTTGGAACGTAATGCCTTTCTCTTCTTTGGAAATATGAATGCCCTAGTGTTGCAAAACTCTTTTCATGCTTTCAACCTCGCCCCTATCTTTTCTCAAGCCAAGTTCTTTCCATTTCTTTTCCTTAAAGAACTTGATATTCCCGTGACTGAGAAATTCTTTTGGCCTCTTCGAACCTCGTCCTTATTTTCTTACGAAGCCGAGTTCTCCTCTTCTCTTTAAATGAACTTGACATTGAGCAGTCATCCCCATCCTCTCGAACGTTGTTCTCGTTTGCTTCTTGAGAATATCTTGTGCAGGGTGACAACCTTACTTTCTAAGTTGTAACCTTGATAACTCTTGATTCTATTCTTAACCAATGACCGTTCTTGAACCTTACACCTTAAACCATAAACCTGTTATCCTCTTTTCCTCGTTGGGTCAAAATTTTCAAAACTAAGCCTATACTATACACATATTTTCTCTATATGTACTATCGTACCAGTTTTTAACTCTCTGTCCCCAAAACGATTTTTGAGCTTCGGGGACGAAGCTCATTTTAAGGGGGGTAGAGTGTAACACCCCTCATTTTCCCTACTACTCTTTTAAATGTAATAAGGGGTTATTTTCCTATTAAATAATTATTAAGATGACTCTAAATATAATTATTTCATATTGGGCTATAGATGAGCCATTCTTATAAACTATTGTTGTAGAATCCAAATACTCTAAGCCCATGAACCATAATTCTTATATGTGTATGGTATCTATAAATTATCCTTGGGCCCAAAAATAACTAAGTCTTGACCCAACTACCATTTATAGTCTTGGCCTAATCCATTTTTGGAAATCCTACCACAAATAGACCTAGCTATATAAATGGAAATCCTATTGCAACAGCGAAGGATTCTGTCTTCCCCTTCCCCGTTTGTCTTTGCGTCGGTCTCAGCTAGTAGCAGCTCACCGTAAGCCACCATTCCACTTCCATCCTCCTTTTCCTCCCCGTCCAAGCCACCGGCAACAAATGACAATGGTGAACCAAAGCTCTCATCCTTTTCTCCCTCTCGATAGTGTTACGGCAGGGCATAGTAGGCGGGTTGGCGATAAGCAGGTGGACTCCGGCGGTGTGCGATGAGCATGACGGCTTCGGCCACCCTCTCGGTACCGTCCACATGGCGACAACTAGCTCCGACGGAAACGACAGCAGCAACGCGACTCCGGACAACGGCGTTAGACCTCGCGGTAGCAGGTGGCGGTGATGGCAGTTCCGTGAATCCGTGCCGCACCCTCATCTCTTCGACGTCAAGCAAGCAGAGTATGGTTGTGGGATTGCAGCGGCGAACCTTTTCTCTCCCCCCCTCTCGTCTTCACCCTTCCGCGACGGCCAATAGCAGCGATAACCGCCTTCTTCAACGGCTGGCAGCAGCCTCACCCGTCTCTCCTTCTCGTCGCGCAGACGGCGTTACTTGGGCAAAAATCACGCGGCATTGGTCCTTGGCGGGGATAGATTCCCACTCCTGTTCTTCGAAGCTTCTCCCTACCTCCCGGCGCAACCGATGGCGTGGCTGACAGCAGCGGTGTTCGGCGTGAGTTTCCCCCTCTGCTTCCGGCGTGAGCAGCGATGATGGGAGCAAACTCTCCTCCTCCAGTGTTCTTCATGCAATAGCAATGGCGGAGCTATGCGGCTGTGGTTCGGTGGTCGAGTTCGACAGTGATGGTTGGCTCTCCCCTTTCGGCAGCTTCCTCTCTCTCTCGTTTGAGTATGGTGACCGGGAACTCGCATGAAGGATGGTAGTTCGATGGTTGCGCAACATAACAAAAGGAGACAGAGTGGTAGGGTGGTATAGCTTTGGTGCGTTGAGCTGGAGGGTTTGGGTTTGAATCCCAGCTAAGTACTTTTTAAGGTAAATTCCTTATCTAAGCTTTGACAGTAGTAGTTTGAACGTATAGTTGATGATTAGGATTATTCATGATATTATTGTTAGTAGTTAGATCACTAGGTTCTTATTATCTTATGACCATATTATTATGCTTACATATAGTTTAGGTATTAATCCTGGATTATGGGCAATAGCTATGACGGGTCGAATAGGAATATTAATATCATTGTTATTAATAGGTAGTGACGGTATTAGGTTACAGTAATCTTCAGGTTCACGATTATGGACCTAGCTTATGAACCGAGCTTAGAGTTGGTGTGGCTTTGGATTACTACGCTTCAAGAGGTAACCACTATGTCCATCAAAATCTATTTTTACACTCTCAATCTATGATATGATTTTGGTGTGTTGGAATCCTGAAATATCTTGGATATTAGCCTTATTGTTGTCTATGAAATTGTGTTTGATGGGTTTATGAACTTGTGTTCTTGATCCTTTGCATATTGATGTTTATGAGCAATTGTTGATATGGATTCCATGTTTATTTGGCCTCTGGGAAATGTAATATGTGTAATCTGATCACATTGTTGTATTCTGGGAGTGAGTATTTCGTATTCTGTCTAAGTCTGATTCTGTGCGTTGGATTTGCTCTTGCGGTGCACCCTAGCGGCATAATGTAACTCGCTAGAGTATTCTGTAAGAGTAAGGCGGTAGTGGTGTGTGGAGGTGAGTGATCCGTTGAGGGGATCCGTGTCCTTCTTACGGAGGTGTGTGGCGGAGGGTAGTGCTCCGTCTGGGAGTTCCGCTAGTTCTCCTGGAATTCTGATTCCAGTGAGTGTTTGTGATATGATGTTTGTTCATTTCCTCTTTTGTTCTGGATTTTGTTGGAGTATTCTATTGGATATTTTACCATGATTCTGGAGTATTTATTCATACCTCTTAGTCCATTATATGAGTCTATTACTTGGTTGGTTGAATCCTTGATTATATTATCTGGGAGTTGGTTTGTGTTCATATCTGAGATGAGCACTCTGAGTGATGGTTCTTGGGCTGAGTTGAGTATGAGTATGGAGTGGTGGATCATTGAGTATCTCTTGGTTGTTGATGGGTGAACTAACTGTGGTATTATTGATTATGTTGGGCTTTTGCCTCTGTGATTGGACTCCGTTCCCTGTGATTGGGTTTCTACCCCTGTGATTGGACTCCGGTCCCTGTGATTGGGTTTTTACCCCTGTGATTGGACTTTGGTCCCTGTGATTGGACTTCGGTCCCTGTGATTGGGTTCTTACCCCTGTGGACTAACTGTGGTTGGGTGTTTGGTATGATGGATGGTATGGTGGTTTGGAGGTTGGAATTGGGAGTTATTCCTTGGTATTGTGTATTCGTTAGTTTCCTTTGCAATTATTCGGTTAAGTGGTATCTCAGTTGATATCTTGTTGTTCCTCATTATGTTGTGGTTTGGTTGGTTCCTTTGTGATTATTCTATTGGAGTCATGATTCAGTTGGTATCTCGTTAATAGATTTGTTATCCTATGCATTCGTTATTGGATATTGGTTTCATTTGGAAGAGTCTTGGTTTGTGATTCATTCAGTTTATCGTTGTTGAGTATTCGATTTTAATTAAAGAACAGTTTGTTGGTGTGTATATTCTATACGGGTGTGTAAACCTATTTACAACCTTATGTATATCTATACTTCCTTGCGGGTGTGAATGGTGGTTACTTAGCAGTCTTTTGCTAATGGTTCCTTGTGTGTTTTCCAGGTTCGCAATAAAGTCTAAGCATGAGCGCGATAGAGATATATCCGTATGAGGAGGCTAGACTAGTTTGTTATGCCCTTGACTTATGTTTTGGGCCTGTGTGCCACTATGAGATTCTATATACACTTGTTTTAGCTTTTGGATCTTTTGGAGTATGTTTGAGGATTTATACATTGTTTGGTTTCAGTTTTGGTTAGCCTGTGCATCTAGGCTGTGTTTATTTACCTAGATGTGGCATGATGCCCCTTAGGTTTTAATTCGCTTGCGCTATGTTATGTTTTATGGTTGAGATAGGCAGCTTTTGTGTTAAGTTTTAACTATCTCAGCTTGTGAAAGGTTGGGGTGTCACACTGAGCGCTATTGACGACATAAATTCTGCCTTGTTTCTCTCCGCTGCTTTCTCCCATCACTTGCTTTCCCTTGTGGTTGGAACCAAACGTGGCGTTCGTTGATCTTCCCAAATTCATAGACTGGAGTTGGTCCCCTTGTCTTCTGCTCCTGCGGGCTTCTGGCCGGCTGATAAACTTTATTTTTATTATTATTTTAATAATATTTTTATAGTTAATTGAATTAATTGATTAATTTATTTATGTACTTTTATTTATTATTGTTATATTTAGCTTTATTAATAATAATGTTTAATTGTGGTGTTGTTTTTGTTATTTAATTTGCGTATTAATTGAATTCTATCAGCCTAAAAATTCTTAATCATAATTTAGTAAGAGTATGATTAGTAGTATATTATTATTATTATTATTATTATTATTATTATTATTATTATTATTATTATTATTATTATTATTATTATTATTATTATTTCCCTTCTGTTAGTTAACGTACGAACCAAAAGAACGAGAGAACCCGGAAGTCAAACGATAACTTCGCCAGCGATCTGGTCATCTGGAGATCCGGTTGAATAGCAGAAGAGCTCTGAATAGCTGTTGAGGTTGGGCGTTATAAAAGGAGGCCAATTGAAGGAAGGAGAGGGTGGTGGTTCTTCGTCACTTTCTTTCTTTATCACCAATTCAACTTCGGACAGCATTTGTAATTCGACAGTGATTTTCTTCCGGTCGTAGCGGAATATTTCTCCGTTCAACTGTGAACTCTCGTCGGCGACGTCTCGGCCCAAGCAAGTTTGCAGTCCACCTTCAATTTGGCGGTGGAGATAATTTTCTTCAGCAGCTTCGACATCAAAGAATTAAGCCTTACAGTTCTGGTTCCTTCTTTCTTTCTTTTCCTAATTACGTACGTACGTAGCAATTGTTTTGTGTGGAGGTTTATATTCCATTGTATTTTATTATGTTTAGAATTGTGCTGCTACTTGAATTACAATTAGTGTGGTAATTGCAATGGTTAATACTTAATTACATGCTTATATTGTGTCTTGATTATTGATTTATTTTGTTTTATAAATCACTAGTATTGTACCCGTGCGATGCACGAATTATATATTAAAAATATTTTTGTTGTGTTATAGTGAGATAAATATTATTATAATTATTTTAAGTTCTTTATGATAGACTTAATTTAAATATAATAAATAGATACATAAATTTAAAATTTTAAAATAAAAACCAAAAACTTACTATTAATTAATAAAAAGTAAATTGAATATTATACATTATTAAAAACTTCATGGTAAACATCAATAAGAATGAAAAAGTAATAGTTGTAAGAGTAAATTTAATGAGATATACATTTCAAATTTAGGTACCATTATTAAGAATATGCAACAATGTAGAAAATGAAGGTCTAATAACTCAAACACATGACTATGTTAACAAATGCAGTCCATGCACACTACGGTCTTCATAACAAATATTGGAATGTCTTTGATCACCAATGTTGTCTACCTACATGAGAAACAAATTAATATTTAAATAGTACAACAAAAATTATCAAAAAATCTAATTTGTAAAAAAAGTTAATAAAAAAATATAGAATATAATACTGCATAAAAAGTAAAACAGCAATCATTTAAATTGAAATTGAAATAAATAAATAAGCAATTCATACACACACACATATATATATATATATATGTTTATATTGCTTAAATTTGATCTAAAAACACTTCATTAAATTTTAAAATTGCAAAATGTAGTTGTACGGATATTAAACAAATTCTAATATATTTTAAATTATTAATTAATAATTAACAGCATAATAAGTTGACATAAAAAATCAAACATTTATGTGGGTGAGTCAAACCTTAACATCAGCATTTAATGCTTGATAGTAAGGTTGCTTGTTTTGTAGGAATACCAATATTGTATGTACTGGAAATTGTGCCTATTTTAATCTACAGATTTTCTTTAATTTTTTGCTACAAAGATGATATTTTAGATAATCAAAATGATTTCACATTCACAGTTTTGTAAAATAAGGCTTCTCAATAATATATTAAAGATGTAAGTAACCACTTCAATTTGAGCAAGTAAATGAAAAAAAAAAGGTATATGAATTGTTTTTTTTTTTTTCAATTTTATGTTCCATGTTCATGTTTACCATTTTAAGTGGCTGCAGTTGATACAAAAGAGTTCACCAAAGCAAGAACTAATTCACAAACAGTTGAGAACAATAAAGTGGAAACTCTTTAAAAAGTAAGTACCAAAATACCTTTTTTGCCTTTGTTTATAAATTTAGTGTGAATATACTCTAGCTATAAACTAAGTTCATTCAAAAATAATAGCTAAAATGATGCCTAAAAGTAGATGAAATCTGTTTGTACTTGTAGCTGATAGTAGTGTATTAAGTGTATTTGGTTTGAATTTTTTTTTAATTTCTTTTTAAGATTATCAATCTAGGCTTTACGGTTGCATAATATCACCATCATAACATCATAACATATAAGAACAAAACATAGCTTAAAATTTTGAGATGTAAATATCTAAGTGACACTCCATGTTCTTGAACTTGAATATCAAAATCATGAAAATGATACCACATTCACTAATTTGTAAACTAATTATTTTAACAATAATACTAAAGATGTAAGTAACCACAGAGTGTTTCTGAAAATTCAGACTTCATTTTGAGTAAGTACACAATCTGGAAAAAATGTTTGTGAACTGTTTTTTTTTCAGGGGCTGCACTTCATACAAAAGAGTTCAACAAAGTAAGAACTAATTCAAACCTCTTGATCATGGAATAAGCATTCTTGACTTCAAATGTTCTTTCCTATCTTGTTTTCAGTGACAACATAGCTCCTCACACATCTCAACCTCATGACCTTGTTGGTTTGCTGTGGATGAAGCTGAGCAGCCACAATGAACTTCCAGAGTTCCAGCCATGTTTTACAGCTTTGCTATTTTAATTCTTATCCTTTTGCTTCCAAGTGTTGAGTTTGTTCATCTACAGACGATAGGTATGTATTTATAGTGGTGAATCTGACATAGGAGAACTGCACACTCATAATCAAGGACACTAATAAAGTGGAACTTTTTGAAAAAATAATATAAAAAAAATAGCTAACATTAATAAGGACACAAATCAGTAGCCCCATACCCTCTTAAGGTCATTTCACACGCCACCTAAGTCTATCTCTGTACCAGCTCAATTTG
>CM008332.1:22363038-22386160 GCA_002525835.2 Ipomoea batatas
AATGCATTTCTTGGTATACATAATTATATAAATATCTTTCTTGGTGCATGTAAGTATATATTTATATGAATATATTGTGTGCAAAATTAGGGGCACTTTCACTAATTGGAAAGTTTCCAGAAAAAATTGCAGAACGGAAATGGAAAAATGAAAAAGAACATTGTTGTCCAGTACTTTTTAAAAATTTGTTTGCAGAAGTGTTTTCCCTTGACACTAGGCAATTAAGAAAGTTGAAAAATAACTTCTGTAAGTTCTGTTGCTTACTCTTTTCTAACTGGGGACGAATTATAGTGTAAACCTCTGCATTTGTGCAATGCCCCTATCAGGTGGATGTATAAATCCTTGATAAGATCTAGATGGAGATTTTTGGTACATGATTATTACCTGCCATAAGATTCACATTATCAGCACCCTCAATCTCAATCAGCTAGAGAGTAGAGCACCTTTGAGGTGACCTATTGTACCAGTGTGGATAGATCAGTTATGCTTATTTCATGTCAAGCTAAAGTGGCAGAAATGTAGTGTTTGTGCTAGTAATGTAGCAGATTGGTGTCTGCCATTCTGTCAACCATTAGAATGGAGTTAAAAGATTGTGAGAATGATTGTTTGTATTTTAAAAAGATATGATATGATATGATATTAGGAGTTGTGAGATTGTATTATGATGCGTCATTTGCAAAATGCTGTTCTTAGCTTCTGCCTTATTGGGAGATGCGTATGAATTTTTCACATGCTAAGTTTCATGAATTATGTGTGTGGAAGGCAATGCCTTGGCTACTTTTTTTTTGTTTTGTTTTTTTTTTGTTTTGTTTTTTTGTTTTTTTGTTTTTTTTTTTGCATATTTTTACTTTTCAACTTGAAAGGAGAATGATTTCTTTCACATTTTATGTTTTATCCCCTTGAACTTTTTAATCCATGAATTCTCTAAAAACTGTTTAGCAGAATTTTATAATATTTATGTATGCATAGATAGTGCATTTTGTTAAAGAATAAGAAAACAATTTTAAGTAAAGGGTTGGCAAGATGTATATATAGGGGTACAGTGCATGATTCATAGATTGGATTGTGCATTTGTGGATGGCCAGATGGCATATGCTAGACCCTGGAGGATAGTTTCATATAAATTATTTCAACTGTGTATTCTGCTAAGTGGTGAAGAAGAAGGTAGTTCAGGTTGAAGAGGTCAAATGTGCAGGTGTTTTAGTCAGCTTGGTAAGCCTGTAGGAAAGGGATGAAAAAAATTGTTTGATGGTATGATGAATTGAATAAAGTGGGGAACATATTTTTTCATGGTGATTGAAGTACTGAAGTTATTTTGGTGATATGTGTTTTTATGTGAAATATTGTTACTTTGTTGAGTAAAAACATCTTTACATTTCGGTTGCATTTAGGATTTTGTTTGTGGGAATATACTTGTTTGGCTTGATGACTGACTGCACTAACTTTGTAAGTTGTACACATTATTCCTAATGATTTACTGAGTTCCTTTTTTCTTATCCAGGCATTTCATTAACCATGGATCAGGTATGCCCTGTTGCTTATCTTCTTTTTTTAGTGTTTATAAGTTATGTTAAGTTTAAAGTAGTCAGCTTTGCTTGATGTCCTAGTTTTTTGCAGTGGAAGGTACTTCGGGAACATGTGGAAGAAATTGAAAAGGAGGTTGCAGCAGGGGAATAGTTAAAATCTGAATGTGTTTTTGCTCCGAAAGCAATTTAAGTGTCTTGCAGGAGAAGAAGGCTAGGGAATTAGTTACGGAATGAATGATGTAAGTTGCATTTTGACTGTAGTATAGGGAAAGTGACCCTGTTAAATCTAGTATCTCTTATGCTTAGCAGTGTAATATATTCTAGCAGTGGCTTGCTGTGAGCTATTCTTACTTTTCATGCTAGCAGTTTGCTTGTTCTTCCATGCTTTGAAGAATCATCATCATCATGATGTAGTGCTTGAATTTGAATCTTTGTTCTGGTCCAAGGGGAACTCCGATTCTATTTTTTTTAACAAATCTTGAAACTCGGCTCTAGCTCGCACTCTGGAAAGCATTGCTATTTCTTCCTGGCTCCGAGCCGTGCCTTCCATTGTGCATTTGTGTTTGTAGTTGATTTTTGCCCGGTTGAAATTTCATTCCACAAATTAAAATCGAACCACAATTAGGCATACATACATATTACACGCACACACATAAGTTCTAATTAATATGAAAAATAGTATATGCACTAAATATCCCTGCTCTAACAGATTCAAGGACCAAATATGTGGAATGGAGACAGGGAGTTATATATACATAATTTTTAATTTTTGGATGGATATACAATTATATAAAATATAATAACGAATATTATATAGTGCAATTGATAAAATGAGTTGGATTGATTATGTTTTTTGATGTTATTTTTACTTAAATTCGAGTAAATAGTTGCCTAATCACCCGTGTGTGATGGACGCACGTATAATTTTTTTTTAGAGTTAATACCACAAATGGTCCTCTGACTATTGGACTAGTATTCCTTTTGACCACAAATGGTCGTCTGACTTTCATTTTTAACTACAAATAGTTCTCCATTAAAATTGAGTTCTATTACATGGACTCCCATTTTCTACTCCCTCACCTTCACTCCCTGACGTGACAAGATATGATAACGTGACAAGATATGATAGGTTATCTTCATCCTGTGGTCCCAAGGAAAGTGTCAACATCAAACTTTTGTGTGACGGAGTAAAAGTAGGGAGTATAGCTTGGGAGTCCAAGTAGTATTTTCCATTAAAATTTCTGTTAATTAGGTGTTAAATGTAGGGGTATTATCGTCAAATTGATATATATATATATATATATATATATAATTAATGATCATAAAATAAAAATGTTTAGAATTTTTTACCAACAAGCATAATTGAAACAATTAACGAATATAAATACTCCTAAATAAAAAAGGCAATACACCTTATTCTCGTAATTATGCGTACAAAATGAAAATTTAATATTAGAGCTATCTATTTTTAACATCTATTTAACATAAAATTTAATTGAGGATTATTTGTGGTCAAAAATGAAAGTCAGACCATTTGTGGTCGAAATGAAAGTCAAGAACTAAAATAAGTACTAGCCCAGTAGTCAAATGACCATTTGTAGTGTTAACTCATTTTTTTTATTATATATTTAGATAATAAAAGTAAAGATTTTTTTTTTGAGTACTATTGACTCTGTTACAATGTAGTATCTGTTCATAGCTAAGTAAATATGAAATTATAAAATATTCTAATATTTGAAAGTGTACACTTATTTGCTTATAAGATTAGTGTAAAAGTATCATTCAATTAATTGAATAATATATGACTCGTTTGTCTACAATTATCTTCAAAAAATCCATATGTAATATGATTTATGTAATTATATTATTACTAAAATAAATATGAGAAAAAAAAAGAAAAAATAATTTAATTGTAATTATTATAAAAATAAATCCAACAACCCATGTTTAGCTAAATCATCATAATAATTATTAGGAAATTATACTAATATCCGTGCAAGTTTACTTTTATACCTTAAGTATATTCCTTTAACTATATTGCCTTTACTTTTTTTCTTCCTCCTCCAGAATCAATTGTAATTATTATAAAAAATAATATCCAACGACCCATGTTTAATTGTAATTATATTGATATCTATGTAATTATTAGCTTAATTAACAAAATAATTATTAGTCAATTATACTATTATATGTGCAGTTAATTCCTTAATTATCATAATAATGATTAGATAATTATATTAATATTGTGCAATTATACTTTTATATGTTCAGTAACGAATGCACAATAAACTGAGAACGGATTCACAACAAAATGAGTACCAATGCACAACAAACTCAGCGCGAAAAATTCAATCTATTGCATATAATTAATCACAACCATTGAATTATTTAAATCAAAAGATCTGATAAGTCGGGTCCTCACCAAACTATAGGTCTTTAGTTGACCTTTATACACACACACACACACACACACACATATATATATATAGAGGTTCGCGTGCGGGTGAGTGGCTCCTGTGCTGTTAAATGAGAGTAATTGATTTTGCCTAAGTAAACGTTCTAGATCAACAATGATTAAAAAACGCAGTGGCAATTGTCGTTTTACATCTTGGTCAAATTTAAGGTGCATCCATTGTGTGTTAACCGCAATACCACACTGAAACTTGTCTTCGCACGGGATATATATATATATATATATATCACCATAGTAATTACACGGAAGAATAGGAATGATAATTTATTTTGTTCTAATAGTATTATACCTTAAGTTTATAAAAATATATGTATATAGATTATCAAAAAATTAATTGTAATAATTATAAAGAAAAAATCTAACAATCCATGTTTAATTGTAATAATAATATTATTATTATTATACTAATTATTAGCTTAATTATCATAATAATTATTAATTATTAATCAATTATAGTAATATTTGTGCAATTATACTATTATATCTTAACTGTGTGTGTGTGTGTGTGTGTATAGATTTTTATTCAAATGCGACGGGGAGCTCCCATGCGGTCATGCGGCCTAATCTGCGTCGTCCGATTTCATTAGTCCAACTGAAATTCGCATATGATTAAGTGGGGGTATTATGGTAATTTTAGTATCTATATTACGTGAATTGAAATGGTGCATTTTAGTACATAGTGTGATGCGTTTGAATACATATGTACATTTTATTACGTATGTTGGTGCATTAATTGTGTTGTGGAATGGTGTGTTTTAATCTATCCGTTGGTGCATTTTCATACGTAGACTGGTGTGTAATTGTGTTGTGGAATGGTGTGTTTTAATACGCCCTATGGTGCATTTTAATACGAATAATGATGTGTATTTTAACATATGTGTTTCTAATAAGTGTGTTGTGGAATGGTGTGTTTTAATATGTCCTCTGGTGCATTTTAATACGTTAAATGGTGTGTATTTTAACACATATTTTCTAATAAGTGTAATACTGCATGTTTATAATCTGGGATGAAATTTTCAACGGGTGGAATTGTGTACTTTAACACATGTTGTGGTGCATTTTAATACGTAGAATGGTGCATAGTTTAGCACATGTTTTCTAATATGTGTAAATAGTGTATACTTATAATCTGACATGAGGCACGTTGTGGTACATTTTAATATGTAGAATGATGCGTTTTATCACGTATATTGATGAATTTTAAGTGAATAGGTGCATTTGGTTATAGTGTGGAATGGTGTTTTTTATCGGTCCTCTGGTGCGTTTTAGTACGTAGAATAGTGTGTTCTGTAACATATATAATGGATGAAAATAGACCGCACAACCACACCTCTCTCTCTCTCTCTCTCTCTCTCTCTATATATATATATATATATATATATATATATATATAATTGTAATCATATGAGACAACCTATTTAGGTGAGAAATAAGACTTGTTGTGGATCGTCCATCTTTAGATTTTCTATGGCTGAGATTTTTCTTTATTTTTTTCCTTTTTAAAAATTTATTAATTAGTTAGGGTTTTTATGTAATTTTGACTGCTTTTTAATTTATAATAATATTCTTTTAGTATATTATGCTTGATTTTAGGTGTTTTAATTTTGGTAGGATTGAGTATTTCCATTGTTTAACGTTTGTCGGTTGTTTATTTTGCAGTCGTTTTCTTCCTCTCTTTTTTTCCCAAGCAATGAGTACATTAATGGAGGTATGTTTTCATCTTTTTTTTATTTTTTATTTTTTTCGCTGTTTAGTTATGCTGTGTTGCGTAGGTATGTGCATCTGTGTTTGGTGTCATGTGCAGTTGTGTTTGATTACCTTTATGTTCGTTAGTGTTGGGGTGTTGCATTTTTCGAATTTCATTTTATTGTATTTATTTTTTATGTTGTCGATGTTGAAGCATAGTGTATGTTAATGGAGGTATGTTTTGGGTTTGAGTTTTTTTTCCCCCGCTATTTGCAATCCTGCGTTCATGCGTAATTGTGTCATTTGTGTGCTTGTGTGATTGGTGACGTGTGCATTTGTGTTTATTACCTTTATGTTTGTCACTCTCAGGGTGTTGCGTTTTTCAAAAGTCTTTTTATTGTATTCGATTTTATGTTCGTCATTGTGTGCATGTGTGTATTGTGGCATGTGCACTATTGTTTTGTCATCTTTCTGTCCGTTAATTTTTTGGTGTGGTTTTTTTTTTTTTTTTTTTTGTTGGGTTGGTTTTATAGGATTGTTTTGTAATTGTTTTCCTTTTCGTCATAATGTTGCGGTTGTGTTTTTTTTTTCTTTTCATTTTTTTGTACATTTATGTGGATTGAGACAACAATGTTTATGTTATTTGTTAATCTGTTTGGTTGTTCTTCTTTGGTGCCATTTGTTCACGCCAGTCTATTGTCTTCATCATTCTTTGGTGCTATTCATTCACGCCCAAGCATAGAGTTTGTTGCCATTTTAATAAGGCTCGACGGGGTGGCAATCTGCGACTGTTCAATTGGTTTCGGTTATATGTTTGTTAAGGTGTGTGCTGGTATTTGTTTGGTTGGGTTGGGTTGGGTAATTGATAGTGTGTGCTGGGTGAAGGTGATTTGCTTCCCCATGTTTGTCATCATTATTCGTTTTCTTGTATTGTGCCAGGTGTCTAATGTGTTTTTTTTTTTTTTTTTTTTTTTTTTTTTTTTTTTTTTTTTTTTTTTTTTTTTTTTTTTTTTTTTGTAATTCGCTAGTGTGTGCATGTGTGGGTTTGGGTGTGTGCATGTATGTATTTATGTCTTCTGCACAGGTGCTCGTATGTTCTATGTTGTCTTTGTATTTTTTTTCCTGTAATATTATACATTTTTGGAATGTAGTCTTGTGGTGGAGTACTTTTTCCCGTGTTTCTCCACTGTGTGGTTCATTTGTTTTGTATGTGTACGATAGTTGTGTGCAGTTTTGGGCGTCTGGGGGGGGGGTATTTCTGTTTTAAGTGGAAGTGCACATAGTATAATGCTTATGTGCACATGGTTGGCGTGGGTTTGTTATGTTGTTTCCCTTATAGTGTTGCTCGTGTTTTTTAATTTTTGTCTTGCCGATGTGGCAGCATCATTTTGTGGTGATGAAGATTCATCAAGTGATAATGGTGGTTCCAGTGGGTGTGTAATGCATATCTCTCCCGGAAAAACGAAATATTGGCTACCGATTTGTGAGGAAGTGAGCAAGCCATTTGTGGGTCAGAGGTTTAGCAAGTTGGACGAAGGTGTTGAGTTCTATGTTCGGTATGCTTGTACTGGTGGGTTTGATGTTCGTCGTAGCACGAATTCAAAGGATAGGGAGGGGAAGGTATTGAGGAAGTATTTGGTGTGTTCTCGTCAAGGTTTCAAGAAGCCTGTTAAGGAGGTTTTGGGGAAGTATTTGGTGGGTTTCATCCGTTTTTAGTTCTTAGTTTTTGCATCTGCTATTGGTATGTGTACCCGGGAAGTCATCCATGTCTGGAATAATTATTTTCATGTTTTACTCTTGTCTTATCGTGGGTTACTAGTAAAGTTGAGTTGTTTTTTTTTTCCTCCGTTTGTAATTCAAGCATGTTGTCATCTATAAGGGGTTTCAAATGTGTGCATTTACTTTATGAACTGTGTGCACAGTTGTCTATATTTTGGTTGCTTTCTATTAGTTGGTCTGTGCACTCAGGTTCGCACCCATGTGCACATAGTCGAATTCTATCTCTTAGGCATGAGGGTTTATTCGTTACCAGAACGTAGTCCTTCGTGTGTGCACCTAAAGCACTATGTAAGTGCATTCTTCTGTTCGGACTTATACGCTAATAGAACATAAGTGTGTGCACCCAAATGTGTTCCGCTGAGTAATGATTTAAAGCAAAATAAATTTGTCCCGGATAATTATTTTCTTGTTTTACTCTTGTCTAATCGTGAGTTACTATTAAAGTTGCGTCGTTTTTCCCTCCCTTTGTAATTCATGCATGTTGTCATCTATAAGGGGTTTTAAACGTGTGCATTTACTTTATGAACAGTGTGAATGATTGTCTATATTTTGGTTGCTTTCCGTTAGTTGGTCTGTGCACTCAAGTTCGCACCCGTGTGCACGGAGTGGAATTCCATCTCTTAGGCATGGGGGTTTAAGTTGATGTAGCGTCATTTCGTTACCAGAACGTAGTCCTTCGTGTGTGCACCTAAAGCAATATGTATGTGCATTCTTCTGTCCGGACTTATACGCTAACAGAACGTAGGTGTGTGCACCCAAATGTGTACCACTGAGTAATGATTTAAAACAAAAGAAATTTAATTACCCCACGATGTGCACATCCGTGGGGCAGCGTGTGCATCGTAAATACCTGTCTGTGCACTGTTTCCTGTGTCACCAAAAAAAAAACCAAGGCACTGTATGCACTTGTTTATGTCACCCTGTGCATATTACCAAATTTCAGCACTCTTTGGTTCAAGGCACTCTATGCACTTGTTTATGTCACCCTGTTGATTTTTTCTCCAATCTTATCTCACAAACATTCTCCCCATGAATATTGTATCGCAGCAAAAGAAAATTTGCAGACAAAATTATTTAAATAGTGGTACTATTTCTCAATAATCATGGGAACAATTAGACAAATACACAACCTGGAAAAGTTACTTCACAATAACAGTACATCCAAATCAAATATATTTACAATCCATTTGAGTTTTTTGTTTAAATAATTTCCACATAAAATTCACTGGTATGGATTAGGTTGAACTTTGTCCCCAGCATAATACCCATTCCTTGCTATCTACGCAATGTACACCTCTCACCCCCTATTATCTAATTTCAGTTGCCTAACCAGTAACCACCATAGCTATAACCACATTGAACGCCCAATTCTCCCATTCATCGCCACTCTAGCTTGTAGGTGTGTTTTTGTAATACCCTAAATGCCTACAGTCTGCATTACACCGGAAAGCCAGATCAAAATCAGTGCATGTGGTCGGAGCGGAGCCCTAACCTAATAATCGCTGTCCCCATCGCCAGTTGCAAAAAAAAAATGGAAAAAACAAAATCGACCAGATTCGAGTACGGTACCTTGCCCCAATTCGTCGTTACGCTGTGCGTTTTGTTCCGGCCATGGCTAACCATAGGAAGCCTTGCAAAGCGCTTCTCGCAATTGGATTCCGAATGGACCTCTATCGTATGAATTCAGCAGAGTGAGGAGAGTAAAAGTCGGCCCTCCCTATATTCTCGAACCGCCCATGGCCAGCCTTTTACTGATTTACCCTCCCTTTCCTTTTGTTTTTGTTAATTACCAAGACTATTAAGTCAGCGTGTGCAATTTTTGCTACCAAATCTAAACCATCTATTATGTTCATCCTATGGCTACGATTTTGTCCTATTTCTCATCTAAAGGGGTTGTCTCATATGAAGTCAACCATATATATATAGGGCCATGATCAAGTGTGGCCGCCCCTTAACGTGCGGTCAGTGCAGCCACACCACTATGTATACAAATATAGACCACTCAATGTTAGAAAATACACCACACAAATGTGCATCATTAGGTACGCATCATAAAAAATACACCATTAGGTATGTAAATATACACTGCACAGTGTTAGCAAATGCACCACTAGGGGTAAGGGAGTTATGGTGCATTATTTTGGGTGTGTGGTGTGTTTTATGATGTTTTTGTGTATTTTCATTGAGTGGTGCATTTTCTAATATTGAATAGTGTGAACTGCACCGACAACACGGGAATGCGCGACCACATTTGAACAGATATATATATATATATATATATATATATATATATATGTTGTCATATTTATTAAGCAATTATTTACCATTATAGTTACTCCGCATTAGATTTTGTATAGTAATAACTTGGGAGGTAGTTTGGGCTGGGAGTTGTAAAAGTAGGATTTTGTTTTTATTAGTTGTATTGATAGATTAGTAATTTTAATCTAGAATTGTATTAAGAATAGGAAAGTGCGAAAGAATATATTGTATTAGGAATTGTATTACCATATTCTAATGTACAATTATAGTAAAGTACGAATATGAATTGTATTATTATATTTTTTTACAATATTACACAAACCTTAATAGTATAAGAGTGTTTTGGATGGGAAGTTAAAATGAGGATTTTTTTTTTATATTATTAATAGTATAGATTTGAATTTGATAATTTAAATTTAAATTAAATTCTAATATTTAAATATAAATATAAATTTTTTACTTTTTTTGAGTACTAAAAAAAATTAAAAATTAAAATTTAAAAATTTTACTTAATTATTAAAAATTGTACTACGGGATTTATTGGTGTAGATTTTTCGTTCTTGAAAATTTTCAGCAGGTACATGAATGAGGAGTTTTTATTCCCTGATAGGAATGATGATGGGGACAAGGAATGGGGTGTGGTCACGGGATGGGGACTATACTCTTGCCGCCCCTACCCCGTGGCAATCCCTAGGACGATATATAGTTTCTATTCCTTGGTAGGAATGAGAATGGGGACGAGGTGATGTGGCCCAGCAGACTAAAGATCCATTAAGAGTACCAATTGACTCAATCATAAGTCCAAGTCCAAACAATGAAGACAACTCTTCATTGGTTATGTTCAAAGATGGTGAAAATCCAAGTCAAGCCCAATTACTAAAGATGAAGAAGAACTCAAGACTTTTTATAATTGTTTAAGTGCTGATTTTGGAGATTAAATTAGACCCAAATCAGCCATATTATTTTTGGTCATCATTAATTTAAATTGTTTGGCATGAAAAAGAACATTACTTTGTATTTAGAAAGGATTCCTTAAATCCTTTTCTAAATATGACTATATTTACTTGCTTTCTAGATTAGGTCTAAGAATCTTTTTGTCCATTGTATTTAGGATTATAATGCTTCCTCTATAGCTATAAATAGGGGACAATCATAGTAGTTTTAAGGAGGATTTCATTGATTAAAATTCTTAAGTATTTCTTTACACTTGTGTAAGAAACTGTAACCCTCACTCATTCCAATAAGCTGCGAACCTACTACCGGTCACGAACCGTAAGGATTTTTAAAGTATGTGTTCGGTCCCGATTGTCCTAGGGAATGAATTAGTAGGCACTATACCATTAAGCTTGAACTTCCTACGTGATTAAATTAGCCCGTAAGGGAGAAAATTTATTCCGACCCTTGTATCGCAGTATTTCGCGATATACCAAAAATTATCCAATTTTTCAAATTAGTGGCGGGATTATTTTCAAAATAATTTTGGTTTCAAAATTCTTCCTATTTAAATTATTTTCCACCGAAACTATATCTGTTTTAATCCCGAACAGTCTAACCGAAGATATTTTCCCTTACCCACCACAAAAATATGACACTTGGCAACTCCCTACACCACATGTTATTATTTAAATATTTTTGAAGATGATCAAAATGGAAACTTGATCTCCAAGTTTCTTATTTCTTACCTTATAAGAAACAATGTAGCTTGATCACTAAGTTTCTTCATCCCTAAAGTGTTGCTATAAAAGGAGACTTGATCTCCCATTTTCTTCATTCCATACCCATATGGCCGAAATTTAGAGAGGAAAAAGGAGAGGAAAATTCTTCATCTTCTTCCTTGAGTTCAAGAAACTTCATAGCCAATTTCTTCACAAGATCATCATCTATTCGGTAAAATTCTATTTTTATTCGGTTAAAAGCTTTGTTTTCTTCCCTAGAACCTAGCTATAGGTTAAGATTTCTTAAAATTATTGTTATGGTGGTATGTTTTGCCTAGGGATTTTGGTGAAATAATTGAGTAAAGGAGAGGATTTAGCTATTGATGTTTAAAGGGTTTGAAGGAAAATCTAGCGTCTCAAGTTTCTTATCAAGTGGCTAGAATCCCATTAAGTGTTGATGAGAGTTTTGGTCTTCAAGGGTAAGATTTCATGTTCACTAAAATTATTATTTACCCCATATATATGTATATTGATATATGATATGATATGATATCAAAATTATGTGTTTTGCAAAATTATGTGCATTATGATGTCCATGTGATCACAAGTGCATTGCATAATATGTGTATGATTCTCGAATTATCGAGAATTGATTTTTTACGGGTCAAACCCGTGTGTTGAGTAAATGTTTGGCTTGGAATTTTGGTGTTATGTACATATATGTACTAAGGATGATATATTCTTATGGAATGAATTATTGTGGAGAAAAATGTATTGAGAAATTATATATTTTTGAAGAAAATATTTATTATGAAGAAATGATATATTTTGGAAATTATATGTACATATTTAGTCTTGGAGGATAAGAATACTTGCTGCCGGTCTGAGCCGGAAATGGGCTGCGGCACAGATTATTATGAGCACTTAGGGCTGCGGTTCTATTTGCTATTGATATGAGAACCTAGGGCTGCGGTCCTATTGATTGAGTATTGGTGTGGGTTGTATCCCCAACTTGGTATTTAATCCTCCTTGACAAATATGTTATTTTAGGAAAAGTATATCTCCACATTATTTTGGAAAAGTATATTATGAGATAAATGATAAAAACCCAAGCCTATATTTTTCGGGGTGAAATGAAACTTACTTAGCTTATGCTAATATTTGGGATATACACCTCTTCGTTTTTATGTTAAAATGATTTTTGCAGGTGAACATGAATAGGATGGAAGTGAGGTTGAGATTAGTCCATTTGAGGAGTAGGCATTTGGAGGATTTTATTATTTGGAGGAAATTTTGGTTGTATAATTACTTCCTTGTATTAAGTTGGACTGTGGATGTATTTTGATGTTGTAAGTTTAGCATGTGCACTTAGAGTGGAGTTTGTCAAAGAGGTGATAGAATTCACTCTAGGTGTGGCGGTAACACCCATTTTCTGCTGGTTAGATATGTAAGCTTCCGCAATATATTATTGGGATTTTGTATCAAATTTAAGATGTGAAAATTTGGGTGTTACAGAAACCTTATGGCTAATTGTGGACTAAATTAGTCGCTCGTTCGTGGACTCGACTAGCAAATTTATTCGTGGAATTGAATCAATCTTCTTTTCTTGAACCTTAGATTCAGGTTCGTGGAGTTGTTCTTGAATCGAAGGAAACTAGATCTAACTCTAGTTGATTGAAGATTGCATCATTGAGGTACTTGAAGCTACAATGGGATCTTTCTAAGTCTTTGAGGATTCAGGACTATGGGTTTCTCATGAGATCTAAGGTATTTTGATCCATCTCTATCCAGGCATTGAGAGCTATCTTGGGACAATACTCCATCTTATTTGAACCTTGGACTAGGTTCTTATCTTGAGGAGTCAGGTGGGGTCACAGAATGCGAACTATACTCTTGCCCCTGTCCCGTGGCAATCTCTTGGCGGGTATTGTAACACCCCTAAATTTTCACGCTGAGATAGGCAATATACTTAAGGCAAAAGCTAGCAAAGCTCATAACCAAATTATATTAATGCGGAACCGATACTAAACCATAGAGGGTGCTACGCCACATCTAGGTAAACCAGCACCTATATGCTAAGGCAAAATCCAAAATCCAACTCATCAATCCTCAAAGGCAATCATAATCTAGATAAGTCAATACATATCAAGAGTCTAAGGCACGCATGCATGAAATGTTTGAATAAACTCAACAAACACTAAGCTAATCATAAAGGCGAAGTAGATCTACTGCTAGCGCTCACACGACTCAATCTACTCCATACCTGGAAAACAGTTAGAAATATTAGCAAAGAAATGCTAAGCAATCCACCACTCACACTCATGAGAAATACAGTAGTATACCATAGGTTGTAAATAGATTTTACACACGCATATAGAATATATATGCCAACGAAACTGTCCTTTGTTTAAAAACCAGATGACTCAAGAACAATAGGCTGAATGAATCACAAACCAAGGACACCTCAAATGAATCCACTAACAAAGAACGAAGCCACAATGCAACAGTTCCTTAATACGATACTCAACGAAAGCACAAGCTCAACTGAACAACACAAGTGAAACCAACCAATCACCAACCTCACATCACTCCCTTAGAGTGACCCCAAACCACGGTACATAGGATAAGATCCAAACCAAAACCACCAAACCATAACACCAATGTCATATCACAGAGGCACATGGTGCCCATTACCACAGAGGCATAAAGCCCGACCACGGAGGCACATGGTGCCCATTACCGTAGAGGCATAAAGCCCGACCACAGAGGCATAAAAACCCATTACCACAAAGGCATAAAGCCCAACCACAGAGGCATAAAAGCCCATTACCACATAGGCGTAAAGCCCAAATAACTCCTCCCATAACAACAGACGCACATAGAACCATATTCCGAATAGCCACCTTCCAAAGGGTACACAAGACTCAAGAAGCCAAAGAGTTACTCACAAGAGCTCATAACAAACTCAGATTCATTCCCAAAGGAAATACTCATACCAATAGTACTCAGATTTAGAACATGAATACAGGACATTGCTCAGAACATTAGCCAAAGAATTAACCAACAAATACTGGATCAATAATCCAAGGTAACCGACCAACAATCAGGAACCAATACTCAACAATTAGGGTAGCAAACTCAACAACATGTCAAGAACATACTCCAGAATCAAGGGTGAAACAACAGAGTCAATAGACCACAAAACAACCACTGGAACAGAGAAGGAAAATGAACTGGAGGAACAAGCTGGCGGAGCAACCCCGCGGAACCCCTCGGTCCACTACTCCACACCGTCGCCACCTTGCGGAAGACCCCAGCGGGACACATTATACCGTTGAGATGCACCACAAGCGCAACCCCAAAGCACTGGTTCCAGTCTTAGAACCGAATACACGATAGCTCATTCTAGTACCCAGAATATCATCAGATTACACATTTTAGAGGCCAAATAATACGTGGAATCCATAACAATAGATACTCATACATATCAAGATTGAAGGATAATGAACACAAGTCCATAGATCTACAATATAGGCTCAACAATCCAACAAATCAAAGGCTAAAACCAAAGATATTCCACAGGATTCCACAACAC
The DNA here is from genome assembly GCA_002525835.2 of Ipomoea batatas. NCBI lineage: Eukaryota > Viridiplantae > Streptophyta > Magnoliopsida > Solanales > Convolvulaceae > Ipomoea > Ipomoea batatas. Next base: position 22,378,012 of record CM008332.1, read on the forward strand.
CAAATCAATACATATATACAAGAGTGAAGATAGGTTTTAGTGTAACATGGAGCTGAGGATTACCTCTTGAAGCTTAATGATCAATAAGCAATCACCAATCCTAAGCTCAATCCATCAAACCTCCATCACCACCTTGGTCATCTTGACCCTAGAACACCCCAAAGAAAACCATAAGAAGCTTATAGAAAGACTAGGAAATTGTAAGATAAAATGCAATCTAAATAGGGACTAGTACTTACCCAAGCACAATAACTAAAAGAGTAATCTTGCTTGAAACCTTGCTGGGATAAAAGATGGTGTGAATAGGGTTTTTAGGGATGAAGAAATGGTGTGAATCTCTTGTAGGAGAAAGAAGAAGACTAGGAGAATAATTATTAGAGAGCTTTTATATGGATCCTCAAAAATCTATACATAAATAATGTATGAAATATTAGGGTGATTAAGTGTAATATGGGCTCTCACATAAGGGATGGGCTAAATCCAAATTAAGAATTAATTCAATTAGTACAAGGCTTGATTCTTCAAAGATTGAACCTAATTAAATATTCAATTTATTATAAGGGATAAAAAAAGACCAAGTGGTATCCCTTTCAAAATTAAATTAAGGAATTGGGCTTTCTTAACAATTGGATAAACCAGAATAGGAAATATATTTTATTTAAAGGAATCGGGCCCAATTAATAAAATTAACCCCACGGTAGGAAGAATTACCAGGGTTCAAAGCATGATTTAAATCCGAGGTATCACACTCTATCCCCCTTTAAAGGAGCTTCGTCCCCAAAGCTCGAAACTAACGGGAACATGAATCAAATAGGTAATACAAGGTAAAGGATCGGTCATTATTTAAAGGAAAGATTATCAAGCAAGGAGTTTACCTTGAAAGGTTCTAGACTCTAAACTTAAGACTCCTAATACTCAAAACCATGCACACACGTGCAAATGCCTAAAGCTAAACTAACTTCTCACCTTGACTGGATAAGGTCGGGTAGCGCTTCCTCATCTCGTCCTCCATTTCCCAGGTTGCTTCCTCCACTCTGTGGTTGGACCAACATACTTTCACTAGCTTTACAACTTTGCGGCGAGTCTCTCGGGTTTTGAAATCCAAAATCTTCACCAGCTTCTCTTCGTATGACATAGTCTCATCTATGCTCAGGGTCTCTAGTGAAATCACATGTGAAACATCATGCACGTATTTCTTCAGCTGCAAGACATGGACACGTCACGCACACGATCCAGCTCGGCTGGTAGAGCTAAGCGATACGCCACCGAACCAATCCTTTCTAGGATCTCATATGGGCCAATAAACTTAGGACTCAGCTTCCCCTTCTTCCCAAATCTCATCACACCTCTAGATGGCGAGATCTTCAACCACACTTTCTCCCCTTCCTGGAATTCAGCCGGTTTCCTCCCTAAATCAGCGTAAGATTTCTGGCGATCTTGAGCGGTTTTCATTCTTTCCTGAATCATCTTGACTTTCTTAGTTGCTTCCTGTAGATACTGCGGCCCTAAAGTTACAGGATTCACCAAATCTTCCAAGCATAATGGGCTTCTACACTTCTCCCCGTAAAGGGCTTCGTACGGCGCTATTCGAATGCTCGCACTGTTATTGTAGGAAAACTCAATCAGGTCAAGATGTTCTTCCCACGATCCATAAAAATCCAGAACACAAGCCCATAACATGTCTTTCAATGTCTGAATAGTTCGCTCGGTCTGACCATCGGTGGCTAGATGAAAAGCGATGCTCATTTTCAGCTTAGTACCCATATCCGTCTGCAAGGCTTTCCAAAACTTGGATAGGAATCTCGAGTCTCGGTCGAACACGATGTCGTGAGGTACCCCGTGATATTTTACTACTTGACTCACATAAGCTTTGGCCAACTGGTTCATAGTCCAAGTTTCCTTCATTGCAATGAAACATGCTGTCTTGGCAAAACGATCCACGATTACCCAAATTTTATCCTTCCCGATCTTATTCAGTGGCAACCCTCCTACAAAATCCATAGAGATCGAGTCCTACTTCCCTTCAGGTATTTCTAGCGGTTGCACCAGCCCCTTGGACTTACATCTTTCTACCTTAACCTTCTGGCAATTTAGACATCGGTACACAAAGTCTGCTACTTCCTTTTTCATATTCGGCCACCAGAACAATCTTTTTATGTCCTTATATAACTTGTCACCACCAGGATGTACTGAGTACAGAGTGTCTTGCCCCTCTTCCAAAATTTGTCTTTTAATCTCCCCACACGAGGGTGGTACACACCAACGCCCCTGGTAGCGCAAACTACCATCATTGTGTAGCTCGAAGGGTCTTTTCTTCCCATCCACCAAGCTGCTCTTATCTTGTCCAGCCTCGCGTCACCAATCTAGCTTCTCCGGATCTCGTCGAGCCATGCTGGTATAACCTACATATTGAAGAGTCTGATATCATGGTCCTCCTGCCCTTCCTTCATTACCTTAATGTTCATATTTTGAAATTCCTTGCACAGCTCATATGCAAGTACCCAAGTGGCATTAAGAGAATGTCTAGTCTTTCTGCTCAACGCATCTGCCACCATGTTTGCTTTCCCCTCATGGTATTGAATGATTAAATCATAATCCTTAATGAGTTCCAACCAACGCCTCTGTCGCATGTTCAGCTCTTTCTGCGTGAAGATGTACTTTAGGCTCTTGTGATCTGTGTAAATCTTGCACTGTACCCCGTAGAGATAATGTCTCCAAATCTTTAAGGCGAAAACCACCGCATCCAGCTCTAGGTCGTGCGTAGGGTAATTTTCCTCATGACTCTTAAGCTGCCGGGATGCATAGGCGATCACCCTACCATTTTGCATCAGTACACATCCAAGTCCCTTCTTTGAAGCATCGCTAAATACTTCGAAACCCTCGGTCCCAGAAGGCAAGGTCAAAACTGGGGCGGACGTCAACCTTTTCTTCAATTCTTGAAAGGCATCTGCACAATTGCCGTCCCACTTGAATGTCGTGGTTTTCTTCATGAGTTGCGTTATGGGCTGCGCGATCTTCGAGAAGTCTAGCACGAACCGTTTGTAGTACCCTACCAAACCAAGAAAGCTTCGAACTTCAGACACGGAAGTCGACATTGGCCAATCCATCATGGCCTGAATCTTTACGGGGTCCACCGAGATTTCCTCCTTGGCTATCACGTGGGCAAAAAATGCTACACTGTCTTCCAGAACTCACATTTCGATAACTTGGCATACAACTGCTTCTCCATCAAGGTTTGCAACACGATCTTGAGATGTTTCTCATGCTTAACTAGGTTGGGGGAGTAGACTAAAATGTCGTCTATGAATACTATCACGAACTCATCCAAGTATGGCCGAAACACCCGGTTCATCAGGTCTATGAATACAGCTGGAGCGTTAGTCAGTCCGAATGACATTATTGTAAACTCATAGTGACCATATCTGGTACGGAATGCTGTCTTCGGGATGTCTTCATCGACCACTTTCAACTGATGATATCCTGACCGTAAGTCGATCTTAGAGAAAGTGCCAACTCCCCTAAGCTGATCAAACAGATCGTCGATCCGAGATAGTGGGTACTTGTTCTTAACTATTACTTGATTCAGTTCCCGGTAGTCGATGCAGAGTTGCATGCTGCCATCCTTCTTCTTCACAAAGAGTACGGGGGCTCCCCAAGGTGATACGCTCGGGCGGATGTAGCTCTTATCCAGCAAGTCTTGCAATTGTTCCTTCAACTCCTGCATTTCCTTGGGTGCCATTCTGTATGGAGCCTTGGATATCGAGGTAGTTCCGGGTACAAAATCAATAGTGAACTCCACCTCTCTAGATGGCAGCAATCTTGGAATCTCCTCGGGAAAGACATCTGGAACTCACATACGACGAGAATCTGTCGAACTTCCTCTTTTCGGGCACTGAGGATGAGAATCTGTCGAACTTCCTCTTTTTGGGCACTGAGGTCCTCTACTGAGCACATGAACGCTTCATATCCTTTGTCCATGTACTTCCTTATCTTGGTCATAGAGACCAACATTGGTTCAGATACCCCCGTTGTAGGATACCCTCTTTCCCCTTGGACCCTTTAAGACCACCTTCTGCTCGCTACACCAGATTTGAGCCTTGTACCGACCCAACCAATCCATGCCTAACACTACCCCAATGCCATCCAGTTCGAACTGAACGAGGTCACTAGGAAAAGTTACTCCCTTAATTTCCACGGGCACCCCTTCGAATATATGCTCACACGCCTTGACCTTGTCGGACGCGACTTTGACATTCATCCATTCTCTAGCGCTCGGCAAGATGCCTAGCTTGCGGACCAACTCAGAGGATATGAAGGAATTAGAAGCCCCGGAATCGAACAAGACAAAGGTAGGAAAGAAATGTACTGGAAAGATGCCAATGACCACATCGTAGTCCTCGGCTTGGGCCTTGCTCATGATGTGGAGCTCTCCTAGTTGGGGTTCACTCTTCCCGATCCCGGCTACATGCTGCGGAGTTGGTTGACACTTTCTTATGCTGTCAGAGTCACTTCCCAGTAGGACTCCCACTAATTCGGTGTTGGTCACTTTCAGCTTCTTAAGGCGCTCCAGCATTTTTCCCTTAGTGTCGGTGATCTCTTTACGTCTTCTAGGCGGCACCATCGCTGCCACCATGGAGTTCTCGAGCTACGGATGGGATACTCACGCAACGGGTCGACCTTTCCAATTCGCATAACTCAGAAGTAAGCACACAGCCAAGGATAGAACAAATAACACAATAAAGCAAGCACAACCAATATACAAGTAATTAGAGCGCTTCCTCACCACGAGTTGACAAGTTGTTTGATTGCGGTGAGAGCGGTGGTATGTCAAAAGATGTAAAAAAGGAATAAAACGAAGAGTCTTGACATCCTAGCTGGATGGGCATGAATAAAATGCGTGGATGGGCACGTGGATGGCTACTGGAATTCGTCCATGTTGGCCCCACGCGTGGATAGTACATCCTAGCTGTCCCGGGACTCTTTTCTGCTCCGTTTGCTCGTTATGCCCATCTCTCTTGCCGAGTGGCTCCCGATAACTGTAAAACGTCTTAAAATATACAAAAGGTAGCTTTACACGTGGTTATCTAATTAAATCACAAAATATCGTGAATTAGTTACACAAGGATACTAATTTGCTAATAAACTACCCCGATATAGGCCTAAATAATCAGTCATCTTGGGGAGCTTATCAAGTTTCCACACTTTACATCTTGCTTACCCTTAACCAAGACAATTCAACTCTAAGCACATAAGTTTCCAAGATACTAAGCTTACTCAAGTTGGACTCTCGGTCAATTAAAAATGAATGTGAGGGCTACCGGAGAGGGGGAAATCCTTTATACTATCTACGAAGAATGTTGGTCAGATGCCATACAACTCAAGAAATATGTCCGGGAAGTAAAAACCCTTCATAGATAGACATTTAAAGCAAAGGGGAACACACTTCTCACACCATGCTCAATCATGCAAAACAATTTCGAATTCACCTCTCATTTACATAAGGCCTTGAGCCAATCCCACTAGTGGGAATGATGTACACTAATTAATCAACCCTTCCAACCGAATGCCAAAGCCCAAACAAGTAAGATAAGTGGGGGTAGGGGCATGGACCACTCACCGCCAATGGCTTGGGGCGGTCCCTCTTTCTTCTCACTTCCCAGGGTAACGTCATCGGGCACCCGACTTCACATGGATCTCCATGCTTTTTCGAAGGCCGGTGCAATGGGTACCCGAACCCTAGCGAAGCGGCTCACCTCCTCTCTATTTTCTCATTTCCCAGAATCATTTCACGTGGACAACCGACTTCACGTAGAGCTCTACAGTTTTTTGAAGATCAGTGCAATGGTTGCCCACATCCTAGTGAAATGGCTTACCTCAGTTCTTACCTCTAGGAGTGGCCTTTTGCCTTTTCTATTATTTCCCCATACAACCCCTCATGCCTTTTTATTGGGATTAAGGGATTTTTCACTCTAAGCTCACTAATAGGCTCACGTTTTTCCCCATGCCTACCAAAGTTAGTTCAATTCCGGGCTTCGCTTACATTATCTTTCTCAAATTAAAAAGTGTACACTTTCACTTCAAGAGATCCTTGACTAAGGTCTTACCTAAATAAGAGGTGAAACTCATGCAAGAAAGCAAGAATGTAGACCTATTTGGTTCTAAACACTCTCATGGGTGCAAAAAGCTAACTTCCCATAGATATTTCAAGAATAAAAACTTTATTGGCATCTAGTCAAAATTCTCCCTAGATAGCACAAACAATAACTCACTCTCCAAATGGCAAACACACCCATCTATCATGCCCAAAAGACCAACTTAAGCAATCAAACAATTAAGCACAAAGTGCATCCTTTCCACACTTTAAATCAAACATCGTCCTTGATGTTGCCTTCGGACTTGTGGAATAAAGGAACACGGGTCTAATCTAGCAATTCAAAACAAAACAAAACAAAACCCCTTTCCACACTTTGGAATTGATTATGGGGTGTGGGGTATACTAAATTGATCCTCTATTGACAGAATAACATGGTACGCTTATCATTTGAGTAAAAGAATAAATGCAAAGCTATATAAGCAATTTCCACACTTTGAATTCGAAAACAAGGCATAAGATAGAAAAGGGATAAGAGGATAAACCAAGTATGCATCCCTTTTTCCACACTTTAGCTTCCAACATTGGGCGGCCTCCTTATCAAAGCTATATGCACAATGGTTAGTGTAGGAAATATATAAAGGCAATTAGGAAAGCTATTCAATTATTTCAACTCTCCCTTGTTTTTTTTTTCTTCTTTTCTAAATAACATCAAACTAAAGAAAACATTAAACGCATATTATAGAAATAACTACTAAATATAATAAGTGCAAAACATAAAAAAAACATTTAAACAGTCTAACAGATATTAAAATGCATAATAGTAAAGCAAGCAATTAAAAAGCATTAAAAAGCATAAAAGAAAATAAAAGACATAAAGGCGGAACCCCGCGCATGGGGAACCTGATGTTCATCGTGGGTAAACATCATCACACATCCAAGTTAATGTTTTTGGGTCACTCTTCTTCTTTCTCAATCTCTTGTGGGGTTGGTAAACTGAATCATCACTGGTTGCCGAAGGACGGAGGGTGGAACTTGCTCGCAAACTGGGCTTGCAGCTCTTCAATCAATCTCGCATTCTACTCAACAACTCTCCGTGTGCGGAGAATCTCCTCGTCCTGCCTATCCTGGCAGGCGTATAGTGATGTATACTGCTCTTCCTGCCTCATGCTGTCGGAACAAAGGTAGGCCATCTGCTCCTCATGGAGCTGTTTGTGGAAAGCCTGTGTGGACTCCCAATCCATCATGATCGGTCCATCATGCTGTGTACTTGGCCCTCCTTATTCTTCCTGCACATTCTGCTCTCCTTCTTCTCCTCGTTATCGCTGTCAGCATCTCCCTCAGCTGGTGCATTGTCACCTCCCAGTCTAATGTGCATAGCCCTAAAATCATGAACCGTGAAGGCTTTCATCGAGACCTCTCTCTTCTCCCTATCTAGATTGTTGTCGAGACCTAAACCTCGACATAACTCAGTTACCAAAGGCCCTAGAAATACTGCCCGAACATTCTGCCTAGTCTGGGATTGTAGCCATTTCTTCACCTGCGGCCCCATGTTCACATTGACGCGGTTCTCCATGCACCACATGTAGAAAAGATCCTGGCGGTAGACCTTGTTAAGATTCGTTTTCCGGCCCAAGAGGTTGACAGCTAATGCCAAGCGAACAGCCTTGAAGTGGTTGCTAGTGATGTGTCTAGCCTTTAAGTTGCTAGAGTCATACTTTTTCCCATTCGTGATCCGACCCCAATAGTTCGCTGCATCCCTATCTGTATCAAAATCAGTCTTGAAATCATTAAAATATCGCATGTCAATTTCCTCCTGGTCGTGGAAACCCAAAATAATCGCCAGCTTGTTAACTGAATGGTGGTACTTGTTACCGAAGAGGGTAAACTTGATTACCTTCGTCGCATTGTTGCATTCCCTCCGGATGTCAAGTGTGGCGATGAACTCATAAGTGACAGGGGAATATGTCGGTCCCCTCCATTAAAAAACTTACCCAGTTGAGGGTGCTCAAGTAATCGGTTGACAGCTTCTTCGCAGTCAAACTCTCGCAAGAAGCT
>CM008332.1:22398959-22417232 GCA_002525835.2 Ipomoea batatas
TAAATAAGTACATGATTTAAAAATAATTAGCTAAGAGCTTGAACTCAATAAATAAAATTACTTTATAAGTTAACATGACGTAATAAGAAATAAAATAAAATATATAATCATAAAAATTATTAAATATGATACGTATAATAATCTAACATAAAACATATACTTCATACTAATTAGAATTAAAAGGGCAAAAATAGAAATTATGCATGGGAATCTTACAAAACCTAAGAGATGTAAGGGAATCACATTCCCTTCAAAATCCAATGTGGAGGGAATGTTGCATTCCTTAGGGAATGTTATATTCCCTTGGAAAAGCAAGATAACTTGAACCAAACATGGGAATGTGACATTCCAAATCTCACATTCCCTTGGTTATGTTATATAACTTGAACGAAACACCCCCTTATAGTAATTATCATATTGGAGAAATAGTAGAAACATGCATCATATACACACCGGACTTGTAGCAGCAATGTAAATCTTTTCCTCAAACTTCATTGCAATTTTCCTAAGTTCCTGAAGCCCTTCTTCTCCAGAGTGTGGAAGATGCCTCTTTAAAGTCTCCATTCTATAGCCATAATAAACATTCATTTAAATCAGCGAAGAAAATAGAGCAATGCCACCCAATCTTACCAGAGAATATGTTTCAAAGCCATCATAAGAGAGCAATATTGCCCAAAAAAACAAAAATTACTGCTTAGTGTTGGGTATGCATCTTCTCATCAAAGCTGATATCAATAAAACTAACCTAAAGGTGCTCCTGGTGAAATATATAAGATTATTCTTTGTGGTGGGAATATTTCAGATCTACCCCAAAAAAATTTCAAAGTGCTATTAGTGTTATATTCAAGAGTCAAGAATACTATTTTTGGTGCTAGAAGATTGCAAGTTTTAATAAAATAAATTGTGCATCCTTTTCTACCTTCGGGCATAATTATATCACATGCTTTGACTCACAAAAATGGTGATTTATGGAATGGATGTTCATCATGAGTCATGACTGTGATAAATGCTCATCACTGAAAAATTAATTGCCTTTGGGAGTAAATATACATTCTTTAAACTGTAACTTTACATCCTGACAAGTGAGGCACACATAGCTATGTGAGCAGGAAGTGCATAAATACCAATGTCTTAGATATGATATGTATTTCAACAAAAGAAGGGTGTAGAATTTCATTAATACAGTCTACAGGATATGCCTAATGCATATGCAGTTAAATACTTTCCAATAACAACTTGAAAAATAAAAAGCTTGAAAACATGAATATTGCTAAATAGCAACCATATATTTTCCAGGTATGTCAATGATTATATATCTATGCTCAGTACTTGAACACAAATTGTGATATTCAAGAGTAAAGATCAGGATTGCAAAAACTAAAAAAAGAAGGATGAATATAAATATTTAAATTATGCAAATTGCACAAACTCCAAGAACAAAAGAAATTCAAATTGGATGTATGATAAAGCTAAAAGAAGTGCAATTATGATCTTAATTAACTAATTAAAAATGAAAAGTTACCAAGGACAAGAATGCATATCACTTGATTGAATAAATAACCCCCGAAATGTGGTCATACGGCTATATAGTTTCACACATATGACTTATCAATCACTGTAGGCCATGAAAGACATAGAATCAAGAGTAGCAGTAATATAAAGTTAGATCGTTTTGAAACGGTTTCAATAAGGCATAGAATATAAATCAGCATAGAAACATTATATGCATTCTCAGCAAAGAAGACTTGGAAACTGGAGTCCAAATCGGAAGCCAGTATCATCACGCTCACGGAACACAATTGAAAATTGAAAATTATGATCAGATATTACTAGGTAAGAAGAAAAAAAGATGAAGACATGTGAGAAACGCTACATCTTGTTCACGATCCTTTCACGGGAATCAGTTTGAAGCTGAGTTCGCCAATCCTCTGTCTCCGCAGCTCCGTTGGCATCCGGCGCGGCTAGGACGGTACCGCCGCGCTGTGCCTGGGCTGCCATCCAATAATCCGCATCCATGAAATCAAATTTGTGATATACCTCCGGTCAACGAGAACAATTCCCACAAATTGAAAGAAAGAGAGTAGAGTGAAGAAATCTAGAGAGAGCAGAAAGAAGAAGCTAAAATGGAGAATTTATCATTATCCAGTCAATAAAAAAATTATCCTGCCAAAGGAAAATGCTAATACGCAATTGCTAGTCACAAATAGTCACCTTCTCAAATATAAATATTTTAGGAAAAATGACGCTTTTGACTCCTCAGTTGTTTTACTTTTAGGGTCCGTTTGGAAAGCAGGAAAATGACTTCTGGAAAATGTTTTCTGGAAAATGAGTCATTTTTCGGAAAACAGTTTCATTTCCAGTGTTTGGATGTATTATGGAAAACTGTCTTTGTGTGTTTGGTTCATTTTCTGGAAAATGGATAAAATTGTATACTTAAACGTTGTAATTGTTTTATTTAAAATATAAAAAATTATAATAGTTATTAAAATAATGGTATTTAATAAAAAGAATAGAATTTATTAAAATAAAAATAATAATAAAATAATAAAAAATAAATGTAGCAGAGGTTTTCGGCGGTTTCCCCACCTCCTTGGTCCATGGTCATGGGTGATATGGCTTGGTTTTGGTCGAAAACATGCTAAACAGCTATTCTGGCGATTCCGTAAAATGACTTACGGAAAAAAATTCCGTAAGTCACTTTCCAGAAAAATGAACTGATTTTACTTGGTCAACGGAAAACATTTTCCGTTGACCACATTTTCCAGGAGTTGCCAAACACAGAAAACTCTGAAAACATTTTCCGGAAGTCATTTTACATGTTACCAAACACACCCTTTAGAAATTTAACCCTTGTCAATTGATTTGAACAAATCTAATCCTTTAATTGTTCATAATGCACCACATTTGGTCCCTAATGTTATATAATTAGAATTGTTTTTAATAATTTATTTTTCATGAGGTTATAATTATCCAATCCTTTCAACCATTTAACTTTCTTCTCCTTCTTCCTTTCTTCTCCTTCTTTGCGGAGTAATATTTTTCATGTGCTTAGTGAAGGACTTGGCATTACCTATTTACCTTAGTCTAATTACATACTGAAGGAGTGAAGGGCATTACCTATTTACCTTAGTGAAGGACTTGTCATTCATTCTCCAACGGCGCTACTGGCAAAGTTTTTCTGTTCCAATGGCTACTTCTTCTAGCCTTCTTATCAGTTGTTGTATTGGCAAACTCACACAACCTTCTTGGTTTTCGACAAGGTAGAATATCCTAGCCCCTTCAATTTCTTTTACAGTGCTTAAATATGTACGGAGTATTTGTTTGAGAAGTGAGTTATCTTCATGGTGTACATTAAAGAAGAAGGAGAAGAAAGTTAAATGGTTGAAAGGATTGGACAATTATAACCTCATGAAAAATAAATTATTAAAAACAATTCTAATTATATATATATGGGTGTGCTTAGGTGTTTTTGTATATAACTCGAAATGAGATGCTTCGCAGCCGTCCACGTGTCCAGATATCGAATCAGATGTAATTTTATAAAAATAACGCAGTGGCGTTTTTGTATATAACTCGAACTTTGATGCAAGTAATTGTATTATAAGTGCAAGTAGCTGGTGTACATTTACAAGTAAAAAGTGCAACTAAAATCACTTACAAGTGCACCTATTTCACTTACAAGTGTAAGTAATTTACTCGTGTGACCGTGCATAGGAGCTCTCTGCCTCGCTCCCACGCATGGCAACACGCTTGTGAGCGTGCGTGGGAGGCTACTGCCTCGTTCCCACGCACGGATACACACGTGTGAGCCTTGTGTAGGTCCACTGCATCATTTTCTTCCGATTTTTTGCTTTGCCTTCCATTCCTATATCCAATTTAAGCTCTTCCAAAGCAATTTCTAGTCTCGAATCCTACAAATTAGTCCTCAAAACATGGTTCCATATGATTGTGGCAATTTATTAGAACAAAAACATTAAAAACGAAAGCATAGCTATAATGTAAAGCATTTTATTAAAACCTTGGGTTGCCTCCCAAGTAGCGCCACGGTTTACGTCATTGGCTAGACGCATCATACCTTGGTTTGAATTCAACCGTATTCCTTGGTGGTGGGTAAGAAGCATTTTGGTACCCACGTGTTTTTCAAAGTAAGCTTATCGTTCCTCCGCTTCGGTTTTGGTTTCACTTTTGATTTGACCTTTGCCCTTTCATCGTCATCAGCTCCTTCTTTTGCCTTCTCCTTGTCATCATTCGTGGCTTGTCCTTCGAATCTCAGGGTAATTTCTCCTGAACTAACATCTATTCGGGCACGAAAAGTAGCCAGAAATGGTCTTCCAAGAATTAAGGATTCATGGGGATCATCATCTCCCATATTACAGACAATAAAATCGACAGACACAAGAAATTTTCCTATTCTTACTAAAACATCTTCCGCTAAGCCTTCAGGATACCGTGTGGTTCCGTCAGCCAAACGTAGAGTCAGCCTTGTCGGTTTCAAACGTGGTAAGTTCAATTTTTCAAAAAGGTTTAGAGACATGACATTGATAGAAGCACCAAGATCAACAAGAGCGTTTCTAGGTTCCATGTTCTGTATAGAACAAGGAATTAACAAAGCTCCAGGGTCACCCTTCTTTCTGGGGTTTCCCTCAGTTAAACAAGCCGAAGATTCTTGGCTTAAACATGTAAAATTATCACAAATGTCATTCTCAAACAACTCACGACATTCTTTATTATTGAATAATTTTCGAATAAGAGCTTTAAATTTACCTTCTCGAGCTGTTTTCTTTTCTTCTAAGCTTTTGATGTTGTCTCTCGGTAGTTCCTTTTCTTTCGGGCATTCTTCCGAAGTGGTTTCCTCCTTGCATTCCTTCATTGATATGGTGCACGAGCTGTTCGCATTTTTTAACTCAAGATTAAGACTACAAGAGGTAGTCTTGTTTCTTTGGTCGTCTACCTTACATTGGCAAGTTCCACAGATAGCATCCATTGGATCACATTTCTCATGTGTTTCTTCTTTGGCATCAATGGCGTTGACTCTCTCTTTTGGATTGTTTTCAGTGTTGCTTGGGAGTTGTCCGTAGTGTCGATCTGACATCATCTTAAACATCTGAGAGATTTGGTTCTCAATTGTCTTTAGTGTAGCCTTCGACTCTTGGCGAAGACTAGAAATTTCTTGCCTAATCTCTTGAGTAATCTCTTGTTTCAGATTTGCCCGATCATTTTTTAGTTCCATGATCGTCCTTGTAAGTCTTTCATCTACCTCACGGATGTCATCCCTTCTTTGTTGAGTAAAATCAAGTTGAGAGTCATATTGTGGCCTGAACTGGGTCATTTGATTTCCAATTCCTTGGTTTTGATCGTACATTAGTCTGTTCTTGTCATTTTGTCCATATGCAGGCTTCTGTCCATAATTGTATTGTCTCTACACCTGATATCCGTCATTGTGACTATTGTTCCAACCCTCTCCCTGTTTTCAATTGTTGTTTGATCTTTGGTTTTGTCCATAAGCATTAAAGTTGGAGTTCCTTTGATAATCTACCGCCTCAACTTGTTCAGATGCAGACGTAGAAGTACAAATATTGGTGTCATGAGGTCCTCCACAGATATTACAATAAAGTGCCAATGCCATGCAAGGCTTGGGCTTTCCTTCCATTTTTTCTACCATAGCCTGTAGCTTTTTTATTTCGTGATTCATTACTTCGATTTTAGCCTCACTTGCCACTCGATTATCAACTTCATAGATTCCTCCATGATCTCCTCTTCGTTCATACCAACAGGATGTGTTTTTAGATATTCTCTCGATTAGTTCCTCAGCTTCTTGCAAAGCTAGAGAGACAAAGGCACCGCTGGAGGACGAGTCAAGCGACATTTTTCCTTCATCAGTCAACCCTCCATAGAATGAGCTAATCATGTCCCATGGGTGCATCAGATCTTGTGGGCATTTCCTTTTAAGAACTTTAAATCTTCGCCAAGCCTCTCCCAAACTTTCAAGTCTTCCTTGCTTGAATTCTTGTATCAGCCTTCTAATCCTCATAGTTTTTGTAATGGGAAAGAACTCGTTCATGAATTCACGATGCAACTGCTGCCACGTTCTAAAATGATTGTCGTCTTGGCTTTCCAACCATCGTGCTGCCTCTCCTATAACTGAAAATGGGAATAACTTTAGTCGAACTATTTCCTCGCTAACGCCTTCCTGTCTGTACATCCCACATGCTTGTATAAATCTTGTCATGTGTACGTTGGGATCTTCGGATGGTAATCCCGAGTATTGATTGTTTTGAACCAGTGTGAGAATAGTTGGATGTACGTGAAAGTTGACATTCTCCATCGGAGGTACATAGATCGAGTTGTGCATGTAAAAATCTGGAGTCATGTAATCTGCAATTGATCTTTGTGGTTCTTGAGGGTTTCCATAATATTCCTCTTCACAAATGTTCTCTTGATTATTTGCTCTGTTAGCTTGCAGTTCTTCAATGATTGGTTCTTCATGGTTAATCGGTACTTGTGGATTAATTGGAACTGGGGGTGGATTTGGTACTGCTGTGCCTCTTCCTTGTGGGTTTCTTGTTGCGCTTGATGAAGCCATTAGTGATCCTTGGGTATTTTTCCTTCTAGTTGCTCTATTAATTTCAGGAATGTAGGGTAGTAAACCTTGATTTCCTTTTGCTCTCGTGTGCATTCACCTAGTAAAATTATCAATGAAACAAAAATTTCCACAATTGACTAGAAGTAGTCAATTGGGTTAGTAGCAAAAACAAGTAATAGTAAAACAAAATTAAGTGGAATGGATTAACATTTCTCAAATCTAGCATTCATGCAATCGAAGTAAACAAAAACATATGACAACCTATTGCCCTCCCCGGCAACGGCGCCATTTTGACAACACTTGCGTGCATAGGGTGAAATGTCAAAAGATATTTGTATGATAAAACGGAAAGTCTGTGACTCCCCGAGTGTCGGTCTCGAAGGAGGGACGTGGAGGTGTGTCAATTGTTCGGGAGTTTACTTGATTGGATAATGCATAGGATTCGAGTGTGGTGAAGGGTGGAATTGCAAGTGAGAGTGTAGTTCATTGATTGGTTGTGAGTGCAAGAGAGTAGTAAAATAAAAGTGGATTTGGGAATATGTAAAAAGGGGTAGGGATTGGATAGTGTTCATGAATATTGCATGGTGAGAGTCTAAGGTCATGGATTAGGATTGCTAGGATATTGTCTATTCAAGAGTGTGTTGTCTTAGTCCTTTTCCACCTTGTGTACTAAGGCTTCTTTTACTTAGGAGTGCCTACAAGCATCCAAAGTTCTAAGAGGAATTTTATCAAACACTTAAGCTACACACTATCCTACTATTCTTAAGAAGTCCATAGGAATTTTGATTGTGTAAAGCTTGAAATCCTAACTCTAATCAAAGACATGAAAGAGTCAAGAGCTCAATCTCTCATCTAGATTGGCCAAATCCAAACAAGATCTCATCAAAACAACAATCAAAAGACAAGAATAGATAATCCATCAACACAAACTCATAGATCCAAGATATAGAAATAAGATCATCACAAAAGCAATATTCAATCACACAATCCAAATCCCTAGACTAAATTAGCTACTCATGATATGAAATGAAAGTAAAAGCTAATTCAATCCAAGAACAAGATAGCTAAAATTATAGAAATGAAATAGAGATCACCTAGAGAGAAGAAGATCTTCAATCCAAGCTTGTTGTCTTCTACAATGGAGATTGATCTAATCTAAAAACTAAGAAAAATGGAGAAAACTCTCCAAAGAAAAACTAAGAAAAGGGAAAACTAAAATTCTGGAAATTCTCCTCTGAAAATTCATCAAATGGGTTTAAATAATCTCCAAAATGACAACCCTAGCTGAAATTCGCGCATCACGCCTCCACGCCTCTCACACGCGTGTGAGCGTGCGTGGGGAGCTTCTGGAAAGTTTCCACGCTTGCTCACACGCGTGTGGCCTTCCAGATCGGTCCTCTAGGGCTCCGCTTTTGCCTGGTTTGCTCTTTAAGCTCATCTTTTGGTCCTATTTGCTCCCGGGGCTCCTGTTTTACTTCTTTTAAGCTAAAAATAGCTTTTGTGCATCAGTTAGTGATTTTCAAACATTTACGCACATAATTTACCAAATAAGGATGCTATAGATGCGATAGAACACCCTAAAATATACCCGAAATAAGGGTATCTCGGTGTCTTATCAGAGAACACAAAATGCCTTAACATTTCCTGATTTCATTTAACTTCATCCATGTCTATCCTCAATTCTAATTGTGTTTAGCCTTTAAATAGGCATGTACATCACTTTCTAACACTCCACTATTAATTGAAATGAAATACCAAGAGTCTAAAACATACCAAGAGTCTTCAAATATTAAAGTTAAAGTAAATGTTATTTAATTCTCCCATGTAACATCAAATCTGATTTTGATGACATGATTTCAATGATGATCAGGTTCAATGAACTTTCTAGGACCTTCTTTTTCATATTTTTGGACTGACATAGTGATATTTTAATTTACTTGGGTCGTGTCCTCATAAAAAACTATGCACTGAGACAAAACATATGTACTCAAAGAAGGGAAAATATGCACTCGAAGAAGGAAAATGAAAACTCGAAGAAGGAAAAATGTGCACCCGAAGAAGGAAAAATGTGCACTCAAAGACAAAGAACATCTAAACTTATGATATGAACCTTGTCTAAGGTTCAAATAAAGATGGAGTATTGTCCCAAGATAGCTCCCAAGGTAAGGATAGAGATGGATCGAAATACCTGAGACCTTACGAGAAACACACAGTCCGAAATTCTAAAAGACTTGGAAGAATCTCATTGTAGCTTCAAGTACCTCCATGATGCAATCTACAATCAACTAGAATCGGATCTAGTTTCCTTCGATTCAAGAACGAGTCCATAAACTTAAATCTAAAGTTGAAGAAAGGAAGATTGATTCGTGTCCACAAATCAATTTGCTAGTCGAGTCCACGACTAGCCACTAATTGAGTCTACAATTAGCCATAAGGTTTCTTACACAAGTGTAAAGAAAAACTTTAGAATTTTATTGAATGAAAGCCTTCTTAAAACTGTTATGGTTGTGCTCTATTTACAGGTATAGGTAAGCATTGTAATCCTAAATACAATGGGAAAAAGAGTCCTAGACCTAATCTAGAAAGCAAGTAAATATAGTCCTATTTAGAAAAAGATTTAAGGAATCCTTTCTAAATACAAACTAGTATTTTCTCTTTCATGCCAAACAATTTAAATTAATGATGACAAAAAATAATAGGGCTGATTTGGACCTAATTGAGTCCCCAAAATCAGCACTTAAACATAACCAATGAAGAGTTGTCTTAATTGTTTGGACTTGGACCTTGTGATTGAGCCAATTGGTACTCTTAATGGATTTTTAGTCTGTTCGGTCACAACACCTCATCCCCATATGGTATGCAAATATTCACCAATAGTGTTAGGAAAGGCATAACAAAAAAATGCACAAATACACACAAAAAAATATGCACCATTAGGTACACATAACCAAAAACGCATCATTAGGTATGCATAAATGCAACATACAATGTTCGAAAAAGCACAATTAGGTGTAGGGAGGTATGTTGGATTTTTTTGGATGTGTTATGCGTTTTGTGGTGTTTTTGTGCATTTCATTAGTGTGCATTTTCCTAACACTTTTGGTGCCTTTGTTAACACTATTAGTGCCATTTTTAAGCGGCCGCACCGAACGCATGTTAAGGCACGACCACATTTGAGTTGAAGTCTATATATATAAATGTACTCTATGTATATATATGGTGCACCTTAGGTTTCAACAACTGGAGCACCATAAGCATACAAATTATGCACTTTAAAAAGGAAAACAATGCACCTTAAAAGGAAAACCACGCACCTAAAGCTTTAGCCCGATGCACCTTAAGTTTCAACAAGTTACGCACCTTAAGCACAAAAACCACTCACCTTAAGAAGGAAAACGACACACCTAAAGTTTTAGATCGACGCACTTAAGTTTTCAACACCTAACGCACCTTAAGCCACACAGTACAAAAACCACTCACTTAAGCACAAAACCCACGCACCTTAAGAAAGAAAACTACGCACCTTAAGATGGAAAATCACGCACCTTAAATTTGACCTAAATGCAAAAAGACCAAATTATCACCGCGTATTTTTTTAATCACTATTAATCCTAAACGTTGATTTAGGCAAGATCAATGGCTCAAATTTAACCGCACAACCACACCTGATGTAGCCAACCGCACAGGAACCCATTTCTACACACACACACACACACACACACACACACATATATATATATATATATATAAAGCATAGCTCCTGTAAAAAAAATGGGGTTAAATCTTAACCTTAGATAAGTATAGATCTAACGGACAGAATTCGTAGTGAGAAATTAACATGAACGGCTAATTAGGGGTTTTTTTTATCCTTTTGTTCTAACCTCCTTCGACACTATCTCTGCGCGTCTCTCTTTTCTAATTTCTCCATGGATTCCTAATCTCAATCGATTTCCGATCTCGAATATTACCTATAAAATATATTCTATTCATCATTTAATCACTAATTCAAACAAGGTACTAAGTTAAAGAACATTGACAATTGTTCAACAATGGAAGAATTCGATCTAGGTATTTTTCCTTCATTCAATTCAATTTCTATCGCTGTTTCAATATAAGGATTAAAATCACGCACCTTAAGGTTTCAATATAATATTTTGATGATTTACACCTTAAATTCTAGCACTGTTACATTGGTGCACCTAAGGCCTTAAATTGGCGCACCTTAAGGATTAAAATCACGCACCTTAAACACTTCATCTACGAACCTTAAATTCTATCATTGTTACATTTGCACACCTAAACTCTTAAATGGACGCACCTTAAGGAGTCGTTTAACGCAACTAAAGGTTTTAGTATAGGCATTGATGGCTTGGCAGTGTAGTCATTAAATTGGTGCACCTTAGGGATTAAAAGCACACACCTTAAACAGCAAAACTACGCACCTTAAATTCTACCAATAGCTGATACATTGTCGCACTTTAAGCATTACTACTAAGCACCTTAAGTTGTTATTTCACGCACCTAAAGCTTTTAGTATACACATTAAGAGATAGTCAGTGTAGTTATTAATTTGGTGCACCTTAAATATTAAAATCGTGCATCTTAAAATAAAAGTCAAACTACGCACCTTAAATTCAATAACACTTACATAGAGCACCTTAAGCATTAAATGCACCTTAAGCAATAACTTTACGCACCTAAAAGTTTAAGTATACGAATTGAGGACTTCGTAGTGAAGTCATTAAATTAATGCACCTTAAGCCTTCAAAATCCGCACCTTATATACTAAAAACACGCACCTTAAGCTTTAAATCTACGCACTTAAAACTTACAGTTGAAAATCTTAACACTTTGAACTATAAGGCAGTGCATAGTTGTTTATATGTTATAGTTTCTAGTGACTTGCAATTTGGAAACAACCTTAGTTTGAGTCCTAGTAACAACAACGATGCTTATACTTTGACGATATCTCTTGGAATGACACAATAATGGACTCCGCACTGTGAAGATGAGATCAAACCATTAGTTGGAATGTCTTTTAAAACATTGGAAGCTGCCATTGAATTTTACAAGAACTATGCTGCAAAAGTTGGATTTGACACAATGTCTAGTTCTGTAGTAAAATCACAGGATGCAACGATAGTTACAAAGCATATCATTTGTAGTACAGAAGGATTTAAGAATTCAGGTGCTAAACATTCTCATTCCAAATCAAATGCAAATGCAGAAAAAGGTTATTCCATTCCAAAGAGGATGAGAGTTTTAAACAGAACTGGTTGCAAAGCTAGAATTATACTTAAGTACATGGAAAGTGTTGGATATGTGGTTAAGACATTTGAGGAAATTAAAAACAGAATCATTGCATGTCTTCGGTTCTTGCAAAACAGTTCCTAAAGGGAAATATAAACATTAGTGCTGCACATCAGAAATTTATTGCAGATTGTGTCAAAGCAAATATTGGGCCAACAAAATGCTTCAACTTGTATAAACAAATCGTGGTGTATTACTTTGAGTTTAAAAATGTTAGAAGGAATATCAGAGCCTTCATATTAGGTGTTGATACACAAATGATCGTGCATAATCTTCTTAAGAAACAAGAGTTGTGTCTGACATTTGCTTTTGACTATGATATTGATGAAGATGAGTAGTTGTGTAGGTTATTTTGGGCAGATCCAATCTCAAAAAAAGAATTATGCTGCATTTGGAGATGTTGTCTCGCTTGATGCTACATATTCAACTGATGTGGCCCAACATACTGAAGATCCATTAAGAGTACCAATTAGGTCAATCACAAGGTCCAAGTCCAAGCAATTAAGGCAACACTTCATTGGTTAAGTTCAAAGATGGTGAAAATCCAAGTCAAGCCCATTTGCAAAAGATGGAGAAGAACTCAAGGCTTTTTATAATTGTTTAAGTACTGATTTTGAGGACTAAATTAGGCCCAAATCAGCCCTATTATTTTTGTCTATCATTAATTTAAAATGTTAAGGCATGAAAGTGAAAACACTACTTTTTATTTAGAAAGGATTTCTTAAATTCCTTTCTAAAGAAATCCTTTCTAAAGAGGACTATCTTTACTTGCTTTCTAGATTAGGTTTATGACTCTTTTTCCCATTATATTTAGGATAACAATGCTGCTCTTATACTGAAACGAGTAGTTTAGTGTGAGGTAAATGAAGGGGTGGTGGAACGAAGAGTTAAGACTCCCCGAGTGTCGTGTTCTCAAGGAAGGTAGATTGGAGTTGAGTAACGTATTAGCATTTGGGAGGTTATGAGGCAAGAGTTGCGTGAATGACCAAGATTGAAAAGATCATTGATCAAAGGGGTACTAAAACTAAATAAGGTAAACTATGAAAGGGAAACGGGGATTGTGACTCTTGACTAGCACCTGTGGACGAATTTACCACTGGGCTTGCAAACAACATGATTCGGACTCGACTAGGGAGTTCATGGCACATCACCGAGTGACGTCACACTCGGACTCCCACATCCTCAATCGGTTGGGGCATTTCATCGAACACCTTGTTTACCACTGCTCTCGGGCCTCATCCTCCCGGATAGAGGGCGGGGATGCGGATGAGTTGGACTCGTGAAAGGCCGCTATCGCGCACACACTCACTTTCACAGAATTTGCTACCTAATGTGGCCACACTTAGGCACAAAACATGTCAAACATCAACCACACAAGTATTTGAATCCAAGTTCATCAAGCTTACAATTTTTATGAAATATCTTAACAAATCAACCACTCAACTAGCTTTGGGGCCACCAATCCCCATCTAAAGTAAGCAAACATCAAAAGGAATAACAAGAGCAAACAATAAAGGATAAAAAGGAAATAACAATGAAATTAAACTAGATAAGAGTAAAGAAGAGTTACCATTTGAATCTAGTAATCCTATTACATCTTGCTCTCATCTATCTAGCTAAATCTACCATTGGAGAATCAATCTAAATTAAGGGAATGGGGGATTTCCCCCAAAGGGGAGAAAACAAATAAAATCAGATCTGGAAAATTAGGGCCCCTTCTCTCAAATGTAGGAGAAGGGTTTAAATAGCCTATTCAAAGTCAAAATCCCGAAGTTGCCCTTAATGGCCCGATCCACGTCTCATCCACGCGTGGATGGAGGCGTGGACGCGTACTGAAATCGATCCACGCCTCCTCCATGCATGGGGCACTCGTGGTTGGATCCTGCCCGACTACTTCTTCGTTTGTTGCTTTCTTTCGGCCTCGGATCCCGTTCCGTCCTGTGGGAATGACTTCAAAACACACTATAAAGTTGAATTAGTAATTTTGATCACATCCGAGTCTTTTACGCATAAAATGATTACAAATGGGTGACAAAACTACACACTATTGTCCTATAATTGACCCTGAACTCGACTATTCTTGGCGCTTATCATATACCTATAAATAGGGCACAACCATAGCAGTTTTATCAACGCTTTCATTCAATAAAATTCTTAAACTTTTCTTGACATTTGTGTAACAAACCTTATGGCTAATTGTGGACTCTATTAGTGGCTAGTCGTGGACTCGACTAGCAAATTGATTCGTGGACTCGAATCAATCTTCCTTTCTTGAACATTAGATTTAGGTTTGTGGACTCGTTCTTGAATCAAAGGAAACTAGATCCGACTCTAGTTGATTGAAGATTGCATCTGTAACACCCCCAATTTTAGGACTTAATCAAGGCAATAAAAGGTATAGAAATAGCTTAAAAGATCACAAGTAATAACAAACAAAGCGGAAGCGAATTCAACTGCAAAAGGAGTGTTATGCCACACTTAGGTCATACTAACCTAAACGCTAAAACAAGAGTCTACACAATCAATCCTCAATAACATAAATCTGGTAGTCTAGTTTATTACATCCCAAATGTCTAAGCATAGTCTCATAGGAAACATCAAACTAGCCCAAAAGGAAAGGATGAAGCTACAGGCATACTATCGCGCTCATGAGATAGAGTCTACTCCATACCTGAAAACATAAGTTGAAAACATTAGTGAATATGCTAAGTAAACCCCACTCCAACACGTAAAGCTACATAATATACTTTTGATATCCAACATAGGTTTTGAGACTGACGTTCACACACACACACACACACACACACACATATATATATATATATATAGAGTTTATTACCGAAATGGTCTCTTGACTATTGCGAAATTACCAATTTGGTCATCGACAATTTTTTGTGCCCAATTAAGTCCCTCGACTTTGAAAATCTTAACCAATTTGGTCCTCCGTTTATTTTGTCGTTAAACTTCCGTTAAATCGGGACCAAATTGGTAATTTTTCACTGAAATGGTCCCTTAACTATAGTAAAATTACCAATTTGGTCCCTTGACTATAACAAAATTACCAATTTGGTCCCGAATTTTACGGATGTTTAACGACAAAATAAACGGAGGACCAAATTGGTTAGGATTTTCAAAGTCGAGGGACTTAATTGGGTACGAAAAATTGTCAAGGACCAAATTGGTAATTTCGCAATAGTCGAGGGACTATTTCAGTAATAAACTCATATATATATATATATACATATATGTTCCGGATCATGTGAGGACCTTTCACTAGGTGAGGACCCTGTGGACTAATCCAAATGATCTATTTGGACTGGTCTAAGGTGGGCGAGATGCACAACATTCGCACTATGAATGCACAACAAACTGAGACCGAATGCACAAAAAACTGAGAACGAATGCACAACAAACTAAGAACGAATGCACAACAAAATGAGTACGAATCTACAACAAGCTGAGCGCAAAAAATTAAATCTATTGCATATAATTAATCACAACCATTGAATTATTTAAATCAAAGGATAAGATAAGTCCACAGGGTCCTCACGTAACTATATGTCCTCATTTAATCCTTAATATATATATATATATATGTGTGTGTGTGTGTGTGTGTGTGTACATATGTATACACATACACACACACACACACACACACACACACACACACACACACACACATATATATATATAGGGGTGCACTCTCGTGCGAACTCTCGCCTAGGTAGGAAATGAGAACGCTCCACAGTCGTCCACGTGTCCAGATCAACGAATCAGATGCAATTTTAAAAAAATGACGCGGTGGCATTTTCGTAAATAACTGGAACTTTGGTGCACCTAGTTTCACTTACAAGTGCACCTATTTTCGCACATATTTTCACTTACAAGTGCAAGTAATTTATCTTATTAATATTCATGCACCTACTTTCGCAAATACTTTCACTTACAAATGCAAGTAATTTACCTTGTTAATATTCATGCACCTGGGTGCAACCTAGGTGCACCTAGTTATAACATAGGTTGCACCTAGTTATAACATTAGGTGCACCTAGTTATAACATTAGGTGCACTTAGTATTGATGCTCACTGTACAATTCACTTGCACCTGTAATACATTTTACTTACATCTGCAATACATTTTTCTTGCACTTGTGTAAGTAATTTACTTTGTTAACATTCATGCACCTGGTTGCAACCTATGTGCACCTAGTTATAGCAATAGGTGCACCTAGTTATAACATTAGGTGCACTTAGTATTGATGCTCATTGTATAATTTACTTGTACTTGTAATACATTTTACTTGCACGTGTGCACCTATTTTTCACTTGCAGGTGCAAGTAATTTACCTTGTTAACATTTATGCACCTGGGTACACCTATGTGCACCTAGTTATAACATAAAGTGCACCTAGTTATAACGTTAGTATCAACTACATTCCGGACACGTGGCGCGCTGTGATTCGTCCGTAGTTCTCTCCTGGGCAGCCAGTTCGCACCTGAACGCGATCCTATATATATATATATATATATATATATATATATATAACTAGCCAACTCTATTGAAGGTTTCAAAAGACTCATTCACCACAATAGCAATAGTCACGAGGCCAACTCAAGAAAGTGATGAAAGACAACGACAAGGCTCAAACCCAAACTATACTCAGAAGGTAACATAACGAGATACAATCATAACATTGAACCAAGGAGTCTCATAAGCACAAATTCTCTCGAGGGTATTCATAGATATAGATATACACAAGGGAAAAAGAACAAACCACATCATACTAGATCACCACATAACCAACAATAAGCATAGCCAAGAATAATCGAGATAGTCACATCCACTAAATACAAACGTGGAACTAGTGTGGAGGGCTTCCATTCAACATCAATACCACAAGATAGGTAATCAATACCAAACCAATCCATAACAATAACCGATGGAAATAGATATAGAACTTTAAGTGTATACACCCCTATTGGGTTTCCAAGCCCAACGGATTACTTACTATCTCTAACACCCATGATTCGTTTCTACCAAGTGCCCAAATTCACCAAATAGCAACCCAATAGCTTAACAAAACTACCAGATCAGTCTATAATGGTTTATCGGAGCTTCTTTTGCAACCAACTTGTTCAGGGCTTCCATCACTAATAGGACCTATTATAAACAGAGCTAGCGGCCCGCCAATCTCAAATCAATACCATAGTGTCACAAATAAGTCCCCACACGATCCACAACCAGCAGAATAATCTCAAAGAAGGATTCAACAACAAGGTACATACCTCTCAATCAAAGGATACATAAATATCTAGGATTCCAAGAGAATACATATACAAGATAGAACAACGGTAGTAAGTCAAACTCAATCAATATCAAGAATTCCAAGAGAATAATATTAGGTTCAAAGGGGCTAATACAAGGACATAACATGGTAACAAATACTCAATAGAACGAACATCAATATGCAGAACATAGGTTTCCAATACTTATGAAGTACATGGATTATCAAGAGAATAGAATTCACGAATGAACAACGTTCAATAATCAAAGATAAGAATTTCTCAAGACATTACAATATATCAAACTAGAACAGGAGGTGAATTAAAGCATACTGGAGCATATTACACTGGAACGAAAAACAACCTTACACTTTATGAAACTAGGCGGCGATACCAGAGGAGTCGCCACACACTCCCGCACGGCCAAAATACAAGAGGTGTCGGAAGTTATGCTTCCACCACTCAACCCCACGCTGGTCTTGCGGGGCTGACTCATGGGCGTGCAAGTCCCGTGGGTCAGTTCCGCTAGGCCAAAAATGAAAGCGAGACAGTGAAATTCGACATCAGCACTTAGATTTCCAAAATAAAATACACCATCATCATCATGACTTCAAGAGTAAAAGAAATGGCACAACAACAATACAATAAAGCCTCAACAACAAGACACAAGACCAAGGATATTCAACAAACATATGCTCAAGAATCACAAGAATACACACAATAACATGCAAGAGTGGAAAATAGGTTTTATTGGACATATGGTTACCTCTTGAATCTAGCTACCCAAACCAAGGTCTCCAAAGCTCAACCTAGCAAGTCCTCCAAGCCTTGATCATCTTAGACCCCAAAAATCCACCATAGAAAATAGGAGAAGACCATAAGAATTGTGAAACAAAGGAGGAAAATGAAATAGAAAGTAGGATCATACCATTATCTAACTTGAAAGATCATAAAAGAGGAATCTTGGCTTGAATCTTGAAGATGAAATGAAGACCAATCTTTGAAGGAGAAGAGAAGGAAAATGGCGTGAAATGAAGTAGGGGAAGAGAGATAGTGTTGTCTAGACAAGAGCCAAGTCTTGAATATATACTACAATA
>CM008332.1:22417889-22452336 GCA_002525835.2 Ipomoea batatas
ATCCACGGTATATACAACTCATAGCCCATCCCTGGGCATGTGTACTCCGACGAATCCTGGGGCTCGTCGGGCTACACGAGCCTACGCTAGATGGCATCTGTTATGAAACACAATGAAGTGTAGTTAGCACGACGACTAAGTAAGAAAATCCATGGTCACTCAAAATTCAACAAAGATTTTTCAAAACAAGTATGTAAGAGTTTTGTAACTTTACCCATATGTTGAGATTTCACCTGTAAATAAGTTAATAACGAAGACTTGCACAAAAAGAGATTAGTGAACCAATATCAACCTTTCATTTTGGATACAATCATTTCTCTTAGTGTCGTTACAGAATAATTCTTTCTTGCTTTCAAATCTTCCTTAGTTTCATATTAGCAAGCGTGAGGCTTTTGGAGTATTCTCTTAACTCCCTCTTTGACCACTTGGATCATCGAACTCGGGTTCAGTGGTCGTCCCTCGGTCTAACACTGATCCCCTAAACGTAAGGTTCGTTAGAATGATTCCTAGCTGGCCCTACTAGGTCCATAAAAACGACACCTACCCGGACTTTTGGAGTAACTATACCTTAAGTGTGCACACCCCCATAGGAATACCCCATCCTATGAGTTATACAGTACTCGGCGAATAGACTTCGCCCCTTTTAGTATGAACTGATCATACAATGTAAACAACCACTGCGAAATGGCATTTAAGCCCGCTTCATCCCGTACGCTAATCAAGGTCCTCCTCAACTTACTTAGAAACTAAGGTTTTGGAAAACATTTTCCTTTCTTTAGTTTTTCTTTCTTAAATCATTCCTTTTGGGCATATTTCACATTTGAGTCCAATACTTGAAATTGGCTACCTCGTTAGCCCATGATGGTGATTTTGTTTAAAATGGATTTTCAAAATATTTCTAGTGCCCGCAGGCTTTCCAAATACCATTTTCTCATCTTTCAAGTAAGGTACCCACTTACTAATAGTGACATTTCCTCAAAAATAAGGTTTTTGACAACCTATTTATCAAAATAACATACATTCTTCGACGTAAGTTTCATAAACATTTTTATTTGCCCATAGGCTTTTCAAGCATAGTTCCCAAAACCATTTGCACATCTCACCACTTCATCATATACAATACTAGTAACACAAAACACAGTTTATGCACATGTATGTATCATCTATACATATTACTCATAGGTAGCATGTATATACAACATAACCTCTTCCTTATACATACATACACATATATGTATATTCATATGCATATTCATCCTTTATGGCACTTATACATATATATATATATATACATCTATAACATATACTACCCACCTAGTTATATACTTATATATTCTACTAACACTTACATATATCCATATATTTTAACACAAAGCTCATAAATTCCTATTTCAACTATCAATCATTAAATCTTAAGTGACAAAACCAACTTAAGGGATTTCTTACCTCTTGGGTGAAGCACTTTTTGCAAGAATAGCTTTGAACCTTTACTCAATTCTCTCACCAAAGTCCCTAGGCAAAACATACCACCATAACAATAATTTTTAAGAGATTTTAACCTATAGTTAGGTTCTAGGGCGGAAGAAAACAAAGCTTTTAACCGAATAAAAATGGAATTTTATCGAAGAGTGGTAGACTTGATGAAGAAACTTAGCTATGAAGGCTCTTGAGCTTAAGGATGAAGATGAAGTTTCTCTCTCTTTTTCCCTTCAATTTTTCGGCCAAGGGGGTGGGATTGAAGACCAAGCTCTATTTAAATCAACTCTAAATTAATTTAATACTAGTATGTGGCTAGAAAGAGTGACATGTGTCAACTTCTTGTGGTAACTCAAGGAAAATATCTTTGGCTAGATTGTTAAGGGTTAAAACAGATATAGTTACGGTAGGAAATAATTTAGGTAGGGGTAAATTCGAAACCTAAATTATCCCGAACTCAATTCTAACCTTAAATTCTAAAATCGGGCGATGTTCGCTACATCGCAAAATATAGCGATACTAAGTTCAAAATAAATTTTCACTGCTACGGGCTAATTTAATTAAATAGGAAATTCAAGGTTAATAGTATGGTGCCTAATAACCCACTTCCTAGGACAATCGGGACAAAACACATACTCCTAAAAATTTTACGGTTCGTGACCGATACGTACGATCGCAGCTTATTAACGACTATTCTAACTAGTAAAGATTATTTTGAAATATCTATAAATCATAACTCGTGCATGCCAATGCCTTAGAATAAAATAAATTTAAACCCCCCCCCCTTTTTCGAACTCTAGACTTATTGGAATGAGTGAAGGGTTACAATACACATATTGTTTTCTATCAAATGCAGACTGAGATATGTGTCTCCTGTTTCACTTGTAGGGTGTTGAGTGTTAGAGAAGATGCTGGATTATTAAACTACGAGATTAAGGATGCAGAAAATAGAAGATTTAGTGTGGTGCACAATGTGAATGAAGAAGAGGCTACATGTAGTTGCAAAATGTTTGAGATGGTTAGACTATTGTGTAGGCACATTTTTGTGGTCTTTAAAGACTTAAACCTTGAAAAGATACCTTTCAGGTATGTGGTTAATCGATGCACTAAGGATGCATCTTTAAAGTCTACATTTGAAATTGATAGTGTCATTTACGATCAATGTGGAAACAAAGATGAAAAAATGTGTTGTTGAACAAATTTTCGGTTGATATGATTTACGTTGTTGTATTAGTCTTGCAGAATCAAACGTGGATCAATTGACTGCATTTTTACAAGTGATAATGAACAAAAACAGCTGCTAATGTCAGGAAAGAGAAGTTATCCCCTAAGCATAGCACGAAGGCTATTATAGAATCCTTTTGTAGGTCAACAAAGATCTCGGATATTAATATATTTCCACCAAAGCATGCAAAGAAAAAAAAAGGAAAATGGCAAACGTATCAAAGGAGGCAAGGAGTTAGCAATGGAAAAAGAAAAGAATTCTAGAAAGAAGTGCAATAATTGTGGACTTAGGGGGAATCATCATGACAGCAGGAATTGCCCACTTAAAAAAGGGTAAAACAAAAAGGAATAAAAGATTATTTTTATACTGTTTTTTCAGTTTAGAATGAAAATACTTATAAAATATATCACTTTAACTCTTAGGTGCGTACTTTTAAACTTTAAGGTGCGTACTTTTCATGTTTAAGGTGCTTCATTTTAATGCTTAATATTCATTAATTTGTATATTCACTAACTTGGCTAAAAAGTAAACAATTTGCCTTAAGGTGCGTCGCTTAATTGTTTAAGGTGTGTGGTATTAAGTCTTAAGGTGCGTCGATTTACTCTTTACGGTGCGCAAAATAACACTACAAGGTGCGTGGTCTGGGAGCGTAAGGTGCATTAATACACATTTAAACAAATACTATAAAAGTTCAAGTGCCAAAGTCTTTGGGTGCGTTAATTAAGACTTTAAAAAGTGCTTGATTTTATTCAATAAGGTGCGCAGTTTCAAGTCTTAAGGTGCATTATTTTGTATATTCAATGACTTGTAGCTAAAAAAAAAAAAAAAGTTGGAAGTGCCAAAGTCTTTAGGTGCGTGGACTAATACTTTAAGATGCGTTGTGTAATTGTTTAAGGTGGGTTAATTTGTGTATTCAATGACATGTAACAAAAAGAAAAAAGTTTCAACTGCAGAAGGGTTTTTAACTGAAATGTGACAAACCATAAAGTAGGAGACGAAAATAGGAAAAAGAATTTTTTGACAAAAATAGGAAAAACGAGTTTGGAAAATGCAAGTGGCATCAGAAACGCATTTCCCAAACTCGAATGACCTTTTATTTATTTTTTTTCAAATACGCTGATCGTACGCATTTGAAAAATGTGTATGATGTATAATGTGTATGATAAAATAATTAAAAAAAAACGTGTCTGGTCGCTTCTCCAGCGAAGGAGAAGGTGACCAAAATGGTTGTCATCTCCTTCGCCGGAGAAGGCAACTATTAAAAAAATAAAATTGTGGCGTTGTTTTCTCCTTCGCCAAACGCATTTTTTTAATTATCATACGCATTTGAGAAATGCGTATGATGTATTTTATACATCATACGTATTTCTCAAATGCGTATGATCTGCGTATTTGAAAAAAAAAAAAAGGTCATTCGAGTTTGGGAAATGCGTCTCTGACACTACTCGCATTTCCTAAACTCGTTTTTCTTATTTTTATCAAATTTTTTTTTTTATTTTTGTCTCTTACTTTATGATTTGTCACATTTCAGTCAAAAACCCTAAAACTGACTTCTCTCACCTCTATCTCGAAAAATTATTGTGTGGACCATGGTCCACATAGCTGTATGGACCATGAATATAAGGTACATTTTTATTATGCTAAAAGTACATTATTTGATAGCATATATAAAATAATGTACCTTAAAATAATGTACTTTATGTACAAAAATAATGTACTTTTAGTATATTAAAAATGTACTTTTTATTTATAGTCCACACAGCTGTGTGAACCATGGTCCATGCAATAATGATTGATCCATCTCACCCTAGGCCCCACAAAAAACCAACAAAAGTACACTAGTATGGTTCCACTAACATTTTGGTATTGCTCAATTCCCACAAGTGACGATTCCTCCTAGGCCAGCTCCCGTGCCTCCCGGAGCGAATGCGAGTGGACCTGGACTGTTAAACGGACGGAGAAAGACCAGAATTTAACAAAAAAAAAAGGGAAAAGTGTCAAATTAGTCCTCTAAGTCAACTGGATAGTGCAATTAGGTCCCCTAAGTGAAAAAAGCTTCATTCAAGTCCCCTAAACCTGTAAAATTGTTCAATTAAGTCCACTTTGACTTATTTAGCAGGTTAAATCTCTGTGGGGTTGACACATGTCTTTTTATTTTATTTTTAAACAAATTTATTTATTTATTTATTAAAAATTAAAAATATTATAAAAACAAAACAAAAAAACAAAACAAAAACGAGGGGGAGGACGAAGGCTGCCATCGTCGCAACCACCACACCGCCGGCACCCTTCACGTCTCTCTCGCGCATGGAAGCAACCACCGGCCACCATGAACCTCTGTCTCTGTCACTCTCTCCCGAGCATCTCACCTTCACCTTCTTCTCTCCGCCCTCAGCCTCTCCGCTCTTCTTCCCGTCGACGGCAGAAGTGGCCGTGACCAGCAGCGACGACGACGAACAGCACAGGCGGTGACCAGCAGCGACTACAATCTCCAACGAAACAGCAGATCTAGTGGGTCCCTTCCTTCCTCGACGACGAACAGCACCAGCAGCAAGGACTTCGGCGATATAGTGGAAGGCGACCTCCGGCGTAGGTGTGTAGCAGCCTTCGTCCTCCCCCTCCTTGCTTGAGTGCGGAGCTTGGCAGCAACAGATCAGACGAGGCAGCAGTTCCTCTCGACGGTGAACAACGACGGCGACCTCTAGTTCTCCTTCGGAGAGTAGCGGCAGCAAGCGGTGTGGTTGGCGGTGTTGCGACGAGGGCAGTGGTTGCCGGCGGTGTGGTGGTTGCGACGATGGCCGCCTTCGTCCTCCCCCTCGTTTCTGTTTTTTTTTAAATAATATTTTTAATTTTTAATAAATAAATAAATTTGTTTAAAAAATAATATAAAAAGACACTTGTCAACACCACAGAGATTTAACCTACTAAATAAGTAAAAGTGGACTTAATTGAACAATTTTACAGGTTTATGGGACTTGAATGAAGCTTTTTTCACTTAAGGGACCTAATTGCACTATCCAGTTGACTTAGAGGACTAATTTGACACTTTTCCCAAAAAAAAAAATCATTTTGGTATTGCTAAAAGGGGCCCTATATTGTCTGTTATTCTAAACCTCTCGTTTATTTGTGGAATGAATCTGTGGACAGGAAATAACGGTCGAAGGGATACAAATGCTAAAAAAATCCACTTCGAGTCCACTGGCGGGACTCAGTGATCCACCCTTCTTGTCTGTCCCAGCTCTCAATTTCGACATATTTCTGGAGAGCAATGCCTACGAAATTGCCCCTTAATTTCATATCCAAATCCACTATCCACCACAAGACACCCGCTATTTCACATTATTCTTCTCACCGCAGTAGCAGCTGTAGAACTAGTAGAAGAAGATCAGCGGCGCCGTCGTGCAGCACAAGAAGCTCAGCCGAGTCCATCAGATGGAACGGCCGCGGCGCAGAGAATCATCATCACCACCACCACCGCGTTCCTAAACTGAACGGTGCCGGTGGTAGCATTAATTATGGCGGAGTGGATCAGGATGGCGATAATAAGATGCCGAGAGTGGTGCATTGCGAAGTGCAAGTGGTTTCTTGGCGGGAGCGGAGAATCAAATCTGAGATTTCCGTCAACGCCGACGTCGATTCCGTCTGGGATGCTCTCACTGACTACGAATGCCTTGCGGATTTCGTTCCCAATCTGGTTAGCAGGTTGGTATTATATTCTTCGTCTATTTGTGGCCTTTTTTTTTTTTTGAAACACTTGTGATTCTTGACAATGTATTATCTGTTCTAAGCAAATATTATGCCAATAGTTCACGAGTAACTTTGAGTTGATTTTGGATTATGCACAATCTATAATCATAAATCATAGCCATATATATAAATAAGCTAAACACTCTCTATGTCTATATGCATCCATATAACATGTGTGCATGAATGTGCTATCCCAACACTAGTAATGCAGTTGATTCTCATTTCTGGAATATTATTGTCTTGTTCTGGTACATAACTATACCATAATTATGAAGACATGATTATAATGGAAAAGCTCTCAACACAAACATGACATGTTTAATAATTGAGTCATACAATATGATCACATAAACATGTTTAACTGATTAACTAAAAGGGCCAGTAAGTATGTCATAATAAGATACAGAACACAAACTAATTTACATAAAACGGTTAATAATTATGCTATCATACGACACAACATGCACAAAACAAATCCATTTAAATAAAATAGTTAGTAAATATGTCATGACATGAAAAGTATAAACCTATTTGAATAAAATGATCAGTGAATATGTCACACACAATATGATGTGCATAAATTTGTTTAAGAGAGCTTCTAAAATTGCCCAAAAAACTACATATACAGCTAGAGATTCATTGTGAGTGTCTGATGGACCAATGACAAGATAAAAGGTCCAACACGATTCAAAAGGCCATATATGGGTTTGTCAAAGCTATTAGACTCTGGTTATTTATTCTTTTACATTATTTTAATTAGTTAGTTAGTTAGTAGTTAGAACTGTTAGTTGGGTCCAAGTCTTGCAAACTGAAGATAAGGGTTTAATCATAGTATGGGTGATAGGGTCTTATTGGGGAATCCTACTATATATAAGGAGGGTATGAATGTTATACCTTTAAGATTTATGTTCTTTTATCCAAATCGTTGTATATTATGCTTCAATGATTGTACTTTTAACTACTTTGGACACATATACCTTACACCGCTAATACTTCAATTAAGTTTCTTTAATCTTTTATGTGTTTTTTTTAAATTGTTGTACTTATAGCTATTATAATACAAATTAAGGAATTTAAAAAAGCACATATATGTAAGTTCTAGATTTTGAGATAACATATCCTACTAACTTACTCTAAAAATGATCCACTAATATAATTTCAACTTTATAATTATAAAAAATCATATGTTTCCTAGCTACTAATTTAAAAACTTAAGTAGATTAAAAAGTTTTTCTATCAAATCTTATTAATCAATACCTAGCTAGCTCATTTAGTATATAAAAGTTATATTCTTTGAATTTTAAAAATTACCTTTAATCCATTTCTTATTATTTCCTATAATCTATTTCAATATAATATCATTTTAATGTTGGGAAAATAAATTAGGAATTCATTTTTGCCCAAGCATGCGCTGCTACTAGTACATATATAAACCTCCATAAAGACATTTTGCTCAAGAATATAGCTCTGCTATTTTCAAGAGTTCAAAGATTTTTCAAGTCTTGAATCTTGTTGTGATTCCTTTTTTGGTATTATGGGTTCACTATGTAGCCCTGTAGTGGATTTCATCAACATCAGACTCTAACAAAAAGTAAAATCCAATCCTAGAATATCACCAAACCAAGAATATTCAATTGAAGAAAGTAAAGATCATTTTCGTCTGGCTCTTACACACTTGAACCAAAATCTATATTCTTATTTAATTACTAAATGATATGATAAACAAAATACCAAATAGGCAATTAACTAAATATTTTTCTAAATTTGATATTGTCCTTCTTGGTATCTCCTTTTTCCATGTCAAAAAAAATCATTGGGATAATTTAGCAAGAGAATTCCTTGTCCTCATCCTGGACGGATTTGGTTGGAGCAGAGAGGTCTGCAACGGGCATTATATTGGCACATTGAAGCTCATGTTGTATTGGATCTCCAAGAATTTATCAACTCAGTAAGTATCTTTAATTTTATCTCTACAGATTCTTTGACTCCCTCACAGTTTGTACTTCAGAGTTTGTAATAACCGGATCAGTACTCCATTTGTCCCATTTTAGATGACCTATTCACTATTCATTAATCAAACAAATCTTCTTTCTTCCCTTGTTTTCCTTAACAATTTTTTATAATTTTTAAGTTCAACTTTTTTGTGTTTAATAGAATTTTTAATATAGTTTTTAAATATAAAAATTTTATTAGCTAATACTAATTTAAATGTTAAAAAAATTGAATTGTAAATAACTTGAGTCTAGCCTTTACAAGTACATCATATAAAATTGGATGGAGGAAGTATAAGTTTTTCACTTTTGATCCCTGAACTATATTGACTTTTCCATGTAAGATGTTTTAATAATAATTTTTTTAATAAAATCTAGTGCTCGCTATTGGAGATTGGCCAATTGTGGTCCTCCATTATGTTTTTTTTTTTTTTTTTTTTTTTTTTTTTTTTTTTTTTTTTTTTTTTTTTTTTTTTTTTTTTTCAATTTCAGATGGAAAATGGCATGTGCCACAATGATGAGTGTATAATTGACTTTTCACAGCCTTCATCATCCCAATTCCCAATTTGTATTAAAAAGTTAAAAATAAAAAATAAAAAGAATAAAGCCATGGCTGGATTGGCTAAAAAGTATTTTTTTTATTCATTTATTTATGGCTATAGAAAGGTCGTGGCCAGCGCACAGACTTTTCTTTTACTTCTCTTTTAATTTTTTATTTTTGTAAACTAGGGAGAAAGAAGACCATGGCTAGACTGTTGCCGGGGGCCACTGTCCACTGTTTTAAAAAAATTAGAGAGGAAGAAGGCTATGAAAACTCCGTATACTCTTATTACTGTCCAAAATTGATCAAAATCCTCATCGAAGGACAAAAATTGATCGATTATAAAAAATGAAGCATTGAATCTGGAAAAATTGATAGCCAAACACCTTAGACAGGAAAGTAGGTGTAGTCAAGGACCAAAAGTGGAATAATTTCCTATTCAATATTTACTCTAGCTTCTTCTATCCTTTTATTGGCCTTGTACTAATAAGAGCCAACTCTTTCAATATTTGAAGTACAAACTCCATATGGCTCTTTAGATTTTTATTATTTTTAAAAGGTTATGGATTAGTGTAGGGGTCCAGTTTTGATTTTTAAGGAAGTGGACACCATTGTTTGGAAGGGAAAGAGCAGGTGGATGCTATGGAAGTTAAACTTATATTCAATCATTCATTCAACCGAAAATTTACTAATTCAATTGACTAGCTTACATTGTCCTTTTCTTTTATCAAATGTTTCATAAAATAGTATTGCTATTATAATTCAGGAATTTCACATTGTCCATTTTGTCAAGCTTCTGTTTATAGCTGTTGTTTATTCTATATGCTCAGGAAAATATTCGTGAACTCCACTTTTCCATGGTTGATGGTGACTTCAAGAAGTTTGAAGGTAAATGGTCTCTCAAATCTGGAAAAAGGTAAAATGTATAAGTAATACTAATACTATTCTTTGTTCTTTTTCTGTTCTTGTTTTTTGGTCCATCTCCTTTTACTCCTAGGCATAATATACTGGTGGTACCAACTTTGGACCATAAAAGCAAAAATGGCCAGTTTATAATCACAGAATCCTTGAAGAAATTTTGAATACAAGGACTTCAGGAGGGCATCAAGAATCTAAGCACTCAATTTTTTTTCTGTCAATATAGTCCCCACAAAGTAAAAATAGTGCAAAAGGAAAAAGTGGCCATTGAATCTTAATAATATTTTTAGTTTTGGGGGGAAGAAATAGCTGCTGAGCTAGTCAAAATATCCCCATTTGCTGATTAAAATGCTCCATGAGGGTTAATAAAATGCCATTTTCATATTCTTATTGTTGCATTTCGAGTGCCAATTAGAACAAACCTCATAAGACATTCTGTTAGCTTCCAATAATATTTAAAGAGAAGCTACTAAAGTTTTCTCTCCTTTTTTATTCTGACTTGAAAATCCTGTATTTCAACTACTTCTATGTGTGGACTTGGTCTTTTTCAAAACTCATTTACTTCAATTCAAAAGATTCAATCATATTGCCACATAAATCACTATCCTATTGTTAGCAATCTTTTACTGTTTTTAATATATGGATATATTTCCCAGAGAGAATCATAGTAATTTGAAGAATCTTAATGCAGTTATTTTGTTTAATTATTATTTAAAAGAAAAACCTTCTTACTTTCTTTTTTCAGAGCTTCAACGACTATGTTGTGTTATGAAGTTAATGTTATTCCAAGGTTTAACTTCCCAGCAATATTCTTGGAGAGAATTATCAGATCAGACCTTCCTGTGAATCTTCAAGCATTAGCCTGCCAAGCCGAAAGCAAGTTTGAGGGTCATCAGAATACAGTTGCTATAAATGCAGGTGCCAGTGCAGACTCTCTTGCTTCCCTTGTTTCATCAAGCAAAAATGTTGATGTTTCCATACCTGAAAAGAATAAAATTTCTACTGGTGCACTCAAAGAGAAACTTGGAAAAGCTACTTTTGGCCCTGTGGCACCTGCTACTAGTGATCTGAACAGTAACTGGGGAATTTTTGGAAAAGCTTGCAAAATTAACAAGACATGCACGGTGGATGAAGTTCATCTCCGCAGATTTGATGGCCTATTGGTAATTGACTCTACACTGCGCTTTCCTTTTTGTGAAAAGCCATTGTTTGACTTTAATAACCTGCTGATATATTGGTTTTCAACTTAAGGAAAATGGTGGTGTCCATCGCTGCGTCGTGGCTAGCATAACAGTCAGGGCTCCTGTTCGTGAAGTATGGAATGTTTTGACTTCTTATGAGAGTCTTCCTGAGTAAGTAATGTATCTTTTCAGTTCCATGCTTTAAGTCTTTGCAAGAATAGCCTTTGGAACCTTAATGTGTGTATCAATGATTAACCGTCATCATATTGTAAATTTATTTGCAAAAAGTCCGTGCACTAAATTATGATATAATATGAGACAGCTCTATATAATTTGGCTTAAATCGAGTTTTTGTTGATCCTTTAATTTCTCACGTGTAAAGCTTTCTACCAGTTCCATTCATTTCCAACTCATAATACAAGTATTTAGTCTTTTTATCCTAAAGTGAAATACTTCTCTTCCTGAAGAAAATTTTGCATTTGGAAAGGAACTGATTTGTAAATTGTCAAAATAATTGAAGTAGTAAGTATAGGAGGCTTCGAAAAACATGTCAAATCATACTTAGCTTTATGACAATGGACCTATTGCATTTTACCAGTTTTTTCAAACTGCTTTAGGATTTGATCATGTTGTCAAGTTATTCACATTCATTTTGATTTCTTTTTCAATAATATTTGTTTACTTTAGCTATGTACAACTTATCAAATCATAGTTTACTTTGGCCATGTGACAATAAGGTCATATGGGTTTATAAGGTCATGGGTTAGACTAGCTAATTGATTTGTCTTAGTTTGACTCATGTGCAATATAACCCAGTTGAGGGACATTAGCCTAATATTAGATTATAACATGGTGACATTGGCCCAATATTATATTATAACATGATATCAAAGCTTTATAACATGATATTATAACATGGTATTAGAGCTTAAATTATAACATGAGTTATCATAGAGAAACATATGCCTTGCTTTAGGATTTACTCATATTTATTATGATTTCTTTTTTAATATTGTATGCTTAAAAAATTGCAAAATACCTGGGCTTTTTCATTTTGTGTGGTTACTGTTGAGAAAAGGTTGATGTGCACATCTGTAGACAAAAACTAGAAAGTGTTGAAACCCTAAACCCTTTTAGGATTCGGCCCATTAGTCTAATAGTCTATTCCTGTATAAATAGAAGATATATGTACAGTTTTTATCCGTGAATACAATGAATCCCTTTATTATTCACATGGTATCAGAGCCTAAACCCTAGTACCCTAATCTCTTCCGCCGCCGGAGTCCAGCCTGCCGCGACTGATTTTCGCGTTCCGTCTTCTGCCTAGTGGTTCTTTCTCCAAATTTCTCTAAACCAACACCACAGGCCTCACCGGAACCCTGTCGCGAGCCTTCAGCTGAAAACCCGGTCGCCGTCCGCCGCCGCCACGCGCCACCACCGTCGCCGGGAAGTTCATCGGCTTTCCGGCCAGATCTCTCTCGTCCGATCTCTGATCAAGACACCGCTGCCACCATTGGTTTCGTCTCGACGAGACGCTCCTAACTGTTTTCTCAGTTTCTCCATCGCCGCCGGTCAACTTGCCGATCAACGGTCAACCCGCCGGTCAACCTTTCCTTGAGGCAGTTTTTTCTTATTCTTTTATGGCTTCCTCTCTCACCATTGGTACCTCCTCTCTGTTGTGTCTCTCTCAAGCTAGTATCACTAGTACTTGGATTCTAGACACCGAGGCCTCAGACCACATTTCTGGTAATCTATCTCTTATGACAAATGTCACAAAGTCTAAGACTTTGCCTATGGTTACCTTAGCTAATGGTCATCAAACACCAGCTGCCGCGGTTGGTCAGACTTCTCCTATGCCATCTTTCCCTTTAGAGTCAGTTTATATGTTCCTAATAGTCTTTTTAACCTTATCTCTGTGAGTAAAATTACTCGTACCTTGAACTGCTCCATAACCTTTTGTGCGGATTCAGTTGTTGTGCAGGATCATAGTACAAGAAAGGTGATTGGCACCGGGATTGAGTCACAAGGCCTCTATTACCTTCGTGGTGGAGATCATGCTGCATATGCTTCCACAGACTCTCATATGCTTCTCCATAGTCGTTTGGGTCATCCTAGTCTCTCAAAACTTCGACAGATGGTTCTAGGTTTGTCTTTAGAGTCATTAGACTGTGAGTCATGTCACCTTGGAAAGCAATCACGTAAGTCTTTTCGACGGAGAGTCAATAATCGGGCTGCATCTCTCTCTGATTTAGTTCACACTGATGTCTGGGGTCCATGTCGTGTCAATTCTACTTTGGGGTTTCGTTATTTTGTGACTTTTACTGATGATCATTCTAGGTGTACTTGGGTTTTCCTTATGAAAGATCGTTCTGAGCTATTCCAGATTTTTCAAAATTTTTGTGCTAAAATACAAACCCAATTTGGTAAACTCATTCGTGTTTTGCGTAGTGACAATGCTAAGGAATATCTCTCTAATCCACTTCAGTCCTATATGACCTCTCGGGGTATGATACACCAACGGTTATGTGTTTACACACCTCAACAAAATGGGGTGGCTAAACGTAAAAATAGACATTTGGTTGAAATTGCTCGTACTATGTTAGTACACTCTCATGTTCCTCATCATTTTTGGGCTAATGCTATCCTTACTGCGTGTTACAATCAATCGCATGCCATCCTCAGTATTAAACAATGAAACCCCATATTCCATTTTGTATCCTTCGGTTGATCTTTTCCCTCTTCCACCTCGGATGTTTGGGTGTGTTTGTTTCGTTCATGAGATGACTCCTGGGCGTTCAAAATTGGCCGCTAAAGCTGTCAAGTGTGTTTTCTTGGGTTATTCTCGGCTCCAAAAGGGTTATCGGTGTTTTTCTCCGGAGCTTAACCGCCGTTTTGTGTCTGCAGATGTCACCTTTATTGAATCTACCCCTTTTTCCAGCCCTCATCAGGTGACCCGGTCTCTATTTCGGAGGTTCTCGCTCTTCCTTATCTTGGTCCACTTTATCTTGCCCAGGATCCTGATCGTCCAACTGTTCCTGACGGCCCCCTTCAAGTCTACCAACGCCGTCCTCGCCATGTGGCCCCATCTGACCCGGGTTGGCGTCAAGCCATGCTAGCAGAAATGGAGGCCCTGCAGTCTAGTGGCACATGGGAGTTGGTTCCCCTCCCTCCTGGTAAAACTGTTGTTGGTTGTAGGTGGATTTATATTGTGAAGGTGGGCCCTGATGGCAAGATTGATCGACTTAAGTCTCGGCTAGTGGCAAAAGGCTACACTCAAATTTTTGGTTTGGATTATACTGATACTTTTTCTTCTATAGCTAAAATTGCATCAGTTCGGTTACTTCTATCTTTGGCAGCCATAAATCATTGGGCCTTACATTAGTTGGATATCAAGAATGCTTTTCTACATGGCGATCTTCAAGAGGAGGTTTATATGGAGCAACCACCTGGGTTTGTTGCTCATGGTGAGTCTGGTATGGTATGTAAACTTCGTCGCTCCTTATATGGCTTAAAACAATCTCCACAGGCTTGGTTTGGGAGATATAGCTCTGTGGTGTGTGTGTTTGGTATGACTAGAAGTGAAGTTGATCATTTTGTTTTCTATCGTCATTATAATGGGAAATGCATATACCTCGTAGTGTATGTGGATGACATTGTTATTACAGGGAGTGATCAAGAGGGCATATCTCAATTGAAAGAGTATCTCTTCAGTCGATTCCCGACCCAAGGATTTGGGCAAGCTAAAGTATTTTCTCGGAATTGAAGTGGCCCAGTCTAGCAGTGGTATAGTCATTTCTCAAAGAAAATATGCCTTGGATATTTTAGAAGAAACTGGTATGTTGGATTGTAGACCTGTGGATAATCCAATGGATCCAAATGTGAAACTTCTACCAGGATAGGGGGAGCCATTGCCTGACCGACAACGATATAGGAGGTTAATTGGAAAATTGAATTATCTTACAATCACATGACCAGATATCTCTTTTGAAGTGAGTGTTTTGAGTCAGTTTCTTGAGAACCCTTGTGATACCCATTGGGATGCTGCTGTTCGGGTTCTAAGGTATATCAAGAAATCACCCGGGCAAGGTTTGTTATATGAAGATAGAGGACATGCTCAGGTTGTTGGATATTCTGATGCAGATTGGGCTGGTTGTCCATTTGACAGACGTTCTACTTCAGGTTATTGTGTTCTCATTGGTGGTAATCCCATATCTTGGAAAAGTAAGAAGCAAGATGTTGTTGCCAGGTCCAGTGCTGAAGCTGAATACCGGGTCATGGCCCTTGCCACATGTGAGCTCATATAGCTAAAGCATTTACTACAAGAATTGCAATGTGGCAATGTGGCTCAAATGACACTAATATGTGACAACCAAGCAGCTCTACACATCGCCTCAAATCCTGTTTTTCATGAGAAGACTAAACACATCGAGATTGATTGCCACTTTATCAGGGAGAAGATTGTGTCAGGGTGCATTAAAACTAGCTTTGTCTGTTCTGCAGATCAGTTAGCTGATGTCCTAACAAAATCTCTTAGAGCTCCTAGAGTTGAGTATATTTGTAACAAGCTTGGAGCATATGATTTATACTCTCCAACTTGAGGGGGAGTGTTGAAACCCTAAACTCTTTTAGGATTGGGCCCATTAGTCTAATAGTTTATTCTTGTATAAATAGGAGATATCTGTACAGTTTTTATCAGTGAATACAATGAATCCCTTTATTCTTCACAGAAAGAAACAGAAATATAAAGAGGAAGTGAAGATAATGTAAAGATAAGATATAAATCAGAGACTGTGTACAAATATATTGGTATCCGAGCTAGTGCAGTTGTTTTCTCATCTAAAAACCTTAGAAACTCCCTTGTAATGTATTCAATATCCATGTTCAGTTGGGAGCTGAGGCATCCATATTGATTATTTCCTTTCTCTTAAAACTTGCAGGATAGTTCCTAATTTAGCTATCAGTAAGATCCTATCACGAGAAAATAACAAAGTTCGCATTCTTCAGGTATGACCAGAGTCATTTTTTTTTTTGTCCGTCAACGAAATTATAACAATATTCGTTGTTATATGAGTGGTTGGGGTTCAAGTCGCGCTCCTAACAGGAACAACTCAATCTCTTATAATTTTATTTATTTACGTTTTCTGAGGGAGTGTTGGTGCTGGTCTAAGAGGTAGCCCTCTTGGGTTCCAAAGGTTAGGAAACCTGCCAATTTCATAGGAGCAGACCAAGTGTACTTTGAGTGAAAAGGCCAGCCCAGCCCATTGAAGAGGGGTGGTTCGCTGCATCAAGGCCTCAACCACTTGCACAGTCTGGGTTTAATAACCATGCTCTTGGTTCTCAATGAAGTTACTACAAGTTCATGATGGGAATTAGTTGTTCTAATACTACAAGTTTATGATGGGAATTAGTTGTTGTTCTAATACTGTTTGTTTCCTTGTACGACTCAATGATTTATATCATGGAGCCATGGACATACCAAACATCATCATGCGGATAGTTGGTCTTCATTTTGCAGGAAGGATGCAAGGGTCTTCTATATATGGTACTTCATGCACGTGTTATCCTAGACTTGTGTGAAAAAATTGAAGAAGAAATTAGCTTTGAGCAGGTTGAGGGGGACTTTGATTCATTTCAAGGAAAATGGATCCTAGAGCAACTAGGAAGTCATCATACACTATTGAAGTATAGCGTGGAGTCCAAGATGCACAAGAACTCATTTCTTTCTGAAGCAATTATGGAAGAGGTCATTATTTCTAGCTGTTTCTCTTCACTTCCAGAATCAAAGTATCATGTAGTGCATTTATTTTATTTATTTATTTATTTTTTTTTATTTGTTGTTGTTGTTGTTGAAAGATGCTGCTTGCATATAAAAGCATTCTACTAACTACATCTTACAGTGGATATATATAGGTTAAAATTTTATTTATAGATAGTTCTCCTGACATTGTAGGTCATATATGAAGATCTCCCTTCGAACCTATGTGCAATTCGAGATTACATTGAGACATTAGAGACAGAGAATGCTCAGAAGACACAGGAATATGTAACATATGGTGAGGCAGAGATCACTCCTGACAAGGACCTATCTGCTGACTCTATTAGCCCAGATGAGGAGAATTCAGATTCTGTTAATTCAGACTCACATAGACAGAGACCCAAAGTTCCAGGATTGCAGAGGGATATTGAAATTCTAAGAGCTGAGCTTCTGGCTTTTATCTCAGAGCATGGACAGGAAGGATTTATGCCCATGAGAAAGCAGTTACGTAAGCATGGAAGGGTGGATATTGAGAAAGCAATTACTCGAATGGGTGGATTCAGAAGAATTGCATTTTTGATGAATCTCTCCCTTGCTTACAAACACCGCAAACCAAAAGGTTACTGGGATAACCTAGAGAACTTGCAAGATGAGGTCTCTTTTCTGCCACCAAGCCCAACTTTCTGCAAAACTAAATGCCTAGATTTATGCATCATTCCATTTAATGGATTGTATTTATTTACATTCTTTTCTAGTTTAAAGACCAATCTTCAATGTTTCAGATTAGTCGCTTCCAGAGGAGCTGGGGAATGGATCCATCTTATATGCCCAGCAGAAAATCTTTTGAACGAGCAGGTAGGTGCCTTTGGAAATTTGTCTTATTAACAGTGCTTAAAAAAAAAAAAAATGCAGTAGTGTTACTGGTGATTTTGCAAGCCTGTTTATTCGAACTTTGATTAATAATGCTGTATTTCTCAGATGTTAGATGAATACTTGTTATATTAGTAGTTGAATAATTAATAATTGTTACAGGTCGATACGATATTGCTCGTGCATTGGAAAAATGGGGTGGGCTTCATGAAGTTTCACGTCTTTTGTCACTGAAGGTAAGGCATCCCAACAGACAACAAAGCTTTGGCAAGGAGAAGAAATTTGATGTGGCACCTAGCGATGTAAATGGTGAGGAGAAGACGCCTAGAGCCTATGTTTCACAAGATGCACATAAGTGGCTCACAAAACTAAAGGAATTGGATATAAACTGGGTTGAATGACACATCTAGAAGGTACATTATTTATTGTTTTCCTTAAAAGCTTTGGTTTGGTAGCAACCAATGCCTCTCTTGTACATACATGATGATGATGATGATAGTATCTTATCAGCTTTTGAGTAACCATCATCAAAATTCAAAAGTCACAAAAATTGTTGAAATGAATTGTTTGTTTGTAGCTTTTGCCCTGTTTCCTCACCTCCCACTCCCACACCCCACACCCCCCTTGAAAAAGAATTATTTTATTGAATTGCAGCAAAACAGTGTGCAGTATAAACAAATTGTTGAAATGAATGGTTGTTTTATTCACTTGCTGAGAATAAATCTTGGAAATTAAAGAGCTGCTGCTGCTGCTGCTTCTTGGGGAGGGGGACTATGATGGTGTCAATGAACAAATGTTGATGTCATAGGTTTGGCATGCAGAAAGGCCATCCCATTGTTGTGATTGTGGGT
Organism: Ipomoea batatas; assembly: GCA_002525835.2. Lineage (NCBI taxonomy): Eukaryota > Viridiplantae > Streptophyta > Magnoliopsida > Solanales > Convolvulaceae > Ipomoea > Ipomoea batatas. The sequence continues at coordinate 22,436,445 of CM008332.1, forward strand.
TGAGTGAAGAATATAATGCAGTACCAATGTAGGTTCCACACTCCCGGCAGAGCAGCTTAGTGTGGCGGCGAAAGAGACCCCACGAGTGTTTGGACCTGAAATAAGGCAAGCAGCGGAATTTAGTGATGTGGGTGAATCTGGTCTCATCAATACACAAGAATGAGATAACCCCTCTCTTCATGGCCTTGTCGTATCCCGACCCAATAACACAGGTATTGCGGTTGCAGGAGCTCAGGTTCAGTGCGTATCCGCAACACCCACACCTGCCATCAATAACAACACTTTCTTTTCTGTAACCCAACAACAAAACACTAGTCGTCGTGTCTCGTCTACTAGAAATCAAACTACAATAGAAATGAAATTAAGAACCTGTAGGTGACATCTCTGTCGGTACTACAATTCATACTGATGAGAGAGCTAAACGCAGAAGACGTCATTGCCGTTGAAGATCTGATGGACTGACTCACTATTAATCTCTCTCTCTCTCTCTGCCTCTCTCTCTCTCTCTCTCTCTCTCTCTATATATATATATATATACACGTGTGAAGTGCTGCTCTGCTTGTCTGAAGGCTCCTAACGGTAACAAGCGATTCATCATTAGAATGTTTTTTTTTTTAATAAAATAAATTTTCTTTTACTCCGTATTTGTTTCTTGGGTACTTAAATAATTTAAAATATTCTTTACTAGAATTCTAAACATGAACCGTTGTGGAATGGAGACCAGGTTCGATTATTTTTTGGGTACTATAGTTGTCCGTTATTGAATTTAAATATAAAACTTATAAATTACTCATTCCGTCTCATTTTATGTTTGGTTTAATTAACGAGATTTTATTAAATTTGTTTTTAATTCAAATGTTTATAATGATAAATTTAGTATTAGTATATAAAGTTCATATATTTAGAAACTACATTAAAAGTATTATTAGACATAAAAATTGAAATTAAAAAAAAAAGTAAATTATTTTTTTAAAAAAATAGACCAATGAATAATAAATATAACAAGTAAAATGGGGTAGAAGTAGTAATATTTAAAAAAGTTATATTAAATTGAAAATACATCATTTATAGCATTAAGTTATACGGAGTAATATATAGAGCCAAGATTGAAAACAAGTTTGGTTTGTAGAATAAACTAAGACTAGAATGACATTCTATTCTGTAAAATAGAATTTCACATCATGAGCTTTTGGTGCTACTTAATATAATTTGTAATAAGAATAATTAGTTACCAAGGAGTCCTTTCATAATACCAAAATTGTTATTCTATCCTTTTAACCAAATTCATCACACAAGATTTTAATACAAATTACCTAGTGCATATTTTCAAACAGTAACTGCGAATTTCTTTCGTCATCCAAAAAAATTTACTCCTGTGGGGTAATATTTTTTCCTTTAAAAATATTATATGCTAATTAATAGCAAACTCAACAAGTCTTTGACTTTTTTCAAGCTAAATAATATAATTAAATAAAATTGTCACAAACTCAGTCGGATGGTATCCTGAACCTACTTCATAGAGAGGCAGGCAACTGGGGCTCCGATGGAGTGAAGAATGCAAATTGAACACTAGCTCTTGGTGTTTGCATGGGATCGCTCCCTCCAACCTTTTTGGAAAAAAGAAAATCAAAATTTAAAATTTTGACAAGGAATGCAAGTGAGTTTTTTATATTTAATAATATTTTTAAAAAAAACACACGTACATTTTTATATTAATATCAACAATACAAACCATATTGTTTGAGCTTCAATTTGGTTAACAAAAATACTTCAGTTAACCAAATACAATAAACATTTGTAACCATGTACCCGTATAGTCGTATTTATGACCAAAAAAACAGCATATGCTGAGGAATATAAAATAAAAGAATTCCTTCATTTTCTACCATATTTCTTACCCTACTTTTCATTTGCATGTCTACATGCTTTGACCTTTATCCTTTGCCTGATAACAGTCCGTGTATTGGAGAACTGAAGAAATTTTACAAAATATCATGCTCTGACACCAAAACCTCTGAACCTGATGACTCCATCATGTCTTCGAGCGCTTTAAGTAGGTTAATACACCAATGCTTGTTAGTACAACTGCTCCAGCAAAAATCCCGGGAAGGAGAGAGACTCCTTTAGTCTTTTCCACAGTGGTGGTAGTTGGTGGTGGTTGTGTTCTCTTTTTGTGTGAATCAGGTAAGTCCAGATGCAATCTCAGGACCTGCACACGAAATGTAAGGTGGTAACAACTTTGAAAACTAAATATTAGGTCAATAATTCATCCACAAGGCTAAAAGATGGTACAAGAGACTAGAAGGCAAGCTCAAGTGGAGGCTCAAGGGTACAGTTGTGTATACTCATACATCTAAAAAGATTAGATCACTCACCGACTAAAAGATTAATATTTTACCCTATTCCCCCTGCCTCCAAGGCAAAAAAAAAAGAAAAGACAAGAGTAAAGAGATGGAAACATAAATTGTCTCCCAGCATTGTTAATGTACACACTAATTACTTTAATTGATCAGAGATGAGGCAATTGCAAATGAATATTTGCATTACATGACATGATCATGAATGCACTTGCATGCACAGTCAATGGATTCATGCATATTAAGGAATTGGCATTTTCTTCTTTTTTCCCATTTCAAAATTTAAGGTTTATCCATAGTGAGAAAGGAGTTACTGTGAAGACAACAATATATTTTCTCAGAATTTTTTCCACTCCTACTCCTTGACTACATGGGGTATTTTCACTTTTGGTCCTTGACTTTGATTTGTTCCAATTTTAGTCCTCATTTCATTTTTAGTCTCAAAAACTCTAAGCTGCCCTTAAATACAATAAGGTGAAATTTGGTTAAAAAGTGAAGACACTTTGAACTAAAAGTGGAACAACAAAGTTGAGGATAGAAGTAGAATAAACTCTATGTTCCCATGTATTTGTACTTTCCCCAGGCAGTTTTTTCCTTTGGCCAGTAAGCCAGTTAGAGCATTTTGTTGTAAAGATAGAGAAGGAATGCTGTATATCAATACAGACAATGAAGAATGGAATTTCAACAGCAGTACTTAGAACAGATTTGAGGTGGCATGGATATTGAGGTCCATCTATGGGTTGGGAGAAGGCACTTAAGAGTTAAATAGCCTGTCACGAGTTGATTTGTGCATACATGTGAATATTCCCACTTCCCCTATTCTCCTATTTATTTGTACTTATATGTTTGCATAGAAGCATTGATATGGTAATTACAAGTTTCAAATTCCAATTGTTTGACATTTCCCTTCCCCTTTCACTCTTCTCCTGCTTTAACTTTCATTGGGAGGCTAGTGATGTCATTTTGTCCACCCAACAATGAGAATGATTTTATATTTCGATAGAGTGCAGTATGCTTTTCCCACAGCTTAACCAATTTAATCTGATGAGATCATCATAGAATTGTTTTTAACATAAAAGGTGAATGCATTAGCTAAATTAGCCGGGCAATGTGTCTTCAAAAAACTTAAAATGCATAAGATGAGATAGATTGATTATTTTATAGTGCACTTTTATATTTATGGAAGAATAATAGAATGCCGAATCCAATGCAAACATAGATCATAATCATACCTTCAATCCCACTAATCTGGCATGGCTAACAGCACCAATAAGATCAGTATCAGTTGTCAGCAGAACTTTGTCGCCTTCATCATCTTCATACTACACAAACAAGAAAACAAACAAACAAACAAAAAAAAAAAAAAAAGAATGTTATATCAGGAAAAGTATATATATATATAGGAAGAGGTTCGAGTGAGAAGAAAGCCTCAGGTGAGATATGAGAATGAATCTCAGCCCTAGATCAAAAAAAAAATTCGTCACCTACGAACTTCAACAATATGCTCGGGAAGAAAGGGCAATGTGCACTGGAAGGCAAAAAATGAGCACTGGAGGCACAAAGGTGTGAAACAATTATTGAAAAAATTAAATTTAATATTGGATCTTCAACACAAATCATAAACGACCATAAATAATAAACAAACAAACATTCAACTCAAATTAGTAATTAGTTATCAAGATTAATTGATCTTTTAAAAAAAAAAAAAAGTTCGTCAACTACAATTTAAAAAAAAAATGCGCTGGAAGATAAAACAATGTGCTCTGGAAGAAGGGACAATGTGCACTGAAACTCTAGAAAGGCAAAAATATGCATTGTAAGTAAAAAAATATGAAACAACTATTGAAAAGACTAAGGGTGTGTTTGGTTCGCACATGGGAATCGGAATCGGTATGGGTATCAAATACTTAGTAAGGGTAATGGGTTTTGGTGAAAGTATTTTGCATGTTTGGTAGTAGGGTGGAATGAGAATGATTATAAATAGTTGGGGAAGAAATTAAAAAGGGTATGGGTTTTTCAATAAATGGGATATTCCAAACCCATAGTAGTATTATAAAAACCTATCAACCAAACAATAACAATCACTTTGATACCCATACCTTATACCAAAACCTGTCAACCAAACACACCCTAAATTTAATGCATGATTTTCAACACAAATCATAAAAGATCACAATATTCAACTAAAATTAGTAATTAATGATTCTTTCATGATCAAATGCTCTTTAATATATATATATATATATATATATATATATATAACACCTATGACCTAAAAACTGGAAGGCTAAACAATGTTCTCAGGAAGGCTCAACAATATGCCGTCTAAGGCAAACAATATTCACTACGAAGGCACAACATTGTGCTCTGGAAGGCATAAAAATGTGCGTTGTATGACATAACAATGTGCTCTGGAAGAAGGGACAATGTGCACTGAAAAGCAAAAAAAAAAAAAATTAACTTACTTACACAAAATTATAATAATGTCACCGCGTTTTTCTTTAAAAAATCTCCAATTTGGACCCTTGATTTGGTCTCAATCTACGGATATAATTACATCACATTTCTCACCTAAGGCAATTGTTTCACATGATCCTATATATATATATATATATATATATTAACATAGGGGAAAAAGGAAAGGAAGGTACATCTTTCATATTTTCAGGCTTACCAAAATTTGTAGGTGATCATGAAGATCAGTTATCCCGATCCTTTGAATAACAGTAGAAACAAGCTCAGCTAAGTTTTCTGTGCCTGAAAAACGTGAATGACAATAGAGACATTTTAGAAATAAAATGAACAAAGTATTTCCTCGGCCCATGTATATTGTTAATTAGAAAAATCAGATATTTATGCAATAAAAGAATTCAATATTTCTTATAAATTACCTCATCACACCAACAAATAAGAAAAATGTAGGTTCATACATAACTAGATAACTGGTAGTATTAAAAGTGTTGCACTAACGGTGACAAAAAACAAAAACAAGATACAAGTAAATGTCTTCCAAGGGACAATGAGAATATATAACTAAAATAAACCTGAGAGGAAATAAGTTACTCCATTCCAAAAGGATTGTCCCATTTACTTCAACACATTTTAAGGATATTGGAGAAAAGAGTATTTTCCTCTTGCCTACAATGAAAGTGAACATTTTGAAACATACTAAAATAGAAATATAGACATCTTGTTCAGGACAGAGGGAATATTATATTATTATATTAGAGAAATATTCTACTCCATGCCACCAAGATTTGGAAGTTTTAGGGTTCTGGAATAGGAATCACAAATCTAAATAAGACTCACCAAAATTAAATCTGTGCACTCGCCCTTTTAGGTCCTCAAATTTGAAGGTAAATGAATTTCCAAGACCCAGGGATGGATATGAAGACTTCCCTGGTTCTGTCCAATCAGATGTCATCGCTGCAGACATAGACATCTCACTGCATAATAGGCCATTTGTGCAGGTTTAGTTTTAATCTAGGTCATGAGAGTAAACACATTTTGGACACAAATATCATAATGGTCATAACATAAGGTGCATTGTGATATACATCTTTATTATCAGTAAAACATAAGAAAAATACCTTTGCGTGTCATAATCATCTGTTGGTTCCACATTAAGCGCAGAATCCCAGAACTTTTGCATTACTGTATTTGCAACATCATTAACAGCACCAGAGCTATTCTCAACCTGGAGAAAACATGCACATTAACTTAGATCCTTCAGATATTCCCTCCACCCTGCCCTCTATTGAGAGATTGACATTCATAAATCTTATAATAATAGAGATTTCATTTCTGTCTAATTTCATTATCCAAGGCCCAAGCTGGAGTGCCAATGAGAAAGGATTTCAGGGAAGGATCAGAAATTCCTCAACATCTATAATATATTTGGTTATCACCCAATCTGACCAGAAAACACTCACAAAAATAAGGATCAATAATTCATATAGAAGATCATAATGATTTGGTAGACCATGGAGGCAAAGAAAACACTTCAAGTAGTTCAATTGGCAGCCAGAGGTAATAACAAATCGGTTACAAAGTGTGGACATTATCATCATTAAGTATTACTGTGCTGACTTCAGATCACTCTGCAGATAAATAAAAAGATACCCATAAGACGTAAAAAGTTTATCATAGGTTCACTTACCATGGAAATTGCTGCATGAGTTATCTGCAACACATCTACAGAAGCAACAACACTTCCTTCTGCCAAAATAGTTAGCTCTTGAAAGTTAAGTCAGACCTTTCTCAGAATATAAATATACAAAACAGAGCAAAATGTACACATCTCACCTCTATCTAAAACAGGAAGGTGCAAAAATTTTCCATCATGCATTATATGCAGCGCTTCAAGTATTGGTGTCTCTAGTGTTGCACATTCAGGGTTTGGTGTCATTACCTTGAAAAAGAAAAGGCCAAATCAATTTTACATTAAAGCAGATATAAAATTCATCATGCCATCAAAATGAAAAACAGCACCAATCACAGAATATGGTGTTAACTTTTATTATTTGCTCTTTACATGCTGCCAATTAAAGCAGAGCTTCATGATTGCACCAAGATGGGCAAGTAATAGGGTGAAAAGTATCTATGTGTACTTAATAATCTGTATAAGCATTGACCTGCTGCACCTGCAGGATTGCATCAAGAAACGAAGAAATAATAAACGGGAAATTCTGATGGAAGTGTCAGAATAGGAGCAGCCTACAACACTATGCTAGTAGAGAACTGGAGCTGACGCAAAATGTCTGACAAAGAAAGTAGCTGCCTCTGAAAGATCAAATGAGTCTTCAATAACATAGGCAATTATCAAGCAAAAATTTATGATTTCATATTCTACTTGTCCTATGCTCCTAGGGAAAGCAAACATATAGCATAACAAGTTAAAAAGATAATAGTGGTGCAGTTGCAGATCCCATCGCAGTGTTTGTCCACTGGCACTCCAGGGTGAAAAGTTTGTGTGCATTTAATCTGCATGCTCTTGATATGGTGCTACTAATTTTGTGCACATGTGAAAAGAGTGCATCTTTCTTCTTATTGTTTCTTAAACATATTTATCAATTAAAATATTGATTTAACTGTGCATTTTTGTTTGAAAGAAATTTACTAATATATGAATAATACTCCCTCCATCCCATTTTATGTGTCTGGTTCAGTTAACGAGACTTGACTGAAGTTATTTTTAATTCAATTTTTCATAATGTTAAGTTTAGTATTAGTACATAAATTTATATATTTAGAAACTACATTAAAAGTACTATTAAACACAAAAAAAAAATCAAATTTAAAATAATTAAAAAATACTAAAGAAAATAAGCAAAGAATAAAGAGTTGGTTTGATCAATGGATAGTAAACAAGGAGTAAACAGGAAAGGTAAAATGGGACAGAGGAAGTAGTACATCATATTAACAACATACTGGAATTCCGCCATCTATAATATGAGTAGAAAATCAATGAATATTAACAATCTAGTGTTTACAATTTCAAGTGCACAAAATGCACTGCCTACAAATTTACAATGCACAGAATGGTGACAAAAAAGGCAAAGATGCTTTATAAAATTCATTTCATTAAGAAAAAACATTCTTTTGCTCACTCTAGGTTTCCTTTCACTTGTAACATTAAAATTACTGAATAAAATGTTAATGGTACATAAAATATATGGCATGATATTAGATCCTTTAATGCAATTTGCACTTTTGCACAACTTAAATTTACATCTGCAAGCGTACAGGGAATACTTAACTTTTCTCATTCCTACCAACGGCAATCACTTAAAAAAAGCAGAAAACTGGAAAATTTTTTCCTGATCCTTAAACCCTAAGTAAACTTTAAACCTGTTGTACCACCTTGAACAACTAGATTCTTACAGGTTTGAGTAACTGCAGATAAGAAATCAGAGCAAAAGACAGATGAAGTAAAGATAAATACATAAATAATGGTTTGTATCAATAAAACAGATATTTTTAAAATAGGTGCCATAAGAAGAAAACACATTATTTTTTTGTCAGCTAATGAAAAGGTAAGCCACAGGACATGATTGAAACAGCTCATTGGATGAGATTTTCAAACCTTTTCCACCAGTGTCAGCTCCGGGGAGAGGTTTTGAGCCACAACACGCATCAGGATGTCCTTAGAACTGCATATCATTCCCAACAGACTTGAATTAGAAATCCTTCAATTATAATACCATTGGTAGCAAATGTACAGGTTGGGTGGGTCGAAAGGGGTTGAAAAAAAAAATTAGGTGGCTTTCAACTCACCCAAATTAAGTATGGGTCATTGGGGATATGACACATTTTTTACTCACTATAAAATTTTAGTGATGTATATTAAAACTTGATTATTCATGAAAGTTCATATTCAAATATTACAAGATAAATAATATGATGATATTTTGAATATGAAATAATGTTTTGAGTTAATTTCATATCATTTCCTCTTAGCACATTTTAACCCCTCTAGAAGTCGGTCAAATTCAACCTGCCCAAATTGCCACCTCTATATGAAACAGAAAAAAGGGATGACATCCCCTTGATATAAATTCAAGTCATGAGAACTGCAAAATGTAGTATATTAAGAAGTTTGAGGAAATAAAAAGATTACGTTAGTATCCCCTGAATCTTGTTCCCAGTTATAACTATGACTGAATTAACCCGCAACTCACGCATCTTCTTAGCAGCAACTTGCACGGGATCTGATGGGGATACCATTGCAACCCTGATATCATTAAAAGCTACAAACTTAATCATGCAACAACAATCAAAAGAAAATTTACATCCTGAAAATGAGAAGCGAAGCAGTGAGAAAGTTCAACTTTTTACTTGGCATTTTCAGAAATGATTGTTGACAAAGCGGGTTTGAACATGCGCTCCCTAAGTATTTCGATGAAAGCAGATGGAGCTGAATAAAAACAATGGCAAAGCAAAACAAAAGTTACACATGACCAACCATATATACAAAATATAAGAATAATAACAGATCTTAGAAATTTTTGTGAAATCATGAATGAATTTTGTATAGACAGCCACATAACTAACCACCAGAGAAATTGTTTCCCCATTGACGTTCCACTCCTTCAACAGCTGCTGCAATGGCACTTCCCTGCTCTGCAGCCTTCTCCATTCTTGATATAGCATCATAAAGGCATTTTGTGATATCCAACAAGGCTATCACTTCACCATTTTCAACAACAGGAAGGTGGCGGAATTTCCCTATAACAATGAGATGAAAAAGAGGGGTGAAGAGAAAACTCAGCCAGAAACATAAGAGATACAGATGAAAATTAAAACGGTTATCTGTATAAAAGTCAATTCAACTTAAAGCATCAGTAAATCATTGTATATCAAATAAGTGGTGGACGTTGGAATCTAGTACTAAAACCATGAAACTATCTGTTACAAAAAATTAAATCAACCCATCTCTTTCTGGCAGCCACCTAACATCTCACATGCCTCCAAGAGCCACCATAAGGTCCACAATAACAGCAGTTATCACATTAATACATTATGCATGAGAACTTCCCTGCCAACCTTTTCCAGCAAAACTTTCCAATTTGATTCTCCGGCCTTTTTCACACCCTTTCTAGTCCCTGATACATTTTGCTAGCAGTGTCAATGTTGTCAGTCAACAAAAAATTCCATGAAAATTGTTTCTGATGGATAGACCACCTCTACCATGAACGGCAAGAAGTCACATGGATCACAAAATTTTCATTCTTGGTCATATGCAGTTGAGTTCTGATTTATGAGGTAAGGAATCATTAAACACTAAAATCAAGAGCTCATTGAGATTTCAAACTACAAAAAGCCTGTATGGGGAATATTTTGATTGGCAGCTGTTGATCATTTAAATTAGGAGCTTGATAAATTTAAATCAGTAGACAGTAGCTGTTGAACATTTAAATAGTTCAGTGTTTCAATCATGATTTTACACTGTGATCATGCCTAGGAGTATTTTGCTAAAACCTTTTCTGCATTCTTATCTTTACACGGAACCCTTCATGAGTCTTCCTATCTGGATACTCCTCAACAAAATGGGGTTGCTACTTAGTTGAAATAGGTCATACCGTCATACAGGCATACCAAGCTTCTTCGATAGAAGTCCCTCATCATTTCCGCCTTTCTCGAGTGATTCCATCCTTGACTAATGTTATCTTATAAACTGCATCCTTTCAACTGTTCTGCATCAAAAAATTCCTCATAACTTTGCTGTGTTCCCAAAAATCTGTATATAAGCTTCCATTATGCATCTTTGGATGTACTTGCTTTGTGAGGGATCTCTCAAGGTCAGGATTAGTTTTTAGCTAAATCTCTCAAGTACATTTAAGGGCCATTCTCAGCTTCAACAGGGGTATAGGTGATACTCTTCTAATTACAGAATTTCTACATGTCTGATGGTGTGCACTCTTTGAATCTACACCATTTTTTCCACTAATTCTAGATACTACTATACTAGATAAGCCATACTACCAGAAATGATAAATTTCCCTTACCATCCTATGCTGAACCATCCTCCAACAACCAGTATACCATCCTCTTCAGACCCTCTTATATCTCCATTCCAATATTCATTCCAATGTCATTCCCGACCTCCAACCAACAACAATTCAGTGGAGGATAGTGCTCAACCGACTACCAAATCTCTTGTGTCATGTCCAACTCTAGTCCTTGATCTAGTTGCTAGTCCCCTATTGCTACTCAAATAGATAAAAAGTGTTCCTTACCTTATATATTTATTGCCTTTCTCCATTGTATTATGATTCTATCTATTTTTTGTCTTTTTGCTTTCATTGCTAAGTTACTTTGGGAAGCAATGTCTCATTCTGGGCCACAGCAGGCTAGGGCTGATGAAATAGCCTCCCTTCATTCCTTCAATGCTTGAGAATTGGTTCCTTTACCTAGTTTTTGGCTTTCAAAGAGTATGTATAGTTAAAGTTGGTCTTGATGGTCTAGTGGACATGCTTTAGGATCATTCATAGCTAAGGGTCACACTTAGATCTTTGGTATCAATGATACTTGTACTTTCTTTCCTATGGCAAAGATAGCTTTTGTTCAACTCTTTTAAGGTTCCTAAACAAGTTATTTAACAACATTCCTTTCATGTTTAACTTTCTAAAAGTTTGGAATAGAGTTTGATTTTACCACACATTTTGAGATGTCCCATAAAGGAATTTCACACAAATTACTCTTGGAGAAAAATACAATAAAGTGTCCATGAATCATACTTTCCACCCCTTCCAATAAAAAAAACAGGTGTTGAAGCCTTTATAAAAAAGAATATGCAAATGAAAAATAATGATACTAAGTGTTGGAAAACTAACAGCAGACTCATGCTGGAAATTCAAGTGTCATTCGGTTAGTCAAGTCCTTTAATTAACATGTTTTATAGTGATGAGACTCCCATTGCCTAGATATGCATATCTGCCTTGTAGTCATTCGATCTATCGAAGTAATCAATCAACCAGTCTACTATCATATCTCATCTCTTCCTCTGTAGTAATTATATAGTAAATACTTTATTTTAATTGCTTAACATATATAGCTTCTGACTTACTGTCGCTTGATCACTATTTGCTATTATTGGGCCTTCCAACTCGTTAATTCTTAACACTAAGCTCTAATATCTATCAACTTAATTTATTATCATATGAACATATGATCAACACATGGTATCTAAGAACGTAGAATTTTGTCTCAAACATCCATCCACCAGGTGGAATGAAATTAGAAGAAAAAAATAATAATAATAAGTAGTGATCGGTTGTAACACTGTAAATGACAAACATTTATACCAAAGTAAACAATTTTCATTTTGCATCTAATTATCAAATGCAATAAGTTATGAGCTAAAAGAAAATTTTAGCTAACTAAACATCTAAATCATTAAAATTAGGTTAACAAGGTCAGTCCTCCCTGTAACTATAACTAATGAAGAAGTCTATGATGATGGTTCCTTGAAGACTGGCAACACAAGAAGTATTTGATAAATTCACTAACTGAAGAAGTGATAGGGCTAAGGTATTTCTTCTAGAAGCTAGATCAAATCAAAGAAAATAGTAACACCTACTAGAACAGCACTCTCTTGTAGAAGGGAAGGGTCAGAATGTAACCTTGGACCATCTTCTGAAGTGCCTCAATAGCCAATGAATCCGAAGTTACAAAAATGGGGTTCCTTGTCATGACCTTTGAAACTATCGTCTGCTCAGGCCTCAGCTCCTCAGCTATAACCCTGGTTGCAATATCCTTTCATATAATAGAAAACACAGAATGCAATGTTAGTAATTGAATGAAGAGTCCTTTAAGTTATCAAATCAATGATTCAATCCAGAGGCCCTCCCTTGTTGGTAAGGGGCATATGAAGGTTTCTCTATTTCATTTTTATTTACTTATACTTCCCACAATATATATATATATATATATATATACACACACACATATAAAGCTAAATCAAAATAAATTTAAAAACACTTGATTCAGAGGGAAGGGAAGTGATGTCATGTTTTATAAATCTGTTTAGAATTTTTTTCCGAATCATGAAACCTTGTCAGTGACAATGCCAGAGAGCAAAGCATTGGTGTCAGTGAGTAGGACAGCATCCACACGCCGTGCTGCCATACGGCGACAAGCATCCGATACGGTGGTACCCTCTGGAATTGTCAACGCCTTGGACAGTCTCAGCTTCTTGACCGTTCTCTCCCCACTGAAAGGCCTATAAGTAGAAAAGAGAGCAAATTTACATATAGAAAAACATTTGTACCAATCATCTCCTGCCTGAGTCAGAACAGAAATTAGAATGTGCCGGACAATGGTTACTTACAAACTAAACTCTGAGAATAAAAAATAAAAAATAAAATTACTACTTTGGTAAATTGTTTCTGTTTAAGAGGAGGGAAAACAGAGAAATAAACATCAATAACTAGAAATGCATAGATAAGTACTTACTGGTGAGCAGGAGAAGAGGGTTTGGCGTTGGTGCCATTAGAGGTGGCGGTTCCATTCTCAGAAGGAGTTGACGATTTCTTGCCAGTTGACGAATGGCGGTTCTTCTGCACCAAACTGTTCCGTCTTGGCGGTGGAGCCGCCGCTGCCAATTGACTGCTCATATTTCTTCGCGCTCAAAAGTCAAATCCCCCTTCCCGTTCACTTCTTTTGCACCACCTACTCCACTATTTACTCAGATATATACGTCCATGTGACAGAAGAAGACGCGGGAATTTCTTCCTGGGTTGGATGAGCAGAATTTGGGTCTGCCCTAACCCTAAATTCCCTGAGATTTCTTCCCTTCCTTTCCCTTTTGTTGACTTGGAATTACACGGAGCTGAAGAGTTGATGGAGACGAATTTCCTCTGAACTTTCTTTTTTCGTTTTAAATCTCAGGTTCAGTATTTTTCAATTTTCGTCGACAGTAGGGAATGTTTGGAAGAGCTTTTCAGAAAAAAAAAAGACGATTTTGTTATTTCTGGACCAAAATCGGAGTTAAGCCTTTTGCCCTTTGATCTGTGGGCAAGTGGCTTTTACTTATTTTTGAAATTTTTCATAAGTTAATATCTGTGATTTTTTGGAAAATAAGATTTGGCGTGTATGCATAATAAGCCTAGTTGCAAAAACCTCACCTGGGCACTAGGCGGCGGTTGATCCCCTAGCGTATCACACTACCACCTTAAATGGTGGTCTAGGTAGCTGGCTTGCCAGCTCGGCGACCGCTTAGGCGTTGACCGCCTAGTCTCCTAGGCGTCGACTAGACCTCATAGGCACTGACTAGTCGGCCGATTAACTATTGTTCTTTTTTTAATGAGTTATTTCACTCAAAACAACATCGTTTTGTGTGAAATAACCTTAAATTGTGCAATTTTTAAATATTTTTTAGGTTAATATTTAATATTTTAGTATTAACTGTTAAAGTATTATCTACGTTATAATTATTACTCTTTAAAAATTTAAGAATACTTAAACAATTTTTTTAAAAAAATAAAATAAAAAAATACACGGGTGCCTAGGCACCGATTAATCCCCGCCTAGGCATCGTAAGCGCTAGGCACTCCCCGAGCGCCTAGCCATTTTTTCAACCATGATAATAAAGTTAATGCGTACCAAAAGTTTACTCTCAGTGATGAGCTTCTAGTGCACTTTATAGTATTGTTAATGGTTTGATTTACTTTACAGTTTTATTCAATTCATTTTAGAGAACATTTCGGAGTTTTGAAAGTTGAATTTTTTAATTTAAAAGGTGGAAACTTATTCTCATGTTTAGTTGAATTTTTGACTTACGAAAGTTCAGGTCAACTATGAATTAGATTTCTTAAAATCAAGAAAAATAAATTTAACCTATTTTTTTTTCTAATGTCATGAGGAAAGTATAAGACTTTATTATACTAGCATTTTGTACACGCAACGCGTGAAAATTCATACCCAATATTAAAATATGGAAAAAGTTACAAATAGACTATCAAGAAAGTGATCAAGGTCGCCTTCCTTCTCGGCTTCAATGGCGACCAGTGTCAGTTCGCCAGTCACCAATCGTTTTATCAACGAAAATAGCACCGAAGTGTTGCTGGAGGTTGCCAGAACCCTAGCAACCTACCACTAACCGATTTTTGGGCTTTATTGCACCAAAATACAACATTGATGGGTTTAATTGCTACTTTAAAAAATTTAGGGGCCTAATTGAATTTTTAGGTAAAGTTCGAGGGTCTATTTGACCTGTTCCTAAAAAATTTTGGAATAACGTTGAAGGTGACGGTAAGTATTGTTACCGAAGTGTATTTGCGTATTAGTAAGTACAAGAGTTCAGTACAGTAGTTTGCAGGTGTACAAGAATGTCCCCTCTCTCTACAATAGGATTCTTCTTTTATATCCACGAGTGCAACGACTCTCTGTGAATATGTAACGTACATTTAATCCTACACTAAGTGCGGGTAATAACACAAGGAGTAACTTCTCTTCAATGTGTCATCCTTGTGTAATGGGTGGCCGTTTGTCTGCCTTCGGGTCAGTGCTTGTGGTTCGGGTTGGGTGTTGCCTGCCCAATTGCTCTGATCTGTCACCAGTCCCCCATTCCCTAGCCAGCAAGAGTGGTTGAGGAGCAAGAGTGGTTGAGGTAGCTTGGTAGTAATAATTTTGTATTCGGAATAAATTTTGAATAGGATCAAATCCTAATATTATAAGGAAATATCAAGATTTTCAAAATATTTCTTAATCCTCAAATATTTTCTCTTTCTTTTTATACGTCTCTATTTTTGTATAAAACTCTTCCCCTCACTTCTTTGTTTTTAACGTCTCCTTCAATCTTGTCTCCACACTTTGTCTGGTATGCTTCTTCTTCATGCTCTTTTTTTTTGTGCTTCTTCCTCATGTTTTTTTAGAAGAGCACCTCGCCCTCGGATTTAGGAACCGAGGCAAGGTGCCTTGGCTCCAGGGGCTGAGGTTTAAAGAGCGCCTCGACCTCGGCTTCAGGAGCCGAGGTAAGGAGCGCCACGGGCTCGGCTCCAGAAGCTGAAGCGGCGCGCCTCGGCTCTTGAAGC
>CM008332.1:22536492-22548100 GCA_002525835.2 Ipomoea batatas
TATTATATTTTCAAAACCTTTGTTTACTTTTGAGTGACAATGGATTTCCTTACTTAGCCGTCGTGCTAACTACACTTCATTGTGTCCCTTATCAGATGCAGTCTAGCGTGGGCTCCTACAGCCCAGGGAACTCTGGTGGTTCATCAGAGTTCATGTTCCCTATAATAGACTATGATGATTATGTACAGTACCTAGCGGGTGACGACCCGTATACTCCCGGCTTCGCTCCTGACCCTCCAGCTCCGGCTTATGCTCCTGATCATGTACCTGCTCCTGTTCACCCAGTTGTACCTGTCTGTCCTCCTGCTCCCAATAGTCCGTTGTGTTTCATGGATGTTATTCAGGCGAGTTATGGGTTCTACCCCATCGAGATTTTAGTGGGGAGTGACCCTCTTGAGTTCGTTGTTCACTACCCCTATCCGTGGGACCCTAGTCCTCCGGATAGTTATGACGAGTGGATGATGGTGAACACCCCATGTAATTTCCTGGATCATATCACCTGGTTTGAGGGCGAGTGGCACCTTGTTTGGGGCACGTATACTGGCCCGGTGTACCGCTCACTAGAGTAGGTTGTGTCTCAGGGGAGAAGTCAAAACTGACCTTTTTGTGTACATATCTTTTGTAGCTATGGTAGTTCCAAGATGGCTAGTAAGGTCGAGAATAGCCCAAACTCTTGTTTAATGGGCCGTAAAAAACTCTTGTACATATTTGTAGCTAGTATAGCTACCCTTTTGCTACTTATATATATATATACGAAGTTATGATGGGTTCTGACGATAAGAAACAGTTTCCTTATCTTTAGCCTGTGCATCTAGAGTGAACTCTATCTGTATTTGATTGGGTTCAGTCTAGGTGTGGCGGTAACTACTCCGGATGTACGGTATAGCCGAGCCGGGGTGTTACAGTCACATAGTTGATAGCGATAAAATCCTGGTCTACAGCTACCGACCTCCCGATCTATTCTCCAAGTCAAGAGTCGTATCTTGAGTTCTCCGGAACCCTTGTTCCCGGTATGTGGTGACCGGTCAAGGTCATATCCCGACCATTTACCGAGCCTCTTGGGGATTTGAACCTTAAACCACCAAAAGCTAGCGTCTAATCGTTGAGGGATTGGGCCGACGCATTGACCGGTGCATGCTCGACACGCGTATCACATGTCGCCAAGCCGGAACCCACCCTGAGGTCACCTATAAAAGGCGCATTTATTGCGGCTAGGAGGACTTTTGGCTGTTTTCCTCAATTGAATAGCTAAAGAGACAGGGAACTTCTGACCCACTGTCACGTAAAC
Source organism: Ipomoea batatas (assembly GCA_002525835.2). Lineage (NCBI taxonomy): Eukaryota > Viridiplantae > Streptophyta > Magnoliopsida > Solanales > Convolvulaceae > Ipomoea > Ipomoea batatas. The sequence goes on from CM008332.1 coordinate 22,537,781, forward strand.
CGGTTTCGTATAGGGTATTCCTACTTGTACCCGTTTGAGTATAAATACAATATATTTCCACCGTATATCCGTATTTTACCATATCAATTACGAATAGGAATTTTAAAAAGAATATATTTTATTACGAATTCTATTACCATAATTTAATTTACAATTGTAGTACGAATAGAAATTGTATTACCATATTTTACAATATTACGTAAACCTTAGGTATAGAAGTATAGATTATTATTATTAACTAGTATTTTCACCCGTTCGATGCACGGAATGGATTTGTTATAATATATTAAGAATATTTGGATCGATATATAATTATATAAATTATAACATCAAATATTATATAGTACAATTAAAGATATGTTTTGGATCGATTATGTTTTCTGATCTTATCTTTGTTTGAATTTCAGCAAATAATTGTTTAATTAATAGCTAATGTGTAGATGTACGCATGCGGTGCTGGAATTTTAGAAATTTTATATATCATTGTTTAGGATTTTTATAAATTTGGCAAATATGCTCGTTCTCTAGTAACTCAATTATAGGAATCAATTGTTATTCTAACTCATATGTATGGAGGATATATTTTTGTGTAGATATATATCAATATTTCCATCTTGAAAAAAAATATAATATCACTGGTTGTATTTACACATTATTAAAAACCTCTTTGTAGACAACATTGGTAGTAACAACGCAATCTTGTCCATCCTCGTCTAGAACTAATTAACACTTTCAGGCTATCAGGATGGGTGACTCGGGAGATAGCCATGTACAATTGACCGTGATTAAAAACTGGTTTTTCAGCAATAATCCAACGTGAGTTACTGTTCGGCCCTGGCTTTTGTTGATAGTCATGGCATATGCAAGCATCAATGAGAATTATTTATGCTGGAACTTGAAGGGCAATCTCGTATCAGAAAGAGTGAGAAACATTTGAGTGATAAGAACTTTGGTTCCTTCATGTGTCCCATTAACTATTCTTGCTTCAACAATGTGATATGCCAATCTTGTGATGATGAGTCACGTACCGTTATAAAGACCAAGAGAAATGTCTATCTTCCGCAATAACATAACAGGTGCACCGACCTTTAATTAATGTCAATGAATGATTAAGAAAATCATACAATCTCAAACTATTTAAGAATTTAGGAGTGTGTATTTCTAATAGATTTTCACCGTTTGGTTCTGCTTTACACAAAGAGTTACAACTTAAATATGTTCGTCCTTTTGCAATATTCATGTCGCACATGTACTGATTAATTTGATCAACGACATCTAAAGTCGATGAGCGGACGACTGACCTTCCAGCTGTGACTCATCAAGCGTGTCATATCTTGAGCTTGAAATTTTAAAAAAAATCACTTTTAATGTAACCAAAGCATTGAGTCATAACAATATTGACACTGAAATTTTAATTTTATAATCTACATGGAGTGTATGGCTTTTTGGAATGATGTCATCCAAACTGTTGAAATGCAATGTCCATAACCGTTGATTGACAGACTACGCATGCTTCATATTTCATCAATGTATCCGTTTCTTATGATATTATGATTTATAACATATAAGAATCGACAAATAAACTATAGTATGAGTCTTCCTTGCATGCAACAAATATCACAAAAATTCAGTGTTCTAAAATAAGTGTATAAATGCAATATGTAGAAAATTTGCATTGCATTATATATCATTAATTTAATTATTTGTCGGTTAGTTATTGCAAGATTTTGAGGTACACTTATATTTTGATATTTAGTAAGTATAACTATATTAGATAAAAATTTACCTGCCAAGCACCTTGTGCTCAATTGGCATGTAGTGGCCACCCTCATATGGGAGGTCATGAGTTCGAGTCTCAGTGGAGGAGATCTCGAAATTGACTCTTCTGAGAGTAATAGGATGTTGGTTCTCAAAGTTGACCCATTTGAGTTAGAAAAATTGAGAGAAAAAACTTTCGAAGTAGCTTTTGTCCCACATTGATTTGGGAAGTGAGTTTGCACAACTACTTATACAAGAGTCTTTTTAAGGCTTATTGAATTGTATAGCATAAAGGCTTTCTCTCGCACGCCGTGAGTGCAAATCAAATCCCAAATGAACTTGAAAAGACTTCACTCTTCAACTGCATTACCATATTTTATAGTATATATTTATTTATTGTTTAATTTTACATGGACTCCATGACACTCTAATTACAACCAATGACACTCTAATTACAACCAAGTCATTAACAAATAAGCCACATCAGCTTTCATATCGACGACATGTCATACATTTTTACCGGAAACCTACAAAGAATGCTAAGTGCAAAAAAGAATTACTCCCTCCGTCCCATTTTACCTGTCTTACTTTCCTTTTTAGTTTGTCCCAAAATAATGTCCTCTTTCTAAAATTGAACATAACTATCATTCTACATTTCCCAATTTACCCTTTTGACTTTTCAACTTTTTAGACCATTAATGAGACAAGTACAATTGTACTTTGTACAAATTACACCTACTTTTGAAGGGTAAAATTGGAAAGTTAGTATCATTTGTTATGTTGCATTAAAACCCGTGCAAAAAGTAAATGAGACACACAATTAGGGACGGAGGGAGTAGTTTATAACTCGAATAATCACTTATTGAAGACAATGGTACAGGATGAATAATTGTAAATGGTTCATGGTGCGGGGTGACACTTTACCCAAAAAATATAGAAACCATATATCAAAATAGAAAAACCAAAACTACCATTATCACTTTAAATCCTCATTTTTGTCAACCATACAGAGAAGAATGTAGAATATACAAATTTATATTCAGTTATTCACAATAATAAAGTTCTATCAAATAGAAACATTTTCCATTAAGCAAAAGGGTCTGGAGCAGAGTTTGTGAAGTGCACTAAAAAAGAAAAACAATCTTCCTGCGAGTAATCCATAACACCTAATTTCCTGAAAGGACTTTACTAAGCATATTTTGCAGCGATGCAACTGAATCAACCGTTGATTTTGCTAGCCAACTGACCCCCACTTTTACGCGGTGCTCATTGGTTGGTAATCTGATCAAGTACGCTATTTTCCTCGCTGCAATGAGAATGAGCGTTAGAGAAGTGCGAACAAAGTAGAGAAAAAGGCTAGTAACAGGAGGATATATGAATGAATACCAGTGTGCCCAACGACACCATCCAGGGTAACTCCATCAACAAAACTAGGTGAAACAGCAGCATCGTACTTACCAAGAGTCATCATTTCACCCAAATTTTGAAACCTGCATCACTCACATAAACCACCAGTTAACGAACCAATCATATAAAATACTTTATTTTGCCATGAAATGTCATTCCTATAACAGCAAACATGAATGGAAACATCCTGCAAATGAATTAAGTTGTACTTGGAAGCAGAATTCTTTGGCTTCCGGTGACATCAGAATTCAAGTTTTGGACTTAATTACTGATTCAGAGGGAGCATTCACCCAGCTTGACAACCACACCAGAATTGTGAAATTTAGACAATACATGTACATTCTTTAAACTTTCATCGTGATCATAATTCATATGTGTGCTACTTGAAACTAAACACTGTACACTTCAATCTTATCAGGACATTTTCTCAACTAGCAATCTAGCATGAAAAACAATTCGAGCACAAGTTCCATGAACCCATTTGACATCTTTCATTCATGTATACACAAAATAATATGCACATAACAGCCATTTTGATTGATGGTTTCACCAGAAAGAATAAAATGAAGAGAGTGGATCATTAGCCATGACTGCCATGTTGTCACATATTTTACAACTATGTAGTGCCTACCAATTCTCTTTAGTGAGCAATCCTATCTGCTTCAGGTACCATCAAGCTCGCTATTTTGATGTACTCTTGTGTCTTTTTTAAACTAACAATATGCAAAGAAAGGTCTCAATAGTTCATTGCCAACCATTTGTTATACTCTTGCATTTCCATTACTAAAAAGCTACATGAATCCATCTTGCAAGACCATGAGCATTAAATTTTATTGTGAATGTGAAACTACTCATGCCATGACAAAATTGATACTCCGCTAAAAAACAAAGGAAAGTGAAACACAAAGATGACAGTGAAAACAACAATAACAGCAAAGTTGCAATATTTAATGAAACAAGGAAACAATTTTCAAACCCTACCTAAATGGCAGTAGTGGCCGACCATTGATAGCAGCCCACAAATTCCACCCTGCAAAATCAGACTGCTGGAAAGCAACCTGTGAAGAAAGTGGCAGCAGGAGAGCTAAGTGATCAAAATGGAGAACAGTGCATACTATAAATGGATAGTAAGCTTAGTTGATGTCCTCAAGGGACAGATAACTAGTTGAGCTCGATCATTTCATGGATCTTTTATTATCATTACTATTATTGTTTCTTTACAATAACTTCAATTGTCAAAAATAAAATTTTCTGTCAATCACCTGTGCAGTGGCAGGAAGCAATTTTCCATTTTTGTCCCTTAATGCAGAAGCATCACCAACTGCAAATATGCGTGGATGACCCTTAACTTGGAGGGTTTCATCTGTTTCTGCCTGCCCTCGACCATTAAGAGGAAGTTCATAGGGATAATCGCCATGTTCTAACTCAGGAAGTAGTGGTTTTGATCCAACAGTCCATAAAACTAGATCTGATTCTATAATCTGACCCTGCAAGCCTCTTTCAGAAGGCTGCAACTCCAGGATTACACTTTCAGAATGATGAGCTGTTGTAGCATGAACTGATACCGTATTTGCAGGATCATCATGGTCAACTTCACCCTTGACAGCTTTTCTTATGCAACGGACAAAGTAACCAAGTAATAGTTGAACTTTCCTGGAGGACAAAACCTGAAAAGTCTCTAATACACAATGTTTAATTTGACAAGCCCAAGTAGACCATGATGTGCACATATTCAAGATGCCAAAGAAATTTAACATGACAACAAAAGAATCTTGCATTGCATAATAACATCATCCCCCCTATATTGGCAAAAAAACAGTGTAAATGGATGAAAACTATAGGTTGGCTGTTGGTCATTGTCAATGATGGAACAATTGAAAGATGCAAAATGACATATTTCTCATAGTAGCACTGCACTGGCTATGAGACAAAAAAATTTCCAGGAGGATAAGTACAAGGAAACAACCAAAACTCAGAATTTAAAAACATAACTGAAAAGCAAATGTCTCCATTGCACTATGCAGATACATTTTTTTCTCCAAAAATTTCAAGTGCCTTGCTACAAAAGCACAAAATCATAGAGTATATCAGTATATGTTAATAGTGTAACTTGGAGGGGGCACTTCTCATAACGGTGTTTATCACACTCACAAGAAATTGCTCCAAGTCCTGTTTCCAGTGTGATTAACAACATACCAACTTTGTCAAGTAAAAAAAAAAAAAAAGCAAAATCAGAAATGTAGTATCGTGTAGCATGAAAATGCTTTATCTGGAAAACCCTTATACTGAAGATTGTTTAGATAAGATAGATATAGAGTTAGAAAGGTTTGTGCAGGTTTGCTTCTCACAACTACAGAACTTTATTTAAATAAGCACAAAAAAGACAGTACTCAAGTAATGAAGACAACTGCCTGAACCTAGTTGCACAATATAGGATATAATGTTGCAAAAGCATAATGTATTGTTTAACATATGGAACATGTTTAAAATGTGAGTTGGACGGTTATCAGTTTAGAGTGCTCACATCTAGCTAGATAGGTTAGACTAAGGGTTGGTTTCATCTCTATAATTACATATACATGTACTCTAATGTTAAAAACAATAACATAACATTACGACATTACTGTTTTCCCCTTTTCAGACTTGTTTCCACATATTGGATTCCACCTCTCTGGTGGGTGGTGGGTATTCATCACCCCCCAGATCTTCAAACCATCAGTACTAACACGTATGAATACTGCAATTCACAGATAAGGTTCCTTACCCTTAATGCAGTTTCCCTATTTCCCTCTGGAGCACTCGGCAATATTGTCTTTTCCACATTAATGGCTTGTACAATTCCCCTATCTCTCAATCTTTCTGATATAGTAGCAGCCAATTCAACTCCTCCATAACCACATCCTACCACTGTCACACTTATTGGAGAATCCTTGCCAAAGTTCTTACGTTCAAGATCTCTAAGCTTTTCATCAGCGCTCTGCAAATGAATAATACCAATTTAAGCGAGAGTTAATACAATTTGCATGAAGGCTGAAGATTTCAATTTATTAGCATATACAAAACTCTAACTATTATCCTCATACTGACAAGAGCATCCTCTAGGGTATAAAATGGTAATGCATATTCAGCAGCTCCAGGTACAACATCAAGTCTGGCTTCAGCTCCTAGTGCAAGAACCAACCTGGCTGCCCAAATGTAAAAGATGTAGAAATCAGTGAAAACATTTGAGCAAAATAAACAAGGAGTTCAGAGTAAATACAATTCAATGAAAGGATAGACCTCTAAAGAAAGACTTGAATTGATAGGGTTATAGGAGGTGAACATTTAGGGTAAAGGGATTCTGTACAATGATTGGCTGATTGCCATCTATTACACAAGGGAAACATAACACGAGGACATGGAGCTTTTTGATCTCCACATGCTGAATATTGCTTCATGCAATGAAGCCCAAAAAGATTTTTTTTTAAAGACGTTACCCTGTGGGCTCTGGTGGGATATATTTGGTTTTGGAAAAATCCAGCATTGCATTAAAGACATTTGTCCACCAGCTATTGATCTTCATTAACAGGCTAATTATTTGATTTCTGTTCTTCCTTTGTTTTAGGTAGATGGAAGGGGTTTGAAGAAGTTGGAAGCACAAGGTACCAATCATTTTCATATTCACAGCAATGAACTGCTTATTTGAGACTTAGCGGCTACACACTTGCTCTATTTAGAGAAAGATTGAGGATTTTCAAGGGGGGAAAATGCCCAATGATAATTAAAATGAATATCAATCCATTTCTGCATGCTCATAATAATAAAATGATCCTAAATATGAACAGAACTAATGATGGAGATACAGTGGTGGTTGAAAGGCTCTCTTTGGAAACATACATTCACACCATTCAAAAATGTTTTCAGTCAAAGCAAGATAGACTATGTAAACTTGTAAAGGATGAAAAACTGTTTTAGACATATCCAGGAGTCAAAGATTCCAAGTTTTAGAGTAGCATAGATCTGGGAGTAAAGATGCAAATCATGCAAGGAGAGTTAAAAGGCCAAGAAGTCTCCTCTGTGCTTTATTATTATATACTCAAATCCCTCAGAAAACAAAAGGTAAATAAAGAAAATACAAATATTCAACTAAACTCCTAATGAGTAATGATTGTCCAGAAAATGAAATCCTATCCTGATATGTCTTCTGCACAGACCTAACAAGCAAGAAATCTATTTTATATTACATTTTTTTCAAAGGGTTGTGTGTGTGTTTCTGTTTTTGCTAATGAATTAATGATTAACCAGTGAACTTATGCAATACTTTTGCACAGACAATTATGAAAAATGTCAATGAAAACAGCATTTGGACAACAGCCACCTTAGGATAGATTTTGCTCAAATGTTTAAAACAGTTCATCAATACGTTCAGCACTGATGCTATGTTTGGTCCATTGATTATAAATGAAACTCCACTTCTGGTCCTCATGGACAATGGTGGTTCCTCAACTATTTTTAACAGGACAAGAATGGTCCTTCCATTTGCCAGTTTAAGGACTATATTTTGTCCTGCTATCCATATTTGGAGGACCACTCCCCTCCACAGGCAAAAAAAAGTGGAGTTCCACTCATAGCTGAGGAACTGAAAATGGAATTAACTCAATAAGTTCAATACTAATATTGTTAGGAAATTGGGGGTTGATCACCATCCCTAGTATTGTTTCATGCATCTTAAAATGCTCAACCAAGCTGGCCTTGGCAAGGATCTCAAAATCATACCAGTCATATTCAATAGCTAGGCCACTTTCAAGATGAACAGTTCCTCCAGGGTCAGATGGTGCAGGCACATTTGTCAGCAAATGGTCTCGGGGATATAGGCACTTGACCCTGTCTTTGAAGAAGTGCACGCTGGTGTTTGCAAGCAATTGAGAGAATAATGGTGCAATTTCCCACATGTCTACTTCTGCATTTAGAAAATAGCAATAATCATGAACAGAATAGATACTAGCAATAGAACTCTGAAAAAAAATCGCTTCATTGGTGAAACCTATTACATACCCCCAGAAAGAAGTTCATATAACATGGGCTTAAAAACAAAGCGTTCAGATTGATCAACAAGGATGACCTGCAGACATCAGAATTACCAACTCACTTATCCCAGTACACAAATAAGCAAGAATGCAATCATGCTTCCAAATTACTAATACTCCCAATTGACAGAAGGAATGAATCATACATTCAATGACCAGTATATGTATTAATTTGTTGAATAAATGGTGGAATAGTTATCATAATCTGAACATGTACTTAAAATTGAAACTTACCTGGGGCTTTTTGTCATCACTCCAAACAAGTGATTCCAATCTTAGTGCTGTGTAAAGTCCTCCAAATCCACCACCAAGTATGCATACCCTTGGCCTCTGCACACATCAAAATTAAATAGTTAAATTTACTGGACATTTTGGGATCACTTTAAACACATAGAAATATATTTACCAACTGCAATCACAAAGACTTTAAGTTTGCTAGAATTCATTTGCTAATTGTGATGGCTTCCCAACAAATAAACATATATATTGAACTCGACCTCAAACCCCAACTCTTTGGGTTAAAACTTATGCAATATATATCAGTAGAAGCAGTAACAGTAGCTAATATTGTCGAAAAGAAGAAATTGAAAGAGGGCGTATTCTGAATGACCTTGTTATCAGGCCATTTAAAGGTAACAGGTTTAGAACCGTCAATTCCATTTGCTTCCGCAGTGCTCCCATTTCCCCCACCCGCATTGGCATTGACTCGGAATGACTCGCCCCGCACTGCGATGCTACCAGAAGAAGCAGAACTAATGCTTTCACTCCGAATATTCTTACTCTTGCGACTGCTCCTCAATTGCATCAGAATCGAAGATTGCGTCTTTGGAAATGTTCCTGAAATTGCTATAAACCCATGTTTCAGTATCAATCATGCAATACTACAAAGCAATGAATGTAGCAAGATAGCTTACGAGTGTTGAAATTGAACAGTCGTGTTGCTGTGGCTGAAGCATAAGAGGAAGATCTCGCGACCGCAGCGTGGGATGCCATTACTGATTGACTGCTTCTCCAGTGATTAGGTGATGGCTGTAACTGGTAAGAGTAAGAGAAAGGCCACAATTCAGAGATGGAAGGAACTCAAAGGCCTAAAATTCGATGAGTTTGGGTGGCTCTTTGGGCTCCACGACGCTCTGCTACTCATGGATGAAGACATTATTGAGAATATACTTATGTGGCGTTTGGATGAAAATACGGATTAAAATTATAATTGTTGTGAATAATAATAAGGGAAAATTCGTTCGTATAACGATAGTTATAGAATTTGTTTCTAATTATTGGTCCTGCTCACTTTTTGTTCATAAGTTATTAATGATGTTGCACTTTCACAACATTAGGGATTAGAAGTAAGCATGAAAAGTGGAATGTCCATGATAGCTTAAGGCGAAAAGTGAACACAACTCATACTTTGGACGAATTCTACAATTACTCTATAACTAAGGGACAAAAAGTATAATTTTTCCTAATAATAATAATAATAATAACAATAATAATAATAATAACAATATGAAGGAGCACTGGAAATATGCTTAGAGCATCCTTATTAATGGGGTTATTTTGCGATTTTTGAGGGATTTTTGTAAGTGTTATTAGGAAAGAGAAAATTGGATGAGATGAAAAAAAAAAAACAAATATGATTTTTTTTTTAAAAAATGTGTCAGACGCGCCTGCATGGGCGGTTGCTGTGCGTGAAACGCGCACAACAGCAGATGATGGTCAAAGAAAAATGTCAGATTACACTGTTGCATGATCCTTGGTTTGCAGGAGCTCCCTTCCCCCTTTCTCATCTCCTCTCTCATGCCAACATGGCATAAAATCTGACATTATCCCCGAAAAACCATTGATAAGGGCGCTCTTAGAAAGGAAGAGTGGAGCAGATTAATATTGATGTTGTTTGAAATCAATTTCACAATGAGGGATGTTGGACATTTACATCATGTTTGGTTCACGGAATGAATTTTAAGGAAATAGGAATAGTATTCCATAAAGAATGGAATAGGTTAGGAATAGAATAAGAAATATATTCTATTGTTTGGTTCGCTAAAGAAATAGACTTTAGGAATGTAATTTCAGTTTTTGGTTGGTTCAA
>CM008332.1:22565900-22576401 GCA_002525835.2 Ipomoea batatas
TATGTAAAAATAACTCTCTATAAATAATACATTACAAATGGCGGGCATTATATTCATTATAGATTTTATATCTTTAACAATTGGTGATTTTTTTTTCTTTTTTCATTTTTTTAGATTTGCTAAAATGGAGCCAAAACCTTCTAAGCCTAGAGTATTTGTAATTGGTATTATAAGTATTAGTATACAATTATATTTAATAATTGATATATCAAATTTATAAGAAAAAAGTGTCAAATAAACTACTAAACTTATTGCTTTAGTGCAATTGAGTAACTGGACTTTAAAAAATATGTAATTAAATCCTTAAACAAGTAAAATATGTGCAATTGAGACATTTTTCAAAAAAAAATCAGTAAAATCGCCATTTTCTCTACCTTACAAGTTACGATGAAAGGCCGAAATATATATTTTAAACTTAAATTGTAATAAAAGAAATTACTCATTTCTTCCCATTTTATGTGTTTAGTTCGGTTAACAAGGTTTGGTTAAAGTTATTTTGATTTCAATTTTTGATAATAACAAGCTTATTATTAATTTATATTAAAATTTATATATTTAGAAACTACTCCACATTAAAAGTACTATAAAATACAAAATTTTAATTTAAAAATAATTAAACCTAATAAAGAAAATAAGCAAAAAAAAAAAAGAGTTAGTTAAGCAGTGAGTAGTAAACCTGACAAGTAAAATGGGATAGAGGAAGACATGAAGTATAAAAATGTCTCAATTATATTGCACATATTTTGTTTGATTGCACATTTTATAAGTTCAGTGACCCAATTACACAAAAGTGATAAATTTAATGACCTATTTGACAGTTACTCCAATTTATATTTGTATCATTCTAATCATAGTTTGAAAATGAGAGGCATAAGAAAGACAAAAACAAATTATTTAATTACATACCCTGAGGTGTTGTAAAGCCTTGGGGTGATCGTGAAGATACTTGAGGCACATCATGGAAGTTTTTGAGAGAGTTTCATATCCAGAGTACAAAATGGTAATGATCTGATCATATATTTGCTCATCACTTAGCTCATATTTTGTCTCCACTTTCCCCAATAGTTGATCAACCAAGTCATTGTACATTTCCTTTGAAGCTCTCCTCCTATCCACCATTTCTCTCAACATTTTTATGGCATTTTTCCTTGCCTGCCAATACAACAATAAATTAAAATAAACATATATACTCAGTTATTCTACATTATATTAGATCATACTTCATTTCAATTTCGATTCATCAAATACTACGAGTTTAAAATTAGTCATATTTGGCATTCAACTATTCCAAATATGCACTTTTATTCAATTCTTGAAATGTGATATATTTTTTTTTGCACCGGATCGACCCAATTCAGGGGCAAATATGTGGTGGGGTTTTAACACCAATTTATATAATGAACTAGAAGAATTAATTCTGGATTTAGTCCTTTGATTATCACTATTTTCTAAATTTTAGTCATTGACTTTTAAAACTACCAAATTTAGTCTTAGAGTATTGTATTGTTTATAATTTTATGCCTTTGTAAATGTTTCCCTGTGTGAAAGGTTAACATTGATTTGTGAAATTAAGACTGCAAGAATACAAAAATTAGGGCCTTGTGTAGTGTTCCTGTGTGTAAGAAATAATCGGTGCAATGGTCATGACTTTTCAATTTTACCCTCTCAATATTAACGATTTACACTGAGAAAAGTTAAAAATAGATTAAAATTGAAAAAATCCAATACTTAAGAACTAAATTTGATAACTTTAAAAGTCAATGAATAAAAATAAAAATAAGTACTCCATAATAGTCAGGACTAAATATATATAGAATTAACTCAAAAAAATGTAATAGTTGAGAGACCAGAACAAGAATTAACTCTTTTGCATTAAAGGTTCTCTAGTGTGCAAATAAAATATGTTGAGAAAACAAAATTAAGCAATAATGAAAATAAAATAAAGAGAAATTGCATAAAATTAAGGTTATATTTTGCATCAGGAATCAAAATCTAAAATAATTGTGAATGCATAAACATTAAACAAAATAGAGAAAATCAACTATGGGAAAGCAAAAAGTTAGAAAAAGATTGTCAAACCCTAAGCTAGTAGGGGATCGGAGTACCTTTAATGCTGCATGGTAAGCAGTACCAGGAATGTTAAGAGGTAAAGATATAGCTCCATTTGCCATCTTATCAAATTCTTGTTTGAAAGCTATGCTAAGTGAACTTGGTTCACTGTCCACTATCTGATAATATGTTACAAAAAATGCCATCTGAAACATTAAAGAGACCAAAAAAAAAAAAAATTAGTCAATCCGTTAATGCTGTAATATTAGATAATTAGAGAGTCACTCCGTGCCACTAGACCAAGGTCATTGGTCAAACCAACTAAGTTGGTCAGGCTATTGACTTGGTACCATGATGTTACAAGTTCAACTTCCAAGGCTGCTGACTTGATCAACACAATGTTACAAGTTCATCTCCCTACGAGAGTAACCTATTGGCTTCCTTGGTTTGAGTCGGTAAGGGCCGGGTAACTTAGACTGATTTTATTTCCTTATGGTCTTTTGCTAAATAGGGTCACACGATGATGTTTACCCAGAACACTCTCGGGTAGATCACACAAAAATAACGAGAGTACTTACACCTAGGGTTTCCTGTTGGATATCAAGAATTGTTCTGCCATGAAAATCTTGGAGATAAAGCTTCATGTATTTCTCAATCTTGGGCAGCAAATGCTGTCTGATCATGGGAGTCCCAACAAGGGAGAGCAAAGAGCCCCTAAAAAGTTTGTGATTAGGGCCATGCATCATAGCAATATTGTACTTGCCCATAACATCCCTGTTGGACTTAGGGTACCCTGGGACAAGACCCTTTGCTTCATTCATCAAGATGTATCTGTTCACATCAGGATCGTTGGATACAACTGTGGGACCACCCAATATATGTGTTTTATACATATCTCCATACCTGTTCTTCATCACAATGGTCCCATCCATTATTTTTGTTTGGTTTCCAAAACAAAAAATTTACATAGAAATATAAGGAGTTAATTCCATTTTTGTCCTAGAATTATAGGTGACAATTCACTTTTTTAGTCTTTTTTTTAATCATAACATCCACTTTTAGTCTTACTATTATTATGGTATGACCATTTTTGGTTGTCTATCAACAAAATAGTTTAAATTTCGTTAAATACAAGGGCATTTCGATATTCAATTATGAATTTTTTCAAAACAAATAAACATAAAAAAATATAATGGGTCAACCTACTTTGTATAAAAAAAAATCTAAATGTCACTGTTGCAAAAATCCCCCACCTAGGCCGCTTAGGCACCACCTAGATGCTAGGCGCCCCTAACCGAAGCGAATTGCTCTCTAGGCGCCTAGCGCCTAACTTGGCCGAATGGGCCAAGTTGGCGGCCGACTTGGCCGAATTTGACCGAGTTAATTAACTCGCTCAACTCGGTACAGTTAGCTGAGTTAACTTGAGCGAGTTGACCTTGTTAAATTTATATAAATAAGAAAAGTAATATATATATATATATATATATATATATATATATATATATACACTAGACCGCTTAGGCGCTAGTCTACCGTCCGACTAGTGCCTAGCGCCTACTACAACCATACTAAATGTCGTTGTATTTAAGGACATTTCAACGACTTTGTTGACAGATGACCAAAACTGGTCATGTCACAATGATACTAGGACCAAAAATGAATGTTTTGATAATAAAAGGACTAAGGGTGTGTTTGGTAACCCGGAAAATGATTTTCGGAAATCATTTTCCGGGTGTTTGATGTTTGGCATGCAAGCAGTGGAAAATGTGGTCAACAGAAAATGAATTCTGTTGACCACAGAAAATGGCCTTGCTTTTCCGGAAAATGGCTTCCAGTAATGAACGGAAGAGAGGGAGTGTGTCGTCCCTCTCCAGTCCGTCGGACTGGTTTCCGCCAGTCTGCCGGCTCTGGTTTCCGGCGAAACCAAAGCAGATCCGAAAACCAAAGTAGCGCGATTATTTTTTTTTAATTTTATTTTTAATAAATATTATTAGTTTATATATTTTTATATTTTAAATAAATTTATAAAAATATATAATTATACATTTCTACTCATTTTCCGGAAAATGAACCAAACACACAAAGACAGTTTTCCAAGATGCAACCAAACACGGGAAATGAAATCATTTTCCGAAAAATGACTCATTTTCCAGAAAACATTTTCCAGAAGTCATTTTCATATATGCTTTCCAAACACACCCTAAAAGTGAAATGTCACCTATAAAACTAGGACCTAAAATGGAATAAACTCAAATATAAATATGAAAGAGAGAGAGAGAAAAGGAAGCAAACTTGCATTGATCTGCGTTGAGCCATGAAAGCTGGTCCTTGCTGTAGAAAATTGAGTGTCTCACCAACAAAGGGCAGTCCAAGAGTACCAGGGGGCACTCCTTTCCTGCTGAACCTTATGTGGTTCCATTTTACTAAAATGAAGAAAATAGAGAAGAAGCCAATGCTCAACCAAATCACAGCCTCCATGCCTGCCTTAGCTTCAATTCCTTGATGGACTAATTAATTTACAACCACTACCAAAATATTCTGTATCTATGGAATTTATATATACATTTATTCATTAATCCAAGACTACCAGGGGGCATGCACCTATTTAACACTCAAAGGTTTTTGTTAAACCCTAAAGCCCGTTTATAGATAAGCCCGTTAGGGTTTCCTCTATTTTGTATAAGTAGTGGTAGTCTGTACAGTTCTATTTTTACTGAGATATATGAATATACATTATTCTCTCCCACATTCACAGTTTTCAACTTACCAACAAATTCTGGAGCGGATTTAGCCTAATTTGACTAATATTTCGATTGATTTAGAGAATATTTTAGATAGTTACGTTGCAACATTATTTAATTTTGAGAATCTCAATTTAGGGAGAATGAATGTAACCTTTTTAAAAAAATCATACCTCCCATAAAAATGTCACTTTTTTCGGCACTAGTAGTTACTACTCGGCATAGCTTCATGTTTATTCTATTTTTTTTTGTTTTTTTTTTACGATTCATTGGAGTATGTTTTTTATCAGGTTTGTTGATGGATTTGTAAAGAGTTTATTACCGAAATGGTCCCTCGACTATTGTAAAATTACCAATTTGGTACTCGACAATTTTCTTGCCCAATTTAAGTCCTCAACTTTGAAAATTTTAACCAATTTGATCCTCTGTTTATTTTGGTGTTAAACATCCGTTAAATCAAGATCAATTTGATAATTTTTCTATAGTAAATGGACCATTTCAGTAATTAATTTTTGACTGAAATGATCCCCTGACTATAGCAAAATTACCAAATTGGTTAAAATATAATTTTCAAAGTTGAAGACTTAATTGGGCAAGAAAAATTATCGAGGACCAAATTGGTAATTTCGCAATAGTCGATGACCATTTCAGTAATAAACTCGATTTGTAAATTTAGGAGGGAATGCATCATAGGCTGTTGTGTTGTGCATTAGGGCATTAGATGTGGTGCAACATAGGACTGTGGATAATGCATTGGTTGCTTAGTGTTGTGCATTGCAGGACTTCGAGATGTGCATTGACTATCCACCGGGTTGTCAATTTTGTGGGGTTTAGGGTTTAAGGTGTGACAATGTAATAGGGTCAGTTGTATTCAAAAAAAAAAAGGGTTTAAGGTGTGCACTTACAAAATGTTGTACATCTTTGTACACTCAGAGTAAAAGTTGTACATTGCTAGTAATAAAAGTGTGCATTTCTATGGAACTAGTGGTGCATCACTTTGTTGTAAGGTGATGAAGGAATGGTTGTTGCGTTAATCTCATCAAACTTAGCTACACTTATTTTGTTGGCAACCTCTAAGACTTCCACTGCAAGATTGTTTTTTTCAAAATTCAAACTCACTTAGAGCTATTTTTGAAAAAGCGTTTAAATGTGTATTCAACTCCCTTTTCCCTCCCTCTCTCTCTAGACTTTTAGCTTACCCAAGACCAACATATACTTATATAGTAGTGCAGTTAATGTTGTTTTTTTCCAGGTTTGCATAGAGTCCTTTTTAGGAAAAATACTACATGTACTCTCAACTTTTACTCTCTCACAAATCTTAGATGTAGACAATTTTTCTTGTATCTACTTAATAAAAAAGGAAAATTGTAATTTTTGCCCCTCTATGATATGTCAATTATCAATGTCACCCCTGAATTATTAGTGGTGTAAATGTTGCCCCTCAATTTTAAAAAATGGTACATATATTGCCCCTCTCATGATGTAAATATTGCCCCTCTGTCGGTACGAGAGGGACAATATATGTATCGTTTTTGAAAATTGAGGGGCAACATTTACACCACTAATAATTCAGGGGTGACATTAATAATTGGCATATTATGGAGAGGCACAAATTACAATTTTAATTTCCCTAATAAAAATATCTTATCCATACTTGCTACATAAGAGAATATAATTGAAATAAAATTTGAGAGCCCACATATATCAAATTCCCCATTTTATGTTTCTTTCTTTTGCCTATAAAAAAGTGTTAATCTATAAATAGGAGTAAGAATGACAATGAGGTGGGAAATAGAGTCTCCATCTCCATATTTATGTTTAATTTGACTTCTTTAAAGTTAAAAATCACAGCTAAATTTAAATGAACCTCAGAAACAATTTAAATAATTCATCAATTTAGAGAGATGATGTAATACAAATAAGTAATTTCTTCTATCTTTTTCTGATGTATAAAAATTAAGATGCATATGCTTCAATTAATTATAACAAGGCACAAGCCATCATTCATCAGTACTTGCTCACCCTCACATGCAATCCATTTACTGCTTCAACTCTGGGGAATTTCTTGATTTTGGCTTCTTGAATTTCTTCCCATCTACAAGTAATAATAAAAGATTAAATATGACAAAACACAATAATCATAAAACTAAAAGAAAAATTTGTTAATTTGAAAATTCGACTAATCAAGTGGCTATACCATCATTATACGAAGTATGAGTTTCTATTTTCAGTAAATGTCATTTTTACACATGGTATTGTAACAATTTTCTCTATATATGTTTGTAAGTGCACGAATGTGTATATATATATGTATGTATGCACATATATGTATATCATTAACTTGAATTTCAAAGAAAATGTGGGGAATGAATTACCTGTATTGAGTGACAAAGTGGTGAAGGAAAATAGATATCTTAACAATTCCCCATTCCTTTCCTGGGCAAAGCCGACATCCTCCCCCAAATGCTAAGTAGTAATTATGACTCTCCAATTTTTTATCCTGCACCATAGCATTTTACATAAACTTTACAAACCAGATTTCCGGGTTTCCATCAGAAATCAGATATTTCTGGTTTCCGTCATCCTGACGGAAACTATTGATGCGAGTTCGTCACGAAATGAAGAAAGTTGTGGTGGAAAATGACTTCCCAAAATAAAGAGAAGTCATTTTTTAAAAAAAATTGTCATAGTTTTCTTTTGACCCGGAATTGATTTCCATTGACTTTAGTATTTTTTTCATTTCTAAAAATGAGAAATTCGAAAAATGATTTCCAGAATTTATTTGCCCGTTTCCAAGTTAAATTGAATTGGATAACCAACCTCTAACCACCTCCATGGATTAAAAGCATATGGCTCTGGGTAAACAATGGGATCATAGTTCAGCTCTCTTACATAAACATAGATTCTCCATGCTTTTGGAATCAATGACCCTGAAAATGTTAACTTTAAATTAAAAACAAAAACTTATTTTAAAAGTATTCACTTAATTAATTTTAAAAAATATTCCGATAATAACAAAAACCACATAACAAGTAAAAATTAAAAATAAGTAAATTGGTAACATATTAATTAAGCGTACATATATACATACCATTGAGAACAAGATCTTGAGTTGTCTGCCTCAAAACCCCATTGACAACCGTTGAAAGCCTTAAAGTTTCAAGAATGACCTGAAAATTAATTTAAAATTTTTATTATATAATAATGCTTAAAAAGCACGAGGGGTCATTGCCTCCACTGATGCTCGATTTTATGACCTCCCATATGAATGAGTCACTACATGTCATCTAAGCACAATGTGCTTGGTAAAGAAAAGTATAACTTATCAAATTAAACTTAAAGTAAACATTTACAAAACAAAATTCGGTATAACACTAACATTGAAAATTTTTAATTTTAAAACAATAGACACGACTAAATTGTAACTCCCCTGAAATAACTCGCCTTTCAAGTTAATTGGTGTTGTTAGATATTTCATTAATTTTAAACGAGACTTCTAGTATAATATGAAATTAAATATACGGGATCTATATATATATATATATATATATATATATATATAAATTAAATGTACTAAAAATAAACTTACAGCACGAGTAAAAGTCATGGATTTATAATCATCCCAAGTGATTGGATCATCTGGTGTCTTCCCTTCGCGAATTTTGAAATGCTCATCCTACAAACAATAATAATAATAATAAATGCCAAAACTCAAATACACACACATTCTCGGATAGTGGCTGAAGATTTTTTTTTTTTTATCACCTAAATAATAACAAAATGTCGTCCACAATAGTGCATCTCTAACTAGGTCAAAGTGTGATGTGATTATGTAATAATAACTCTCTATGAACAATACATTACAAATGGCGGGCATTATATTCATTATAGATTTTATATCTCTAACAATTGGTGATTCTTTTTCATTTTATTTTTTTTAGATTTGCTAAAATGGAGCCAAAACCTTCTAAGCCTAGCTACCACTTATCATGGATAGAGTATTTATAATTGGTATTATAAGTATTAGTATACAATTATATTTAATTGATATATCAAATATATAAGAAAAAAATGCCAAATAAACCACTAAACTTATTGCTTTAGTGCAATTGAGTAACTGGACTTAAATCATTAAACAAGTAAAATATATTCAATCGAAACATTTTTTTTTAAAAAAAAAATCAGTAAAATCACCATTTTCTCTACCGTACAAGTTACCATGACCTATCTGACACTTGTTTTAATTTATAATTGTATCATTTTAATCATAGTTTGAAAACGTGAGGTATAAGAAAGACAAAAATAAATGATTTACATACCCTGAGGTGTTGTAAAGCCTTGGGGTGATCATGAAGATACTTGAGGCACATCATGGAAGTTTTAGAGAGAGTTTCATATCCAGAGTACAAAATGGTAATGATCTGATCATATATCTGCTCATCACTTAGCTCATATTTTGTCTCCACTTTCCCCAATAGTTGATCAACCAAGTCATTGTACATTTCCTTTGAAGCTCTCCTCCTATCCACCATTTCTCTCATCATTTTTATGGCATTTTTCCTTGCCTACCAATACAACAACAAATAAAATAAAATAAAATATGTGGTTGGATTTTACCACCAATTTATATAATGAATTTAAAAAAATAGAGTTAATTTTGGATTTAGTCCTCTGATTATCACTGTTTTTCAAATTTTAGTGATTGGCTTTTAAATTTACCAAATTTAAGCTTAGAGTATTGAATTCTTTTTAATCTTAATCCATTATATTGTAAATGTTTCCATGTGTGACACGTTAACATTGATGGTGAAATTAAGACCTCATAATAAGGCTAGGGCATTGATACTGTTCCCATGGCTGAGAAATATATATAATAAGCACAATGCATGGTCATGACTTTTTAATTTTACCCACAATGTTAACAATTCGCACCAGAAAAAGTTAACAGTGAATGAATTAAAATTTGAAAAGCTAGATTCAATACTTAAGATTGTTAAACCCTAAGCTAGTGGAGGATGGGAGTACCTTTAATGCTGCATGGTAAGCAGTACCAGGAATGTTAAGAGGTAAAGATATAGCTCCATCTGCCATCTTATCAAATTCTTGTTTGAAAGCTATGCGAAGTGAACTTGGTTCACTGTCCACTACCTGATAATATGTTACAAAAAATGCCATCTGAAACATTAAACACACAAAAAAAAAAAAGGATTAGTTAATCAGTTACATATATCAAATTACATATCTTCTTGGTCACCCCAACTAAATTGATCAGACTGTTAATTACTTGATAACCACAATGTTACAAGTTCAACTCACAACCAGAACAACAAACTTATTGGCCTCACTCCTTGCGGTTTGAGTCAGTCACATATGGGGTAACTTAGACTGATTTATTTCTTTATGGTCTTTTGCGGCTATAGGATTACAAGATGGGGTTTACCCAGTGCACACATTCTTGGATAGATCACACAAAAATAACAAGAGTACTTACACCTAGGGTTTCCTGTTGGATATCAATAGTTGTTCTGCCATGAAAATCTTGGAGGTAAAGCTTCATGTATTTGTCAATCTTGGGCAGCAGATGTTGTCTGATCATGGGAGTCCCAACAAGGGAGAGCAATGAGCCCCTAAACAGTTTGTGATTAGGGCCATGCATCATAGCAATATTGTACTTGCCCATAACATCCCTGTTGGACTTAGGGTACCCTGGG
>CM008332.1:22643946-22657506 GCA_002525835.2 Ipomoea batatas
ATACACATAATATTTACACAAAATACACATAACTCATCCTCCTAAACATTCAAATGCACAAACACATCACAACATGTGTTACTAACATGAAATCACAACATGCGTTACTAACATGAATACACATAACGGTTGCCTAGAATACACAGAACGGTTGCCTGGAATACACAGAATGATTGCCTGAAATACACAGAATATTAACATAAATACAGACCGGCCGAAACGGAAAACGTGATTTTAAAAAAAAAACGGATAATTAGTTTACAATGCTCAAAACGACGTCGTTTAGGTATGTGGTGCACATTGCTATGTGCACCATGGTGCACAGTATAATTTGCCGGACCACAACAAGAGTAGTAACGTGTCAAAATTTGGGTTCTCTATTAAAAAAAAGAAGAAGAAGTAAATAGATAAATAAAGAAAAAAGAAAAGGTTAACCTTGGAAACTCCAACAAACTTTGGTAGAGAAAGGGACTGTACAATACAGGTCCTAAATATGGTTGAAATGCCATTTTCAATTAAAGTTTTGATGGAGTTAATATATGCAGGCAGATCAAGTGCTTGTCTATAGCAGTGAGCATGGGCGGATCCACAATGGGGCAGTGGGGCAGATGTTCCCTTATTATATATACATACATACATATATACATACATGGGATCGTGAATTTCACTTAAATATGATATGAAATGTCATGGGATCGTGAATTTCACTTGAAGTACTTTTGTATATTTTAGCTTCTTTTCTTTATTTTAGCTCCTCCAACCCTTCAATAAATTAAATATTTTTTAAAAAGTCTTTTATTTTGTGAATCATTTAGTTAATGTATTCCACACATTTATACTTACATGTGTTCGGATTTTAGAAAAATTTAAAGTTAATTTAACTAAAAGAAAATTAAAATTAAAGTATTTATGAATATAACGTCTTTTCTATTCAAACTATTTTATCTAATTGATTATGTTTCATATTTTGCAATAAATATTTTTATAACATTTTAAAGTGTTTTAAAATTTCACCTTATCCAAATATAGTTTTGACTCCCCCTAACTATCATGTAGTCTTTCATAAACATTGTATTATAATTTATAATATATCTTGTATTTGAATCATATTATGAGTGTTTAATATTTTGTCATTCACATTTTTAATAAGTCATTTGAACTACGTCTCCACTCATAATTTTTTTAATTCGCCGCTGATAGTCAACAAAAGATGTGTCTTTTTCGTACGAAACGAGGACTGAAAATAAAAGGCTTTGTGTCCTTAGTGGACCACTGTTTTCTCCTCAATCCCACAACCAAGGGATAGGGACCTGCCTTATATGGACATTTCCTCTTCACTTTCTTTGTGGTTTATGTTTCATCTCTAATTTTCTCCACTCTCATTTTTCTTGGTTAAATGAACCCAGAATAGTATTCATATGGCCGAGTTAATATCTTCTTCTTTTTTTTTTTAAATCAAAGAGAAGGATAAATTTTGAAAGAGGTGAAGTCTAGTTCGAACACACCAAAGATTCAAAATGAGTGAGCAATGCAATCATCGAGCACGATTTTGTTCTCTAAAGCCACCTAGCATTGCATCCCTAATAGCATTTCTACAAACTTTTGCAAGCATTCAAGAGATAGAGTTAATTCCAACAATGGTCCTCCGATTATGTTGATTTTTCAAAATTAGTTCCCCACTTTTAATTTGGACAATTTAAGTCCCTTGACTTTCAAATTCTTTCTAATGTTGGTCCTTTCGTCAAATTTTGGTTAAGTAGATGTCAAATGAAGGGATAAAATTGTACGTTCACCTGTTTAGTATATTATTACTCGTATTTCTCCTATCCTATACGCTGTATATATGAATATAATCTCAGTCGAAGTCTCACTCGAAGCCATATAATCTCAGCCACTCTTCAACTGAGATTATATTCATATATATATAGCGTATAGGACAGGAAAAATATGAGCAATAATACACTATACAGGTGAACGAACAATTTTACCCCTTCATTTGACTTCAACTTAACCAAAATTTGATGAAAGGACCAACATTGGTGATAGGGAATATACCCCGGGTATACGACCATACATATTTTTGTACGAATGATCGGTACGGGTACGGGTATTGGCCTATAAAAGGAACTCCTAGCCCTTCAAGTGGGGGGCTTAAGGATCCCTCCTCCTCCTCTCTCTAGAAACATGAAGGCTAAGCTCTCCCTTCTCTCTCCCTTCTCTCTATGTTACTCCTCAAAGAATAATCAATAAAGGAGATGGTTTGAGGGCCAATTATTGATTTACATTATACTTTACATACATTCTTCTACATATTTTGTACATGGAGTATATGGAAGATTTAATCCATATCAATTGGAAAAAATTTGAAAGTCAATGGACTTAAATTGTCCAAATTAAAAATCGAGGACTAATTTTAGAAAATCAACATAGTCGGAGGACCATTGCTGGAATTAACTCCAAGAGATATAAAGAGCCTCCCAAAGGTGACAAAGACACAAAATCCAAAATTATTGTTTGGGCCATCATAGTCCACACAGCTGTGTAGATTATACTAACAAATAATATATATTTAGTACACAAATAATATATTTTTAATATATTAAACATGCAATTATATTTAAAAAAAATACATTATTTAGTATAATGTACATTCAGTACACAAATAATGTACTTTTAGTATATTAAAAATATACTTTTGGTTACGGTCCAAATAACATTGTGTATATTAAAAATATACTTTTGGTTACGGTCCAAATAACATTGTGTAGACCAGGGTCCAAACAATAATTTGCCTACAAAATCGGACCAGGCTAGTTTGGTCCTCGAGTATAGATTGGTAAATACAGGATGGAATTGTTATTGTTCATGAAGCGAAGTTCTTTCTATTTCTGAGACCATAAACATTACAAAATCTACTATAATAAAGGCCCACAAAGCCTATAGAGTAGTGTTTGAGGGTCCTGGTGAACAAGAAAATTGCAGTAACGAATATCTTGAACAGATATCTTAACAAAATGATCCATCTCTTGGCCCAACCAAAAATTAAATTGATGCAAATTGTTTTTTGTCTGATTTGCAGATGACTTGTAATTTTCCAGAATGGAATTCAAGTTACAAGATCATTCTGCGGTTTACAGATCAAGAGGGAGGCTGGTATATTTAGCATGGGAGGTACAGCGTAACCCGTTTAATCATAGCATATGGCAGTGTTAGTCTCCAATCTTTCTGTTTACGGCTTAGTGGCCTACCTTTAGCAGAGGGACTGCGGTTTTCCTTGACATCAACCAGCTTCCACACACAGCTTCCCGAGTCTGCATCAATGGACTCCAGGAAGAATATCTTGTTCGTTTCAGGGGCTCGAGATTCTTCATCTTCCACAAAGCTCACTCTCATTGGCATGTGTTTGAACCGGTTCAAGTCATCAGGCACTTTCAGTAGCCGATCTGCCCCAGGAGATGACACCTTGCAAAAACAGAAAAAGCAAACCAGTGGGGCTTCAAAGATTAAGACTTTTTTACGTTATACTTGTTACAAGATTACGTAGTGTCCAGGTAGTAACGTGAAAAGTTCAGAACGAGATATGTACCTCAAGAGCCAAATCCTCCGGAAATTCTCCCATTGCCCCTGCTTCATCTAATCTTTTCTTATATTGGTGGCTGAAATGTTCTATCTCATCCATGCTTGGACAGCCATATCTGACGAAATATAAAATATCAGAACTTTTTGAACTGCTGCAGAAGATCGCATAATATGATACTATATATACTAACAAACAGAAATGATTTCAGCACACTCTAAGCCACTATGCTCTATAAATTTGATTATGTTAGATTGGCACCCGTAAGGGAGAACTTAGGGAAAAGTTTCAAATGGATTAATGTGTAGGAGATCCAATGCAAATGTAATTCAATACAAGATTCTCTGTGTTGGGCGGAGGCTAGTAAAGGGCCAAGTCCAGCAATTGGTAGCTAGGGGATTGTTGGGCAGAGGCCGGTGAAGGGCCAAGTCCACTTTGCCTCTCGAAAATGTGGCGGTGTAAAGAAATAAAGTTACGCCTTTGTTGTGAGCTATAACTTTGGCGTAGTGGTAAGCGATTAGTTCCTAAAATAAGTGGTATCAGAGCCATGTCACGGAAATCCAGCACCCAATCTCTCGAAAATGTGGCAGTGTATAAACAAATAAAGTTGCGCCTTGGCTGTGAGATATAGCTTTGGCATAGTGGTAAGCGCTTGGTTCCTAACACTATGATCACAGAAAGACTTCATAGATACTGATTTTAGTAGTAACCATGGAATCAGTAAATGCAAGGATTTATTTAGCATGTCAATGGGAAAAGATAGCAGCTATGGATAATGCCAATGGGAAACACAAACATAAAAATCAGAATGTACTAACTCTTTTAATACTATAATGGCTGTTCTAGATATTTCCCTAGAAGATAAGACCTTACTCAAGAAGAGGATCAGAATATATATGAAGAACAATGGCAGTATTGTGTTCATGACTGTAAAAGCGTAAAGGAAAATCAGGAACATACTCAAGGAGGAAGCAGTATAAAAAAGAGCTGGAAAAATCCTTCTTTTGCCTTATAACACTTCAAGAACTAAGTCCTAACTGTAGGCTGACACCCCCAACCGTAAAGATTCAATTAGTTGGATTCTAAGTGCAATAAATATGCGCTTTTGGCCTTTCAGACTTACTCATTTGTAAGTTTGTCCAGTCTCACATAGATGTATCCTCGAGGAGAAGTTTTGAAAGCATAGAGCTCCATGTCAACAGTATGCTCCTTTAGTACCCCATGAGCTATGGACAATGCCTGCTCACCCCATGGACAATTTCGGAATACAACTCCACCACCATCACCTCCATCTCCAATCTGAAAGTTTGATCATCTTCACACTCATATTCACATATAAAATATCAAGCTGGGGTAACCCAGCAAAGTTAGATAAGGATACAAACTTATAACCACAAGGTTACGAGTTCAAATCACAGTCTTTTTGGTTTGAGCTGGTCACAGGCTAGGGTCAGGGATTACCCAATGCACACCCTTGAATAGTGGCTGCGGTTTCCTCGTCACCCCCAAAAAATCAAGCTTGAAAAATGTTGAACAGATAATTGGTACGAAATTTATATACCTCAGGCTCAACTTCCTCCTCTTCTTCCCATGAATCAATTGGCTCCACCTCCTCACTTGTATCATCTAAATTTTCAATACAAAAGTAAACATATGATACTAAAATTATAGAAATGGATACAGATCCATCAACCAGAACAAGATTGCATTTTTCTTAGCATTTAGAGAAGTGATTTCTGAATATAACTCGACAGAAAAGGAGAAAGTTTTCAAAATAATTTTAGCACAATCAACAAGAAACCAGAAGCAATCGCCACAGAGACAAAATATCAAACGCATGGTGTACAAAGAACAACACAATTCACAAGGAAAGCTTTACACTATACAGAGAAGCAGGGGGGACTAACAGTTGATTAGGTGATTTCCATTGCTCGATTGGTGGTCAATATCTTCTTCGGAAGATGTAGTGCTCAAGTGCCTCAGGGCTAAAGACGAAGCAAACCCCTCTCTGCGATTGCATAGCTGCAGGAGGCCTGGTTTTGGCGGTAATGTGGCGGGAAAACGATGTGGACGACGAGAAAGAGGTGGAGAAGAAGAAAAGGAGAAATTTTGAAGTCGGGTTTTGATCAAAGAGCTGATTCTTGTGCTTCTCATTTTGTCGAGAAAGCAACGGAGCACGGCGGTGGAGGCATTCTCGGGAATAAGGTTGTAGCGGTTTCAAGTTTGAAGTTTGAAGAGTAGAGGCGTCATTTCACTCATTTGGGCATTTGGGCCGAGTGTGTTAGGCAGGTCGGGTCGGTCAAGAAAACAGGCCCATTTACGACTTTAGAAAGACTAATGATGTGTTTGGTTCGCACATGGAAATTGGAATCAGTATGGATATCAAATAGTTGGTAAGAGTAATGGATTTTGGTGAAAGTTTTTTGCATGTTTGGTAGTAGGGTGGAATAAGAATGATTATTAATAGTTATAGAAGAAAGGAGGAAGGGAAATGAAACTCTTATTTAATAAGGGTATGATTTTTCAATTAATGGGGTATTCCAAACCCATAGTAGTATTCTAAAAATCTGTCAATCAAATAATAATAATCACTTTGACACCATACCTTATACCAAAACCCGTCAACCAAACACACCCTAATAAGTAATAATGCAATGCCACGAATTATTAATCATGATCCACACAGCTGTGTTGACCATACTATTAAATAATGTATATTCATTATAAAAATAATATATTTTAGTATATAAAAAATGCACATTATAATCATGGGATGTACATTATTTATGTACTAAATGTACATTGAGTACATAAATAATGTACGGTTAGTACATTAAATGTACTTTTTGTTGTGGTCTACATAACATTATGTGGACCATAATACACACAATAATTTGCGGCAAATTATTCTATGGATCCGGATTACAAGGTGGACACATACAAAATCTAAATACTAAATATTCACAATTTACTTTGTAAAAATCCACAATCTATATATTATGAACACAGTGTTAATATATATTTAATTGATTACCTTGTTATGTATTCACAAGTTTCTTTCAAATACTACAGTCAATTCCAATACTAAAAAGATACAATTTAATCTTTTTTTAAATTTAGCAAGTTGTTATGTGTTTTGACTTAGAAACAAAATTTACATTTTAAATTTAGCAATAGAGGTGGCCAAAATTTGGGCCTGTACCGGTTCTTTGTCAGGCTTGAACCGATTCTGGATCTAAGGGTAAATTATTGTGTAGACCACGGTCCAAAGCAACGTCGTTTTGATGTTAAAAAATTTTCTTGTTCCACGTACGTGTTAGAATAATGAAAACATTATGTTGTAAGATAATGTATTTTATGAGTTAGAATGATGTATTTTATGTGTTAGGATAATGTACTTTATAGTGTTAGAATAATAAAATTTCATAGGTAAGATAATGTACTTTATGAGTTAGAATAATGTACTTTATGTGTTAAAATAATGTATTTTATGAGTTAGAATAATATATAATTTACTTTATGTGTTAGAATAATAAACTTTTTTTTGAAAGGAAATAACATCAATGCATTAATAATCAACCAAGTGGGAAATACAGGCCGGTGGAACAGATCCCCAAGACCTTGAGACAGACAAAGAACCAGCTGCCCGTGCAAGAACATGAGCCACATGATTCGCTGATAAAATAATAAACTTTTTGAGATAAAATAATGTATTTTATGAGTTGGAATAATGTACTTTATGTATTAGAATAATGTATTTTATAAGTTAAAATAATGTACTCTATGTATTTTTGGACCGTGATCCACGCAGCTGTAACTTTTTGAGATAAAATAATGTATTTTATGAGTTAGAATAATGTACTTCATGTATTAGAATAATGTATTTTATGAGGTAAAATAATGTACTCTATGTATTTTTGGACTGTGATCCACGCAGTTGTGTGGACCATAATGATTGGGGTCCAATCCTTATACCATGGACCATGGTTTACAATGCATTGTGCACTCTTGTGCATGTATATGTATTTATGTTGTGAGTTTTTGTATCTTGTGTTATAAAATCATGTATCTTAAGAGTATGAATTATGTACTTGAAATAAATTATTAATTTTGTCTTATGTTATGAATTTATGTGTCTTATGTTATGAAATTCTGTGCATATGAACACAAATTATATACCTAAATCATAAGTAAATATATAACATGTGTATGCGTCTTGTGTTGTTATTTTGTGTGTCTTGTGTTATGAAATTTTGTATCTTACAAATATGAATTATGTACTTGGTCATTTCGATCCAGAGTCCATAATGTTATGTGGATCTTGGTCCATGATATAAATTGCCCATCATAGTTAACCATCAAATTTATGTTTAATTGAGGGATTTTCAACTTTTTGATGCAAGCTCTCCGGAGGTTGGCTACGGGTTGCCTTCTTGGTCCAAGCAGCCTATCTTAGTTTGAATCACCTTTTTTTTTTTTTTTTGTTTGGATCAACTATCTTAGGCCCCGAATCCTCATTCTTGGACCGTTTTCAATATCTCCATCACTTAATACTGTGCCTTATTATTTTGTTTTGTAATAACCTCTAGCTAGCCTCTTACTACCTCACTCTTATATTAGCTTGCAAAAATAAAATATATTAGGAATATTCTCTAGACCAAGGTTTTGGATGTATATATGTAAGCCTATGCAAAATATCTCTTATATTTTGTTAGGTGAGTTTTGGCTAATGAAATATTGAGAGCTTTTTCTCTATTCCATTTAGCTAGGTACGGGGTCTTAATCCTTCATCCTTCTTTAATACACTCTTGTATTAGCATCTTGGATATTCATTTGGAATACAATCTTACGTTAGTACTTTGGATTTGGATACATATTCATTTGTGAACTGATAGAACAAGCTAACAATGGTTGATGGATGCATTGGGCTATTCTTGTTATGATAACACACAAAAAAACCTTTCTAACTCTTTAAAGAATTATATTGTGAAGATCTAGAGGTCTTCCACATCTATTATTAATTAGTCCCTTCAACTCATCAACTACCAAATCAAACATAAACCTTAGCTTAAAAACCCAACTAGCATCATTCCAATTTCCAAACTAAGGTGTCCCCATTTAGACTACAACAGACTAACCAGAAAGCTAGGCTATAGAAATTACATTCATTTACTCATCGTGACTTTTGAGCTCTTTTTCTTTCTTTCTTTCTTTCTTTCTTTGCGTTTCACGTATACAAATTACACGTAGAATACAGCAACATCTCCGGCCAACTATCACAAGTGGGAGAAGAGATTAAATGAAATTAAGAAAAGCAATAGGAATATGACCAGAAATTACACATTCCAATCGAAGAAAAAAAAATACATACACAGCTATATATGGCTAAAGACACTTTCGTGGCCGGGGAGCTGAGGAGAAGTTGTTAGTATTAGAATATGGCAGAGTAAGTTAATGTGTACTAATTCCCAGGTTGTATTAGCTGTTCACATCTTGTAGCTTGTTCCAGCTGCATAAGATGGCTCCTAATGCTATACTCTTCTACCTGCTTTAACCCAATAATAATTATATGATTAAACAAAAAACGCAAAGAACAATCCAAAAAACAGACACAGATGTTGTAAAACTGAAAATGCAGCACCATTTACATCAAATTATGTCAGCAATGATCACAAATTAAAGAAGTTTACGCTAGTTGAGGAAACCAGATGTGGATTAAACTAACAAAAGTACTGAAACTACTGAACCCCATAGTAGCCTGCCATACACTCTTGTCCTAATGTAATAGGATTGATAAGTGCAAACCTAATTTAGAATGGCATTATACGTTGCATGGTTATGATTAAACAGAATGTTTGTGTGGTAGTCATTCCAGATACAGAAAAAATAACTAGGAAAAAGGGTCAAATAGGCCACTGAACCACAAACCAAAGTCCAATTGAGCCACTGAACCAAAAAAATAATTCAATTAAACCACTCAACATTCAAAATTCGTCCAATTTTCCATATAATCAGTTGTTTCAGGTTCATGCAGGTTAAATAAGAATTGTTGACATATGATGTGGAAATGCTTTCTTTTATTGATTGCTGGTGGCATAACATCTCATGAACCACTCAAAATTTAACCGGCATGAACCTGGTACAATTGGTTATATGAAAAAATTGGATGACTTTTGAATGTTGAGCGGTTTAATTTTTTTATTTTTTTTTTTGGTTCAGTTGCTCAATTGGAGTTTGGTCTCTGGTTCAATGGCCTATTTGAACTCTTTTTTGGTTCAGTGGTTCAATTGAACTTTGGTCTCTGGTTCAGTGGTCTATTTGGCCCTTTTTCCAAATAAATAAATAAAATAAACATATTCATCAACAATAAGTCAATAAGATAAATAACACGTGCGAAAAGACTGCATAATGATCCATCAAAAAAGGGTTTCCAAATCAGGATTGCACACATTTTATCTCTATATGCAACAGTATTGACTAGCTTTAACTGTACAATTCACACTTAGAATTAACAAGGTGAATAAATGCACAAAGTCAATGGGAACAGGATATTATGATAGGCAGTTTGTTTTCACAGGAGATATTCATGCAGAACCACAACTTTCACTTACCTGCAAAGCCGCTGTAGAAGCCAATAGTGATTCACATTCATCAAGCATGGCCCTCTCTTGTGCAGCCACATCAGCAAGTTCAGAAACAAGGTTGCTTGTTCCCTCCACCTGCATTATGCAGGTCATAAAATGTAAAGTTCAGAAGCAGATAAATTTGTTTGTGACATTGTCTCAACAAAATTGCACAAAAAAACATCATGATGGGACTGGAGGAAAAATAGCAAGAAAACAAACTCTCTACAATCTTCTCACTTTACTGTATACTTTGAAGGAAATGCCAGTCTGTGTCCTCTTTTTGGTAACAGTTTGCCCACTTAACTTTCTCTATCTTAATGGAAAGATTCCTGATGGATCTTTTAGTTATATCAGTGACTAAAATAAGGGAAATTTGTACTTAAATCTCCTAAGATTTTCTAAACTCTGAGGTCCTTAGGTTGAAAATATTTGCAATTCAAACCCTTCTCATAATCTCCCAATAATCAAGACAGTACTTTTAAGGTACAGCATTTCCATATATACAATAAAGAAATAGTTTGGAAATAGCAGCTTGGAAACAGAGTGCAGGAAATACTTATTAGGGTAAGATAAAGAAGAATCTATCAAAAAGGAAAACCAACAACACCCATACATGGTAATCAAACCAAGCTACTCAGCACATGAACTTCACTAAAAGCTCAATTAAGATTTGTAAAAGGTAATCATATAAATCTTGAGCATAGTTTTCAATGCGACAAGCTGACGACTAATACGCACTAAATATTAAATGTGAGTCAAAAGTTCAAAACTTGAAGTTACAAAAAGGCATCTATTCATCTTATCTCTGCTGGTTTCTCTGTTTTTTCTATCCTGAACACAATGTATGCCAGGCCAGTTCATTTTTTTTTTACCTCTTTCCCATTCTTCCTGCCAAACCCTAAATCAAAAATCCTATTTCTACCATTCCTCAAGTCAACCTTCCTCTACTTACTCTATTTCTATGTATCACATACATTTGGGATGGAAAAAAAAGTTGTTAGAATACTAATATCAAGTTTTCAACACAGCGGAGAGGCATGAAAACATCACATTTGAGATAGAAAGGAATGAACGAAACTCACTTGTGAAAGTACTGAACAAATAGAGGATCCCATTGCCTGCATCATATCAACAGCTGAACAAACAGCCGCCTTTACAGTTTCAATATCTCCCTATATAAAGCAGATAAAGTCAATAGATACTTTTATCTTTA
Source organism: Ipomoea batatas (assembly GCA_002525835.2). Lineage (NCBI taxonomy): Eukaryota > Viridiplantae > Streptophyta > Magnoliopsida > Solanales > Convolvulaceae > Ipomoea > Ipomoea batatas. The sequence continues at coordinate 22,655,363 of CM008332.1, forward strand.
ATGCAAAAATCTCTAAGACTCTTCATCGAATGACATACCCTTGCCCCTCCTGTGATGGGAAGGCGTAGAGTGCATGCCTGAAGATCTTGAATGGCCTGCAACAATGAACTAGTATGGTCCCTTTCAATTGAAGCCCATTCGTCAAGGTAGGAGAGCTGAGTCAGTGATGTTTGCAGTTTAGAGTTTGGAAAACAGTAGCAGTCAGACAATATTAATAACACATGAAAAAACAGAAATGGGAGTAAAACCTTTTCAGATCAAGCAATTAACAAGGACAACTTATTATCATTGCCATATAGTTATAGCACTGATGATTTACAGAAGTATATTCTCCCACCACCACTCATCCAACCAATTGTTAGAAACTTCCAGAGGTCAAGAAAAGTTAAATTTGGGGACTTGTAGCAGAAAACCTCCTTTTGGGAAAAACATTTAGAAATAGGTTCTAGGATAATAGTTGATTACAGTTTATCTTCAGAGCAACTAATTTTAGAGGTACACACCATCTCTACCATTATGGGATTAAAAACATTAGTAATTTCAAAATGCTTGATGAACAAAGAAAATCCTTATGGAAAACATGCAATTGTAACTCTCCTGAAAACAGTAACTCTGCTGAAAAGTTACAGCAAATACCCTACAAGCTCATGTCCCACTCCCAGATTTTATTCCTCTATTGCAGAAAACTTCACTGAAGTTCCATCAAAACAGGTAGCAACAAGATATCAAGCAACAGGAATGAAAAATCTATATTCCTTTCCTACAGACCATTACTGAAGAACATCTTTCTGTATGAATTAAAATTCACAGCACACTGATTTCATTTCCTGACACCTCTTTTGAAACCTTAAAATCTTGCATTAGCTGGAAAGGAGATTCAATATAATTCACAAGCCTCTTCATAATCTTGAATTGTATTATTCATATACACACTAGTATGAACTGCATAATTTACTCATTCTTTGCTAATCTCAATAACATACCAATTTACTTAAAAGTTTCACTGGAGGAAAAATATTTCTACGGAAATGCTTACCTGTTCATTCAGAACTGAATAAAGCTTCAACTTCAGTCTCAACTGTTGAAATTCAACTCTCTTCTTGATTACTGAACCCCACAGCTCTGAAGTAGATCTCCACACATTGTGCAACATTTTCTGCACCATTATTGTGAATTAACAGAAGTTCCAATAAAATAAAGAAATGGTTACAGGCTTACAGCATGCCAAAAAGCATCGAAACATTAAAATGGGAACCTTCTACTAAAGAAAACTGAAAGAGAAAAAATGGGAGAAAAGGGCAAACAAGCTTATCTAGAAACATGATTGTCAAGCAAAGTCCATGTTCTACATGTATATATACTTGAAAAGCTTATCAAAAATATTCCTTTCCCAGAATTATTTACATCTTAATTCTTACTTGAAAGCTCTTTCTCATTTGGTTTTAGTAATCAGGAAGGCTGCTGAATAAAGGTCCAAAAGGGAAAAAATAATACTGCTCAGACTACATTACAGAGGACTGCTAAAATTTGATATTAGTTAGTTCTTAAGCGTCTACTATTTTATAGTCTGGTCTAAAAAAAGGTAAAACCATACTAAAAGTAAAAAGAATGAGGTTTAGATGATTAGTGCAAAAAAGAAAACAGAAATTCAAAGATTAAAAGTTTCACAAAGACTTGAAGCAAACCTTGGCTTTAACTTTCTGTGAATGCAGCACGGCATCTACTAGGGCATTAGCATATCGCCATTGGAAATGTCTATTATATAATAGCCTCAGCTGATGGGCATCTTCTATGTGATATGCAGCCTTCTTCCCCTTAATATCTGTAATAAAACTGAGGACTGAAGTAGAGGTCTTGGTTTGTCTAGATGGACTTGATGGCCTTACCCGAGAAGGACTAGGTGCTCTTGATGAAGCACTACTTACAGCCCTCGTTGGGGATGGACTGATACCTCTAGAGGAAGATATTGTTGATGCTTTATTTGGTGATGCAGGACGAGATCCAGGAGCCAATAAAGGGCGTGATCTAGCTGAAGGACTAAGAAATCTTGTTCTTTCCTTTTGTTTCAACAGTGAATTATCATCAAGTGAATGAACCCTAAAGCTCCCTTGCCGACTCTCATCAGCTGATATTTGGGATAGCAG
>CM008332.1:22688649-22703282 GCA_002525835.2 Ipomoea batatas
TGAAACACGTCTAACTGCAAAGTTCATTGGCTATTGTTAGTTGTCATATCTTACTTAATACTAATTGGTGGTAAGTAGGTGAACATTAACTATTTAACAACATCTCTCAATGGTAACTTGGTAAGCTACAACGCTATGTCTTGAATCGAACAGGGGTTGAACTCGACCAACCCGACCGACGCCCAATAGCAATTCCCTCCTTTCATGGACTTTTACTACCCCTCCCCCTAGACCCCAATGTGAGTTATGTTATATTTGGTTACTACTATTTATTATTATTTCCTTACCATATGTTATTTATTCTTGTGGTTGTAATAGAGTCTAAATAGCTCTCCATTAGAATAGGCAAGTCCTTAGAAGATTACTGTATATAAGACTCTCTCTCTCCTGTATTATTCGATGTAATTCAAAAACGCTTTACTAATCTGGTATCAGTTGCGTAAGGTAAGCGATCGTTCCTTAATTCCCGATCATTCTTTTCGATCGTTCCCAGCGTCTCGCCCATGGCAGCACCTTCGCCGACCGATGGAGCTCTCACCGTGGCCACCAGCTCGCCGCCGGTGCCTCCTCCCTCACTCACGGCGACGCACCACTACGTTTCCGTGAAACTGACATCCCGCAACTACCTCCATTGGCAAACTCAACTGGTGCCCTTCCTCCGCGGACAGGGCTTACTTGGATTCCTCGACGGCTCGCACCCGTGCCCACCGGCGGCCGTTTCCCCACCACCGGCTGCGTCGTCCACGACCACCGCTCAGCCGGCAACCAATCCAGCATATCACGCCTGGATACAACAGGATCAAAGCATCCTATCTTTGTTAATCTCGTCGCTCACCGACGAGGTTATGTACCTCGCCGTCGGCAGGTCCACCGCCCGGGAGGTTTGGGAAGCCATTAACGCCGCCCTTGCGTCTTCTTCGCGATCTCGCTGTTTAAGCCTGCTAGGACAATTCCAGACCTTACGACAGGGGAATCAAACACCGGCTGAATACCTTGGACGGGCGCAGATGATCATGGAAGCACTATCGTTGGCCGGCCGCAGATGATCGTGGAAGCACTATCGTTGGCCGGTCGTCCTCTCTCACCCGATGAACATGTCCTCTACCATATGTTATTTATTCTTGGGGTTGTAATAGAGTCTAAATAGCTCTCCATTAGAATAGGCAAGTCCTTAAGAAGATTACTGTATATAGGACTCTCTCTCTCCAGTATTATTCGATGTAATTCAAAAACGCTTTACTAATCCCCAATAGAAATTTCATGCCAATGAAAAAAAAAAAAGTAATGTATGGATGAATCTTGTCATTGTTTTGTTTACCATGCACAAGTCTTTATTATTATTATACAATGACATTTTAATATTTATATATAATTGAAATTCACAGTAATTTTATTTCTGTCGATCAAACAATCCAATTGTAATTCTTACTTTATTCCAAATTATTCATTTTTCACGGAATTATAATTAGTTTCTTCTCTAATTTCTTGATTTCCCTCCTTTTAACCAAACACGGTGTTAGTTCAAGGCTTTGGCTTGTTGATAACTTTCTTTTTTACTTTGCATTGTCTACGTGACACGTGTCTCTTCCCAAAACTTTAAGGTCCATAAAAAACTACTCCTTGCAGGAGAAAAATCTACTTAAAAATCCCCTCCTATTTGTCAAAAAACCTTCACCAAATTTTTATCTCTGCAAAAAACCACCCAAAACCCCTAATGGGGTTGCTCACTTGCTCTTATATATTTTCCCTACAAACTTCCGTTCTAATATGACATGATCTGATTAGTAACATTTTCTTTTTAATTAGTAGTGAGTCAGCCAATTTATGGGAATGAAACTATGAAAGTCATATCATAATGACAAGTTTGGAGAGAAAATTTAGGAGAAGAAAAGAGCATTTTTCTTTTTATAAAAAAATAAGAAAAATAAAATACTTTTGTCAGCTATAATTTTAGTTTCTCTACTTGAGTTTAAATTTATTTCTTAAAATTTAAAATTTCAGTCTGTATAAAATTAAGAATGAAATGTAATACTGTTAGTCTAAATTGTGAACGACTTTAACGCAACAATGACATGAGCATTCACATTTCAAAATATTACTTATAATATATTTTTTTAAAATAAAATTAAATAATAGGAAAAAAAAATCTTGGTCGGCTATGATTTTTGGCCGTAGAAATTAACCATGGCCAGCCGGCAATGACTTTCTTTTTCAATAATGTAATTTTCTTTAAATTTATTTTATTTATCTATCATATTTTTCCCAGAGTTTATTACCGAAATGGTCCCTCGACTATTGTGAAATTACCAATTTGGTCCTCGACAATTTTTCGTGCCCAATTAAGTTCCTCGACTTTGAAAATTTTAACCAATTTGGTCCTCCGTTTATTTTGCTGTTAAACATCCGTTAAAATGGGGACCAAATTGGTAATTTTGCTATAGTCAAGGGACTAAAATGGTAATTTTGCTATAGTCAAGGGACCATTTTAGTGAAAATTTAATTACCAATTTGGTCCCTTGACTATAGCAAAATTACTAATTTGGTCCCTTAACTATAACAAAATCACCATTTTGGTCCTGATTTAACGGCAAAATAAACGAAGGACCAAATTGGTTAAAATTTTCAAAGTCGAGGGACTTAATTGGGCACGAAAAATTGTCAAGGACCAAATTGGCAATTTCGCAATAGTCGAGGGACCATTTTGGTAATAAACTCTTTTTCCCATTTAAAAAAGATGACGTATGCATGATCTCTGCACCAAAGGGTTACTTCATTTTGAGATTAAGCAGAAGACCGTTGGTAGCTCAAAGTCAAATTATTTATGAAAAAAGACGACTCAGAAATCGGTATTAGTTGGAGGATTATTACTATATATTTGTAATGTTCATCACAATAACATAAAAATTGGTGTATGTCTTTGTTGAGATGAAGAGAAAAAGGTGTTGATAAAATGCTTGAGCCAAAAGCAAGAATGGATTTTGACAACGACGTATGTATCTCCATCAAGAAAATTAAAATGTCATTATAAATCTTATCCCACCACCTCAATTATAAATAAAAGGTGATAGATCTCATTAAAAAAAAAAAGGTGATAAATGAGACGGGTGGAGTCGTGATGAAAAAAATGTAACACTTATGTTAGCTATAAATATAATACTAATCAACAATAAATTGTTTGTTCCTTGCAAAGAAAAGTGTAATACTTTTGAGAAAAATGTGTAATACTTTTAAGAAAAAATGTATACTACTTTTGATGGAGATAATATTGGAAATGACCCAAGAATGAAAACCCAAGTCAAATGGAGTATTTGGATGCATTTGGTGTCAATAAGAGCCAAATACGAAGCTAAGGAGATGGATCTAACACCTCCAACGGAGCTAAAAGTGGTGCTTTCAATGGTCATCTACAGAACAAATTAATATTTGAAATCGAATACAAAATTTTAAATACTAAATATACCAACAATTAATATAATTAAAAAATTAAAATATATTTAAAAATATAAATTAAAAATTTGAATAACAAATAAAAACAAAACAAAAAAAAGACTTGATTTTTAAATAATTTTTTAAATTATAAAATAGACCCTCTGCGCATCAGTGTGGCGCATGGCCAACACGCACCAAAGCAAACAACCTCGAGAGATGACAGTCTCTCTGGAGGTTGTATACTATGACAGTATCTGGAGGTTGCATGCTTTCTCCCGACATTTCCCCAGCCATTCTCCCACATTTTCTCTCCTCCAAATCAAGTATTAAAAATCTCTTAAAAGAATCTAAATCCACTTTGATCATACTTAAATCGAAAATAAACTTCACTCAAAATTTTACTTTAAAATAACTATTTTTCATGCTAGATTTAATTAATTTTCCAACATGATTCACATTAATCTAGAAAGCTAGCTCTTGGTGTGTATGATTATCAACAATTTTGTAGTTAGTGAGTTGGGTAATCAATCAGCCCATACCTACCACTAAGCTAGTACATGCACAAGTAGTGTTAATGGCAGTAGGCTAAAAGGAGCCTATACTATTTGTCAGATAACACATTAGTGTAATCATGACATAATCTAAAGATTTGTCCAGTTCTCGTACTCTAAAAATATTTGAAGACTTTTTTTGTGAAGAGAAAAATTCGTAACTATTTTCTAGAAATATGCGTTGAATAATCTAACCTTATAATTATAATCGATAAAAAATTATAATGAGATCTTTTTACTTAAATTAAATGATGTGTTTTGTCTCAACTAAAAATATATGAAACTTTTATTATTACGGAGTAATATATATTATACTTAGCAGTTATAGCATAGATATTTTTGTGTGTGAGTGTGTGTATTATTTATTTATTTATATATGCTAAACTTTTATGGTATAAACTAATAAAAAATCATATCAGTGTCACCTTTTTGGATTTTTAGTAGTGATGAACTGATGGATGCATTTTCTGATATGGTCTTAGCCAAAAAGGCTATGTGTTTATTGGTTGCGCATCCAGGTGACACTAAGGAAGACGTACAAGCAACAAAATCCTTCACGGAATAGTTTGAGAATAAAATTATATTTTTTGAGAATAGATCTATTTTATGTTTTAATAAGTTATTTTATTCTAAAAATAATATTCTTGAAAATAATCTATTCTTTTATGGGGAATAGTTATTCCAAGGAGACATGATATTAAATTATTCCTAAATTTTTTTAATAGCTTACTTTGATAATACCTAATTTATTCTTATTTAATTTTGTTACACCCTATTTACTACATATGTATTCTACAACAATGACGACCAAGACCACAAGTCCACAACAAGAAGTATTTTCATTGAATCAGATCAACTCAATTGGAATGATTATCAATGCCTAAAATCCTGACAATTTCAGGGGTGTTGCAGGAGAAAAAGTTCTCCAAAATGCAACACCCCCATTACTTAAAAACAGAGAAAATATCATTTTTAGTCCCTCAACTATAATACATGTATCAATTTTGGTCCTTGACTATTAAAAATTTCAAATTAGGTCCATGACTATTCAATTTGTATCACTTTTGGTCCTTAACTATTAACATTTTCAAATTAGGTGCATGACTATTCATTTTGTATCACATTTGGTCCTGCCGTTAAATTTTCCGGCCAAATTTCCGGCGAAGTCATCGGGGGTGACCAGCGTTTTCTATTTTATTATTATTTTTTTTTTATTTTAAAGTTTTTTTATTTAAAAGTTACGGAGTATTAAAATAATTTTTAAAATAAAAATTAAATAAATTAGTCGGTCCCGATGACTTCGCCGGAAATTTGGCCAGAAAATTTAACGGCAGGACCAAATGTGATACAAAATGAATAGTCATGCACCTAATTTGAAAATATTAATAGTCAATGACCAAAAGTGATACAAATTGAATAGTTATGGACCTAATTTGAAATTTTTAATAGTCAAGGACCAAAATTGATACATGTATTATAGTTGAGGGACTAAAAATTATATTTTCTCCTTAAAAACACATACATCAGTTTTTATTTTTCTTAAAATTTGTGCTAAAGATACTAATGGGGAGGGCCTAACTGTTCTTTCTCTTACAACTTTACTGGGCTGTTTGGTTCACGGAATAGGTAGGGAATGGCATAGCATTCCCAGTAATAACCTATTCCGTCGTTTGGTTCGCAGTTGTATTCCCAGGAACATTAATCATTGGAATGAGCTATTACCCTTGCAAGGGCATTTATGTCTTTTAAATATATATTCCATTTCTATTCCTTCCGCGAACCAAACGCTGGAATACAATTCCCAAGTCTATTCCTTCCGCGAACCAAACGCTGGAATACAATTCATATTCTATTCCTTATCTATTTCATTCCTTATGGAATAGTATTCCTATTCCCTTAAAATTCATTCCGTGAACCAAACGTGCTGTACAAGTTTCATTCAATTCTCAAGTGAGGCAATTTCAACATACCAAACAGAACCTTACTATAATTTAGAGACCAGACTAAAACTGCCACTTTCACCAAATAATGTGAAAATACATAATAATACAACTACCAGCAAATTAAACAAAATGAAACTGCATGTAATTAGGCCCTGTTTGGTATGATCTAACCAATAATATAAAACTGTAACAAAATGAAGAAAAAGAAAACCTCAAAATTAAATGCAAGAACAGGATGTGCCAAAATTGACAGTACATTACAATCTAATTAAACTACAACCAAAAATCTTCTGCTCAACTGTTCAGATTCAAAACAGACAGAAAAGTGGCAAACTTGAGATCAGAAGCCATGAAGATCCTCTTCACAATGCAGAATTGAAGGGCTAGCAAGATATTCCTTCAACCGGCCAATCTCCAGCGCCACATCCACCATACTCGGCCTAGTCCCCGGGCTGTACTGTGTGCACACGAGCCCGACTTCTATGAGTTCCAAGATAGTATCGCGCCAAATATTGGAATTGTATGAAACTGAGCCCCGCGGTTTGCACCTTACTAATGCTTCTTCCACAATTGGCTCAAGCCTGTGTGGGTAATGGCTCTTAACCCATTCGTGCAAAGTTTTTCCCTCTTCAAATAGGTGATCAGTCGGGCGTTTTCCTGTCACAATCTCTAACACAAGTACCCCGTAACTATATACATCTCCTTCAGTAGATGCCCTCTTTCCCATTCCATACTCTATTAGCAAAAGGGAAAAAGTTAAAAACAGTAAAATTAAATCAAATGGTTCATCAAGTAACAGAATAACAGATAATGATAGTTTAGCTTATTACTTACCAGGAGCAATATAACCAACTGATCCACAAAGTAGGCCATCTGTAGAGGTGGAATAGGAAGCTGTGTTATCAATGTCATCATCAGCAGCTTTAACCAATCTCGAAATGCCAAAATCAGTGACTAAAGCAGTCATGTCATCGTCGAGAAGAATGTTACTTGGCTTGAGATCGCAGTGCACAACTTTAACCGGGGAGTGATGGTGCAGATAGGCCATCCCTTCTGCGATATCGCTGCAGATGTTAACGAGCTGGACCAAGTCTAGGCGACGGCTGTTTAGGCCATGGGATGGGTAGAGATGGTTTTCGAGGCTCCCGTTTTGCATCAAAGGGAAAACCAGGGCTTTGAAATCCGGTCTGCTGCAAGCCGTTATGATCCTAATCAGGTTTCTGTGCCTGGTCCTTCTCAGAACTTGGCATTCCCTTCTGAAACTCCCTGAAATGTTTTTTCCAGGAGTTTTAGTGTCCAGGACTTTAACAGCTATTCTCGTGTTGTCCTTGAGAACTCCCTTGTATACCTGCCCGAATCGCCCCGATCCTATTAGGCTCGAACTGCTAAAACCAGAAGTGGCTTGAACCAATTGCCCCCGCGAAATTCTTGGGTACTTTGGATCTGTTTTCCCTTCTTCTGTAAACTCTGCAACTTTGTTATTGTTCACTACAACTGCCCACTGTTTCCTGAATCTTGACCTGTGGACTAGAGGGCACCCAACTATGCAGAATATAGGGGTGACCAATAGTGAAAGTAGGATTGTGATTAGAAAATGATGCCCTCTTTTACTCCCTTTACAATTCTTCATCCCATTGATTGAGCCACACAGATGATCATTTCCCAAGAAAGAAGCAAAGGATAGCGTTGAGAATGCGCCCTTGTTTGTGACATTCCCGGAGAAACGATTGTACGAAAAATTGAGTTTCTTTAGGCTTGATGATGACTGGAAAGCTTGGGGTATCTCCCCACTTAATTGGTTGAAAGACACATCAAGTTCCTTAAGGTAAGAAAGCTGCCCTACTGAAGCTGGGAGGGAGCCCTCAAAGAAGTTATGTGACAGATTGAGGCTTTCGAGGGCAATGCAGCTCCCGAGCTGCGAAGGGATTGTGCCCGAGAGGTTGTTGGACGACAAATCAACGGCTAAGACCATGTCCATCTTGCTCAGCTCGCGGGGGATAGGCCCGTGCAAGTGATTCCCAGACAGGTTTAAGTACAACTTTAGGCTCCTCAGCCCTGCAACTTGGGTTGGAATTGTCCCGGAAAGTCTGTTCCGAGACAGGTCGAGGATTTCGAGGTTTATACATTGCCCTAAACTAGGCGGGATTTGGCCCGAGAGGCGGTTCCCTTGAAGCAGAAGCCTCCTGAGCTGTGGAAGGTTAGAAAAGGTGTCAGGAATGGTACCTGTAAGCCTGTTTTTGGAGAGATCAAGAAGGCCTAAATGGGGAGCATTGCCAAAAGCAGAAGGGATTGGACCAGACAGATAGTTATTTGATAAATACAGCCTCTCTAGTCTCCCTATCTGGCAAATCTCAACCGGAATCGAGCCATTCAAGAGATTAGCAGAAAGGTTCAAGAGGGTAAGATTTACAAGATTAGAAATGTCCTGAGGGATAGGGCCATGGATAAGGTTATCCTCAAGATGAATCTGTACAAGGTTTGTGGAGAAATGGCCAATAATAGAAGGAATCTCTCCACCAAGATGGTTCCCACCCAACTCAAGCTCTTCCAAATTGGAGGAATTCCTCAGAGAAGCAAAGAAAGGCCAGAGATTTGTGTTCCCATCATGGCTACAGAAATGGTTATAAGACAGATAAAGAAACTGCAGCCTTGGGAGTTTGCTTACCATCTCTGATGGAAGCTCCCCACGCAACGAATTCGATTCCATATCGATCCATTCCAATCTCGACGAGTTTCCAAGAGCTTTCGGGACTTCCCCTATAAGCCGATTAGACCAAAGAAGCAGAAACTTCAGCTCCCTAAGCTCACAATGAGAGGACATAGGAATTTCCCCACTAAGGGAATTGTTTGACAGGTCCATATATTGCAGAGACAAAGAGCCATTACAGAAAAGTGGCACTGGGATTTCCCCACTAAGATCATTACTCCCCAAATCGAGATAAACCAACTCGAGAAGCCCTCCCAACTCCCCGGGAATTCGCCCACCGAGGAGATTGGTAGACAAACTAAGCTGCATGAGGTGAACCAGAGAGCCTAGCTCAGGTGGAATTTTCCCTCCAAAGAAATTCCAAGACAAATCAAGAACTTCCAAGCATGAAAGATTAGAAAGTTGGGGCGAAATTTCGCCCCTAAGCGAACGATGGCTGAGATCAAGCTCAACCACTCTGCTCATTTTCTTTTCACACTTCACTCCTGTCCAGTTACACACATGCAAACCATTATTATTCCAGCTCTCTAATGCACCCAAAGGATCAGAAACAACCCAAGCCTTAAACCCAATAAGAGAAATGCTATCCTGATGAGAATTGTGATCATCTTTTTGTGCAGATGTGACACAAAAGAGCATGATCATGAAGGAGAAATTGAACTTAGAAAACTTGCAATAACCCATACTAATAACAATGTTTTGTGACCAAAAATCAAGACTCTGAAATGAAAGAATTGAAGAAAAAGGAGAATGGTTATAGGAGAAGTTGATGAGAAAGAGAGGAGATTGTGAGAGAGAGGGAGAGAAGAGTGCAAGTTCTGTGCATGCACCACTGCTGCGCTTTATATAAGTTGCCGCGGTAGGAGCCGGCCGGTTGGCTCATGCAACTACATTAGTCGATGGATATTTACTTCCAAAATACTGAACATTCTTTCGAACTTTAATGAATACAATATTATAGTACTGAATAGTATGTTCAGATTCATTGAATATAACGGAGTATAGCGATGAAAATTCATTTGATAGCGTATTGAATATAATGAATTATACATGAATTATACAATATTTAGTTCAATCGTACGTGAGAACTATACATTTGAGACGGGAAATTTTCAGTTTCTCAGTATTTAAAAAAAAAAAATTAAAAAAAAAACATGTTCAATAACATTTATTTTCTATATCGTAATATAAAATCAAAATTGTGACTTTTAGATACAAATTATATTCCGCTTACTCAACTACCCCTTTTAGGGAATGAATACCACATACGCTGCAATTTGACAAACTGCCAAAGCCAAACGCCAAAATTAATTTTTGGCAAATCGCCAAAGCTTTGTGAAGTTGGCAGTTTGCCATAAAAAAGCTGCCCAAATGAGCTATTAAGGTTTTTGGCATTTGACCATGTCAAATTTTTAAAGTGGTCAAATCCGCCGAAGTATGATTAAAACGCCGATTACCAAACAAGGATAATCTTAAGTGCAAGTAAATAGGTTGTATTAAGATAAGTATATGAGAGATAAAATAAGTCCACTACATGAAAAAGAAATTAAAGTATTATAGTAAGTAGGTGATGGTGGTAATATAAACATAAGTAAGCTTGGACCCCATAATAAAGTCAAATTTATACATTCTCATTGGTATACATAGTAAGTAGGTGATGGTGGGGATTGTCAGCCGACAAGCTAACATACCCTATTCGAGAATAAGATATAAATAATTGAGAGGACAAAATAAAGGAAACACAATATTTTTTACGTGGAAATCGAAAGGTGAAAATCACAGGCCTTTCTGGATAGTGTCAACCCAAAATTCACTATCTTTGTAGGTAGTTTCGTACATGAGTAAGTTGGATCTCTCTTCCTTTCCCCTTCTTGCTAGAAAGTATAAGTCGAACCCTCTTCTTAGAAAATAGCAGTTGTGACCCCTTTACAATGTGACTCTTGGGAAGGGGAGGGTGGGCATTTATACATAGGCGGCTTGCCCAAAGAAAGGAAATAAAAAGGTTTACAAATTTAACTTTAAGCAGCATTCTTAATTGAGTTTTGGATTCTTTCCATAAGCGTGATTCCCTTTCCTTAAATTGAAAACAGAGACTGGGGTGAAAAATATGATAACAGATCTCTCAGTGACGCCAGTTGGGATTCTTGCTTCGCTACTGACTATCAGGCTAACCACATCCCCATCCTGACTATCTACCAATGCCAATAGGGTACCCGGGGTTGGGTATCCATCACTAATCCTTCACTTTCCTACGTCTCACCTTGTTGACGGCACAAGAAAGTAATCACACTATTGATCGTCCTACCTCAAGTCCTTACATATTCGTTGTTGATTCCCTTTTCAAGGAGGCGCGGTAAATTTGAGCGTCGACTCCCTTTTTTTTATCGTCAACCTACCTCAAACTTCTTCCACCTTTTTTACCAACTTCTTTTTAAAAGAGGCATGATAAAACTAAGCTCTGACTCTTTTTTCTGACCACCAAAACATACCTCAAATCCGTTTCCACTTTTTTACTAACTCCTTCTCCAAGGAGGCTAGTAAAACTGAACACTGACTCCCTTTTTTGGTTGTCATCTTGTCTCAAATCTAGCTATATCAACTTTTTACTGGCTCCTTTTTCAATGAGGCGTGGTAAAACTAATCGCCGACTCCATTTTCTAACTGAAATCATGCTTTGAATCTCGTCCAGCTTTTTACCAACTCTTTTTTCAAGGAAGCGCGGCAAAACTGAGTGCCGACTCCCTTTCATGATCGCTAACCTGCCTTGAATCTCCTCCAACCTTTTTTACCTACTCCTTTTTCAAGGATGAGTGGTAAAATTGAGCACTGACTTCCTTTTCCCGAGGCTAACAATATTTCTACCGTTGATTGCTCCCTAGTGACTGCCTTCGACGGACTATATTCCAATGGCTGACTATTGAGACAGACTACCGAGCACTCACCATCTTCTTCTAAGTTGGAGTTCCTCAGCACCTTGCTTCACACCTGCAAAGATTCAAAGAAAGCTTGTCAAAGAAATAGCGCTACAGACACGATTTTTTTATGTGGAAACCAAAAGGTGAAAATCACAGACCATTTTCAACGGTGTCAAACCAAAATTCACTATCTTTGTAGGTAGTTTTGCACATGAGCAAGTCGGATCATCCCCCCCTCTTCTTGCTAGAAAGTAGAAGTCGAACCCTCTTCTTAGAAAATAATAGTCATGATCCCCTTATATTGTGACCCTCGGGGGTATTTATGCATAAATAGCTATAGGCCAAACAAAGGAAAGAACAATGTTTACAAATTTAACTTTAGGCAACCTTACTTAATTGAGTTTTGGATTCCTTCCATAAGCATGGGATTCTCTTTTCTTAAACTAAAAACGGAGACTGGGGTGGAAAATATGGTAACAAATCTTCTAACATCTCTGGGATTCTTGCTTCGATGCTGGCCGTCGGGCTGACCACCTCCCCATCCTAACTTCCTACCAACACCGATTGGGTACCTGGGGCTGAGTATCCATCACTTCCTTTTTTTGTCCATGTTGCTAGAAAAACTAAACCTCTCAATTTATTTTGTCTTTGGGGAGCAGTTGAGTTGTGCCCTAGAGACATTTTATAGATATATAAGTATCTGAGTAGAAAAGTGGTACTGATAGATAGATAAGTGATCGGTGCGGAAGTTTGTAGCAAATAATAAGTGTGATTATCGATGTACTTAATTATATGTATTTTTGTATTTGGAAAACAAGAAAAAGGAAAAATGGCACTTTTTTCCCTATGTTATGTGCATATAGGCACTTTTCCCCCCTGAGTTATTAAAGTGACAGTTTTTCTTTCTCAGTTATTTTGAAAGTAGTAGTTTTCCCTCCTGTAATGTTAAATTGACACTTTTATCCTTAAAAGTAACTATTTCATTTATTTTTATTTTCCAACCAATTATATTACTAATATGCATGGAAGATCACGGTTCGATACGAACCTAATCGAACACTGTAGTAATTGAAGTTAAATAGTATGGACGGTTACGGTTACGATTCAGAACCGAAAAAATAAAATAAAATAATTGTTGAATTTAGACTATTTTTAAATCAGAAATAAAATTATAAAAATAAATAAATAAATAAATAAATGAGTTTTGATTGGCGGTTCAAAATCAAAATTGGAATCGGAACGTACCGATTTATCAAAATAAGTCTTTGACATTTTCACTATATATGACTGTGGTTCAGTTCCGGTTCACGGTTCAACAATTATTTTGTTTTATTTTTTCGGTTCTGAATCGTAACCAAAACCGTCCATACTATTTCGGTATGATTGCTACAGTGTTTGGTTAGGTTCGAACCGAATCGTGATCATCCATACATATAAGTAATAATTTGTTGGGGAAGAAAAATAAATGAAATAATTATTTTTAAGGGTAAAAATGTCAATTTAATATTTTAGGCGGAAAAACTGTCACTTTAATAACACAGGGGGAAAAGTGTTATATGCACATAACATAGGGGGAAAAAGTGTCATTTTTCCCAAGAAAAAAGTTTTTTTTTTTAAATAAAAATTTTGTGGCAAATAGAAAACGGGTTATGAATAGAAAAATGGAAAACAATGTTTAAAAAAAAAAACATATTTTGGAGAAAAATGAAAAGTTTTCCAACGAATAAAGGCAACTTGCATTTCTTTAATCCTATGTATTCCACAACTAGTCTTTAGCTATTCACTTCTTATAATTAAATACAATTCTCAATTATGTTATAATATTATGTTTTTAGTCTAATTCACATTGCATTTTTAATCTTTATTCGTAATCCCTCCCAATCTTTTCCGTCAATCATTCCCTAAATAAATTATGTTCGTTAACCCAAAAAGCAAGCTAGCAAGATCAGAAACCTTAAACAACTGTTAATGGAGGCCGACGATAAACATTAAATTAAAGAACCAAAAACGCAAATTATAGATTTAGTCGTGCACAAGTGACAACTGGTTCATTAAAAATACAAAAAATTACTCGCAGTAAATGCGTGGTCTTCCATCATAACATTATTTATTTATTTTGAAAACTATTTATTTATTTATTTAAAAAAATTAAATGGTTGACAAAGATATGATAGAATCAAACGTGCCTAACTGGGGTTGAAGAGCGGAACGTAAAATTTGGCGCCAAAGGACTTTGAGTTGAAAGTTGGGCAAATAGGATTCGGACACGTGTGGACGGCGTTTGTCTGCCGTGGGATCTAGGAAGACAACTTGGTGGTGTAGATGCAAACAGGCCTAACTATGTAGTATAATAGTATAATGTGGTTGGCTGTTTAGTTGTGGGATTAGTGGGATGATGAGTTGATTAAGATAATCTAGGTTCTAAGCACGCCTGGAGATGCTACGATTGTGACAATAATAATGTAACTTAAACTAAGCTGACCTTGTTTAAAGTTGTGGCTCTTGCTAGATTATAGGAGATTTTCAATTCATTTTATAATAGAAATAAAAGATATCATGCTAGGAAAGGATTAGGTAGTTTTCAATAGTGCATAACTCTATATTTTTTTTATTCATTAATACTATACCAATCTATTTCTCAATTGGCATCCTCGATAAAGAAAATAAACAATTGTTATGTGATAACTTGCCGTGAAGAAGATCAATTTACGAATAAAAATAAATAAGAAAAATGGTCAAATAAACTTCTAAACTTTACCCAATAAATCAATTAAGTCATTAAACTTTTAAAAGTTGCAATTAAACTCACAAACATGCTATTTTGAAGCAATGAAACCAACAAACTTATTGGTAACCTGTAATTGCAGGTTAACTAGGGTTCTGGGCTTCCGGCTAACTCCGAACTAGGGTTTCAGGCTTCCGCCCAACTCCGACGAACGTCCAACCAAATTTCGGCAATCTATGTCAAATACCAGTGACCATCAACCATTTGACGGTCGCTGATATTTGAAATGGATTGCCAAAATTTTGTCGGACGTTGTTTGCTAGAGGTTCGTTGGAGTTGACCAGAACCCTAGTTGACTTGCAA
>CM008332.1:22789641-22799780 GCA_002525835.2 Ipomoea batatas
GTGGCCGTACGGGGACCCGGCTCTTGGAAGGCATGGACATCATTTAGCAAAGAGGGATAGGCTCGAGGAGTATTGTGTTTGCGAAAGCGGGTGTTCCAAGGGGACACGAAGGGGAGTGAGGGCCTAACGGAAAGGAATACAAAGGCGGGCTTCTAATTTTTGTTGAAAGAAGCTATGTCTTAGAGAATTTTCATGCGAGGACGGGCCGAGAAGGCCACGAAGCCCTTGCTCACGGGGGCCGAAGAACCTGTGACATGAAAGAGGAAATTGAAGAGGTCCAAATAAGGGGTGACTGATACATGCTGAGGAAGCGTTAGTTTATTATATTACATAGTTTAGATATTAATAAATTACTAAATAGTTATTTAAAAACTAATAAATAGTTATTTAGAAATTACTAAATAATTATTGAACTTATTACTATTAGTCTTTGAATTAGTTTAGGTATATTAATCATTTAGAAGCTACCAATTACTTATTCGTTATTTAGGAACCTTTGTAATCAACCCTATAAAAGGGAGTGTTATTTGGAATAATAGGGAAACCAGAACTTCAATCCCAAAAAGGGTCTAAGGGAGTTTTGGGTCTCAAGCAAACCCAGTGTCTTCTTCTTTTCTTGTTCCAACTATTATTCTTTCTTTCTTTTTCCTTATGTTTTCTTGCCCGTGACGTTAAGAACATAACATTGGTTCCGTTGCCGGCGTCATGGGCATCACTTGGTCTGAGTTTGAAGCTCTCAAAGAATCAGTGAATGAGTTGAAACTCTTAGTAAAAGAGCTATGCAGACGTCGCCGTGGAGAATTGGGTGAATATCCCAATGACCTAAAGTAATGTATTACAAAATTCCTCAATGTCCAAACACCCAAAATCAATATGCCTACTTCGTTAGGAATTGAGGAAACTGATGGCAATGTTACATCACTCAACGTGGATGATTCATCATTCACAATCATTGTTGATCACCCGCATGTGGAGATGACACCGATGCAAGCCAACGTTTCAAGGACGGGTGGGGAGGAGGCCTTTTAGCCTAGGAAGATGAAATTCGAAAAAAATTGAGGCCGAACACGTGGGGAAAGAAGGAGGGGAAGAAACTAACTGGGCTCGGACTTAGGACGTGGAGGAGAGCTCTTGAACTTAGAGAATGCTTGAGAGAAGTTTGGGAGTGGAATGTGGTGGTGGTGGCTGAATGGGGGTAAGAAGGGGGATTAAATAGGGGGAAAGAAGGAAGGATGTGGGAAAAAGGTTTGACCCTATGGTAGAATTCAAAATGGGTGTTGGGAAGAGAGAATGTGATGGGTGTGACTTGGGGTGTTTTCAATGCTTTTATAGGGAAGTGTTGTACCTTTATTGAGACTCTACCACATCTAGAAGAGATTTTGTAAGAGGAGTCCATTCGCGGCAAATATTCAGACACATGGAGGTTGGGTTGGGATATCTACTCTCCTAAGCCGACGACTTCTCGCAGCTCGGAGGGTGGGGGACTGGTGATGGATATATTGTAAACGGAGCAAACCGATCCGATGAGACAAAGGATTGCAAACGAATCCAGAGCCTCGTGCTTGACCCGGGCCATCTGGAGACCACATCGGCCCAAAGGCCTTGGTCAGGGAGGATTTGGCCGGTCAAACCGCGGGGCTAGGCGAGGTCAAAACGGAGTTGTAACCGCTCCACCGCATTTGGGGGACGGTTAGGGAGTTTAGTAAGTATAAATACCTTGTTATTGTCTCATTAAGACATTCATATCTATCTTTGTCCTAATCTACTCTTGTAATAGCAATTATGCAACATCCTAATACAAGAATTGTCTTTGCGACACATATTCATTGTCTTGTTGTAATATTATTCATTTGCTTATTCAATCTTTTATCTATCGGGTTTGTTAATTTGGATCACCCGGGTTAATTAAATCCATCAGCGTATGAGAACAATGCACTAGCAGTTAACCATATTATGCCCCCCATTTCCTTAATCTTTAGTTATGACTGATTTACAATGTGGGAAACTGTTTCACTGATATGTACACTATCACTGCATTGTATATTTCTCTTTTATCTTCATTTGTTCATTTAGAGGCCAAGATGTGAATGGGTTTAATCAAACTGACCCTTTCTGTTTATGATCTCATGGTTGCAAACCTCAATGTAGTCTTGAAGATACCATTTCATCCTCTTAGTCTTCTGTTTTTTGTTTTTTTTTTGTTTGTTTGTTTTCTCATGTTACTAGTAACACAATGACAAATTATTTCATGATGCTATAGGAATCGTGGAATCATGTCTGGCATTGTGCATTCTATTGACATTCAACCATCAAGGAAGCATACTTGTCTTGTAAGTAATATTCACAATTTCATATAATATGCTTTATTGATTATAGATCAGTATGTGTCTCAGACCTAGGTTATGGATGCAAGTTATGGCATATATGAGAGAAGACCTTGTGAAACTTATTTAAGGAACTCACTAAGCTGCCTTCACTCAAACACACATGCACATATCTCCATTCTCCGCCTCCCCACCTGGTGCCAATAGAACAGTAGGTACCACATAATACAAGGTCAATTCACTTTAGCACCATGGTACATCAAAAGTTGCACATTTTAATGTCATTAGCTGCAGCAATTACTAGAGCAAATGTATAAAGCTATGGCGCAATGTAGACAATCTTTAGCCTGTCATGCAATTATGTGAGGTTTCACTTATAATCATGTGATTTTTTTCTTCATCATTAATCTCCATGATGTTGGCAACATGTAACTGCTACTGCTAGGAAAATAAATTGGCTGACAAAGTGACAGATTAAATTTTATGATGAATTTTAGATGGTGACTTGTAATAGTATTTTGGTTCATAATCATATTTGTGCTAGCTAAATATGTCACATGTGAAAATTCTATTATATACTCTGTAGGATACAACCATCTAAATCATATGGCTTGATTCCACATTTCCACTTGATTCCAATGCCGGTGAGGTATTCATTATATACACCTCAGTTACTATTGACTCTTCTCCCCATTATAAATGCCCATTGAATAAGCTTTTGGCCTTCTTTTTATGCCCTTTGGTCCATGTGTAAGAAAGTGTTGATAGTATGCTGCTCTATTTGGGAAGAGTTACTCAAGATCAAGGTTCCATAGTAATGTATTATGATGTTCCCTCACCTATAATGCCATTAAGTAAAAATTATCTGTATATAGTTTATTTGACATTAAATATATGGAATCTCATCCTTAGATTAGTTCTTAATACCATGTGCATTAGCTTATTTTCCTATAATTTTATTGTGCCTAAAGGCAGGAGGTTCTTCTGGTACTGTATTTGTATGGGATCTTCGTAAGCCACAACAGTCTATAGTTCTTAGTGGTGTTGGGACCAGTGGTTCAGCAGTACAGACACTATCAGAAAGTGAGGTTTGGGAGGTTCAATATGACAACTATTCTCATTCTTCCAGCATTGCCCACACTTCTGCCTCATCTTTTCTTCCTGCCATGATTTGCTCAGAGGATGGCATCCTTGGTGTTATTGAGCAAGGTATGTAATGCATATAGCCTTTTAATGCATTTTCATTTTTTGAATCATTTCTGTTTCTTTTGGATACACCTTCTCTGGTTTATGATTCTTTTGGTTTGCTATGATTGCTTAGGTGAAGAACCTATTGAACTTTTGGCTGAGCCATGTGCCATTAACAGCTTTGACATTGACAAGCAAAATCCCTCGGTATGTGGAAATACAATTGGCTCTGTTTGGACATTATTGGCTCTGTTTAGTATAACTAGCTTATAAGCTAGTAGCTACTAGCTTATTTTGAAACGTTCGTTAGGATAGTGTTTCAAAATAAGTTATTATTTTAAGCTCTATATGCTTTATCAAACAGAACTTATAGCTCTAAAATAAACTCTACCAAACAGAGCTCTGAACTATGGCAATAGATTTTTACTAAAATGGAGTTAGGTCGTGTATTTTAACAATTACCGTGTTGGCGTGCAGGATGTTGTTTGTAGTTTGGAGTGGGAATCTGTGGCCATCTTGACAAGGCCATAGCTACTACAGTCGGAACCAACTAGATGGTGCAACTCCCTTTTCTGTCTGACAGAAAATGTTTATTAACTGTAAAGTATTACAAGGTTGATAAGTGATGATGCAACCTTAATACATGCTAACACTGAGGAAAACCTTTATTTTAGTGACTGTGTGAGCATAGTTGAATGAATGATTGATGGCTTGTGGCAATGATTGGAAACAGTTGTGGGAAGTTGAGAACCCATTCTTCACATTCATTAACGTGATTTTCCACCTAAGGCCCTTTGTGCACATGTGAAATGATTCCTTGTCATATATTCCTCGGAAAAATTGTAATTTTTGCCCCTCCATAATATGTCAATTATCAATGTCACCCCTGAATTATTAGTGGTGTAAATGTTGCCCCTCAATTTTTAAAAACAGTACATAAATTGCCCCTCCCGTAACGAAGGAGGGGCAATATTTACACCACGGGAGGGGCAATATATGTATCGTTTTTGAAAATTGAGGGGCAATATTTACACCACAATAATTAATGGGTGACATTGATAATTGACATATTATGGAGGGGCATAAATTACAATTTTCCCTATATTCCTCCTCATATGTATATAAATCCTAAGATTTGCTCAATTTTTTCCATCAAATCCAGTTACCCTTTCTCTCTATCTATATATAAATCTATCAGAAATGAGATCTTTCGTTTTTCAAGGCATCATTCTAGGCAAATCTTCCATCTTATTAATTCTGCTTTTGTTATCACAAACTTCTTCCCTGTGTTTATCAAAACCAATCAGACAAACTCCCAGAAACACAATCAGACAGTTCCTTCTTCCCCACAATAGAATCAGAGCAAAGCTTGGCATTCCCCCACTCAAATGGAGTCCCAAGCTGGCCAGCTATGCAAGCCCCGACGGCGGCAAAACTGCGAATTGCTTCATTCCGATGGTGACTACGGCGAGAACCTTTTCTGGGGAAGCGGGACGGACTGGGCACCAGGTGATGCTGTTGCAGCATGGGCTAAGGAGAGACTCTATTATGACTACTCGTCAAATACTTGTAAGCAAAACAAAGATTGTTGGCATTATACACAAGTAGTTTGGAAGGAGAGCACCAGAGTTGGGTGTGCTAAAGTCATATGCAACACTGGGGATACTCTGGTTATTTGTAACTATGATCCACATGGTAACGTTACAGGAGAGAAGCCTTTCTAATAATATGTTTTAGGGAAAAGGGTCAAATAAGCCCTTAAACTTTACTTGAAAAGTCAATTAGTCCCTTATATTTTTTTAAAACTGGAATTACACCTTTTAACATGTTATTTTGAGGCAATGAAGTCCAAAAATCGATAAATAATCTACTATTACAGGTCATTAGGGTTGCAACACTAATTTTATCCATCTGTGGCGGCAAACAACCAATTGGTCGCCTTCTCATCTCATGTAATAGCATGTCACCTTCTCAACTGGCGACCAAATGGTCGCCTTCTCTGGTAGACGGCGATAGTTCGACGGTTCCAATCGTTAGAGATGGATAAAATTGATGTTGGAATCCTAATGACCTGTAATAGCAGGTCATTTATCATTTTTTTGGACTTTATTACTTTAATATACCATGTTAAAGGGTGTAATTACACTTTTTAAAAGTTTAGGGGCTTATTTGATATTTTTCTCATATTTTATAATGTTGTAAAGCTATAAATTGTATTGCAAATTCTAGTGTTGTTTGCCATGATTGTATTAGGGAAAAGGGTCAAATAGACCTATAAACTTTACATCAAAAGTCAATTAGGCACCTAAACTTTTAAAAGGTAAAATTAAACCTTCAAACATGTTATTTTTGGTCAAATAAGTCAAATTTACTAGTAACCAACAGCAGTAAAATCTTATCGGAAAACATCACCATCGATCAAAAGGTCGCCTTCTCCGGCAAGGACGACCAGCGATGACTGAGCCGTAGCCAATCGTCGGATTTTCGTTGAACTAATGCATGAACTAAAATGACCAGGTCATTTATCGGTTCTTGGGCTACATTGCCTCAATTTGACATGTTAAAGGGTGTAATTGAACTTTTTAAAAGTTTAAGGACCTAATTAACTTTTTGGATAATGATCAAATAAACCTTCAAACTATATTGATTTGCACAATTAAACCCTTCAAATTAAAAAAAAAAAAACTCCAATTAGGCCCTCAAACTTGCTATTTTGGAGCAATCAAACCCTCTAACCTATTTGTGACTTGCAATTGCAAGTCAACTAGAATTCTGCCCAACTCCAGCGAACCTCTGACCAAATTCATGCGACAAAGTCAAAATATCAACAAAAGCCAGAGCCAAACACTAACTCATGTTGAGTTATTGCTAAAAAAAATTGGTGTTTAATCACGGTCAATTGTACGTGGCTTTTTCTCGGCCTGAAGGTGCTAGCTCTAGACGAGGATGGACAAGATTCTGTTATTACTACCAATGTCGTTTACAAAGAGGTTTTTAATAATGTGCAATTCGAATCGGTGATATTATGTTTTTTTTTTTAATGAGCACATTTGCCCAAGTTATACAAATCCTAAACACCGATATATAAAATTCTCAAAGTTTCAACACCGGATCGGATGCTTAACATCTATATATATTAGCTATTAATTCAACAATTATTTGATCAAATTCAAGTAAAATAACATCACAAAATATAATTGATCCTTTCAATTGCACTATATGATGTTATAATTTATATAATTATATATCGAACCAAATATTCTTAAAATATTATAGCAAATTCATTTTGTGTATCACACGAGTAAAAATACTAATAATAATAATAAGAAGAAAAATACTTGATGTACTCCCAAAATCTTACTCCTCAACTTTTACTCCCACTTGTATTCAAATTTGATTGGAGGAAAAAAAAATGAATTGATAAACATCATGACCTCCTACTAAATTGAACAATCAAAACATGCTAAATCAAAATCATAAGAGTGTAAAATGGGAGTATAGATTGGGAGTAAATTTAGAATTACTCAAATAATAATACACACGAATTAATGGATACATTAATTACAGAGGCGTTTTAGGGATAATTGATACAAAGCCTCATCAAATCAAATATAAACATATACTCCGTATTACTCAAGCAGAGGGATAGGATGATTGCATGGCAATACCACAAAGCCCTTCCTTAGCCTCAATATCTTTCTGCATCCTAATATAACCCTTCTCACCCCAACTCGTTCCCCATGAATTCTTCACCAACCAATACTTCCTCCCATCCTCCGCAATCCCATACCCAACCGCCGTCACGCCGTGATCCAGCTCCGTCCCGCACTCTCCCGTGAACACCCCGCTCGAGTAGAACTGGAAATCCGACCCGCCGGCATCTATGGCCACGGATACAGGCTGATTGGCCACCGCCTTCTCCAACGCCGACTCGCTGTTAGCGGGGACGTCTTCGTAGCCGCTGATCTTTGCTGCGCTGTTGGATGACTTGCTTTTCTTGCAGGAGGCGTCGGTTCCTTGGTATGGGTAGTTGGATTCGGTTGTGAGGCCTTTGTTGTTTATTATGAAGGTGAATGCGTCGTCCATTAGGCCTCCTTCGCAGCCTTGGTCGGTGCCTTTTACGTCGCAATCTACTAGCTCTTGCTCGGACAGTGAAATTAGATTGCCGGTTGAGAGCTTCGTAATTCCTTCCATGGCGGCAACAGCAGAAAATGCCCAGCAACATCCTATGTAATTTTACAATTCACTCTGTTAGTTCCCAGGCAAGTATGAAGATATATTAAGGGTGTCTTTGATTGACAGATTTAGCTATCAGGCAATGGATATTAAAGTTAGGGGGCGTTTGGTTCACGGAATGTTAGATTACCTTAGGGAATGTTAGATTACTGGGAATGCTAGATTACAGGGAATGTTAGATTTTTGTGTTTGGTAAAAACTAGGTTATGTAATATAAACTTGTTTGGTTGATGAATTATTGTTTATGTTATAATGATTATTTTACATTAATACCCTCATATTACAAATTACCTTGCAAACACGAAAATGTGCCAAACTGCTACAATATAATATTTTTATCCCCAACCTAAAATCCAAAAACACAGCTAATTAAGTTTCATGCAAAAAATACATTAGCGATTCATACTACATTAAACCAAAGAAAAAAAAAACCACAATAGAAGAAAAGGTGATCATATATATATATAAAGCTAAATTTTATGGATCCTATTACAAATCAAAACTAGAAACAAAAGAAAAGGTTCAAGTCAAAATTGTAATCAAATTTAACAGTAGGAAATTAAACCACAACCAGATGAAAAGTGAAGGGCAATTTTTGTAAAATGGCATGGGAATGTTATATTACCTAAGAAAAGGGATGGCATCACATTCCCTCAAAATTAAGGAAAAAGATGATGTGGAGGGTAAATAATATTCCATGGGAAAGTTGGATAACCTCAACCAAACATAGGAATCTTGTATAACCAGTCCAATATAACCTTTGTTATCTTAGATAACCCGAACCAAACGCCCCCTTACTGTTATTGTTTAGTTGACAGATTTTTAGAACACTACTATGGTTTTGATTTCCCCTTAATTAATTGCAAAACTCACTCTAATAAAATAAGGGTTCCATCCCTTCCTCCTCAGCTGCTTCCCCAACTATTAATAATCATTCTCATTCAACCCTACTACCAAGCATGCAAAATACTTTCACCAAAACTCATTACCATTACCAAGTATTTGATATTCCGATCCGATTCTGATTCCAATGTGCGAACCAAACACACCCTAACAAATCAAAGTTGGATAATGCTCCTCCATCCCATGTGTCTGGTTCAGTTAACTAGGCTGGATTGAAGTTATTTTTAATTTAATTTTTTATAATATTAAATTTAGTATTAATATACAAAATTTATGTATTTAGAAACTATACTAAAAGTACTATTAAACACAAAAAATCATATTAAATAAGTAAAAAAAGTAATAAAGAAAATAAACAAAGAATAAAGAGTTATTTTGACCAATAAATAATAAATAGGACATATAAAATATGACAGATGAAGTATAATTATACTTACCACATTGGCCTTGATCTTTAACGGGAGTAACAGCTCCCTTCTTTCTCCAATCCACAGTAGTAGGAACTGCACTCACATTTTCATACCTAAATGGCGTATTGGAGGAGCACTCGTGAGGCAATTTGTATCCATTCCGAGATGCTCGGAATTCCTGATTAGTCAAATCGGCAAATGCATTGATGCCAAGCTTATAAGGCTTGGTTCCGGTCTTGTTAAAAGACTCAATGTATTCTACATTCTCTTTGAAAATGTTGTATCGTTTCGTTTTCTCGGCTTCATTTTCGTAAATACGTCCATACTGAGCCATCCATTGCTCGTGCCTCTCCACCATCAATGAATCAGACAATGTTCGAGACGTCGCTAAATACGCCGACGTCGCAAACACCAGTGCAAGAGCAAGGAGGAGCTTCATGCTGCTATTGGAATAAGCCATGGTAATTAACAACCTCAAATTAACCTTAATTAAAAATGGTTGTAAAATGTTTACAACTGTAATGTGTTGTGAGTGAATGCATTGGATTAAAGATGCAACGGTATTTATAGGGCTGGATTGTCACAGAATCTTATCACGGAGGTAGATTCAATGGAAAAGCCGGCAAGTTACAAATGATAGCGACGATGAAGTTTTGAATTCCGTAGACGCTGCTTTGATAAAGCTGGGCTCTAATGTTGTGCGTTATCCGTTAATTAACGGCCAATCAATATTTAATATTAGAGTAATCCTAAATTTTCCTCCTAAACTTATTTTATATATAATAAACAGTGAGATAAATTTGGAGAACATAGTTTTTTTTTTTTCAAAATAGTTATATTAATTGAAATAAATAAATGAATCATATTCAGTTGTTCTCTATGTCGACAAAATATTGTTTCTCCTAATTTATCTTACAAATGATAGCGACAATGAAGTTCGAATTCCGTAGACGTTGCTTTGAATTGGTAGGGGAGAACTCTAATTTTGTACATTAGCCATTAATTAATGGTGCCAAACTGCCAATGCTATTGCATTTGCAGTAGCTATCTAAAGATGTATACTGGGTAAATTATATCC
>CM008332.1:22851347-22861509 GCA_002525835.2 Ipomoea batatas
AAGATACATGCTAGCCCTAACGATTGCATATTGTTTAGGAATGATTACAAAGACTTGCATGCATGTCCAATATGTGGGACATCTCGATACAAAACAAGAGAGAATGTTGCTGGTAAAGTAAGTTTAAAAAGGTCCACCAACTAAAGTTTTGTGGTATCTCCCAATTTTCCCAAGATTTAAGCGTATGTTTGCAAATCCAAGCGATGTGAATAACTTAACATGACATGCAGATCAAAGAATTTCTGATGGCAAGCTTCGACACCCAACTAGTTATTCTCAATGGATAACATTTGATAATACATCCCCTGAATTTGGTCACGAGTCGAGAAATCTTAGACTTGGACTTTGTACTGATGGTATGAACCCTCATGAGAACCTAAGTAGCAAGCATAACTCGTTGCCTGTTATGTTGGTAATTTATAATCTACCTCTTTGGTTGTGAATGAAACACAAATATATATTATTGTGCTTGATGATTTCTAGGCCAAAACAACCAGGGAATGATATATATGTCTTTTTGGCGTCTTTAATTAAGGACTTAAAGAAATTATGGGATGAAGGTGTGTTAGTGTTTGACGTATACCGAAAAGACAATTTTAAGTTGCATATAATGTTTTTTTGCACTATCAATGACTTTCCAGCCTATGACAACCTGTTTGGATATAATGTCAAAGGTCATCCACTACTACTAGAATCATATTCGATAAATAATTGATCCATAGAATCATGCATCCGTATAAAATTGTGCATTGCACAACAAGCAAGAAGGATTTGGGCTTGTCTTCACAACGAGTAACCATTAATGTATTTAAGAATTAGGAACCTTGCTTTTAGTAATCCAAAACACTTCTCTATGACATTACGCAAGGACGAGTGTCGGTAGTTGAATAGAGCTTGCTTATTCCGTATTCATCCTCGTCCACGCAATTCATTTAAGTGATAGTTATCCCCACGATAAGGTGCTAAAAACCCAATAGTATTTGGATAACCGGCATCGATAACATAGTAATAACCTTATAAATTTTATGCACATAATTAATAACCTATTTATAATTTTCAACAAAGTAATTTACTCATTTCGTTAAAAAAAAAAAAAAAGAAAGAAAGAAAGAAAGAAGCAGGAGAAAAAAACAATATCATACCTTGGGAAGGCATAGAAAATCCATGTTCAGGTTTTGTTATTGCGTCTAAAAGCATGCAAGAATCATTGGCACTTCCCTCCCATCCTGCAAGTACGTAAGTAAACATCATGTCATGTGAACAAACGGTCATGACATTTTGGGTCACCATTGAGCCCTTTCAACCACGATACATCTTTTGTTTTGATGTTGGTGCCCAAGCTACCACATGTGTTCCATCAATAGCACTTATACATTTATACAATAAAGATTGTAATAATATTAACAAGAGTTTTTCGCACTTTTGGTCCCACGACTATAGTGACACTTTCAGGTTTGTACCACGAGTTCTAAACCTTTCATTGTCGGTCCCCGACAATTGTTTTTGTAGTTAAAATGGTCCTTCCGGCCTATTATCCGGTCAAAAATCACCGGAATATAATTTTGCCCTTTAAAGAAGGGTTAAAAGAGTCATTTTCTTATTTCATCCCCTGCCGACCCCTTCCAAAATGACGACGTGGTGATGGACTGTACTCCTTCGACTTCTCCTTCAACTTAATCTTCACCATTGTTTAACTTAAGCCCTTCCAATCCACTCCATCCTATCAAACTACCATGGAGATGTCGTCCCTTACATATCGTTGTGCCAGGCCGGGTTTCCATTCATAGTGATGAAGACGGGATTTCTCTCATTTCTGCCAACCAAGTTGCTTCGATTCCTACAGAAACTTCTGCACTATTAGTTGGGAGATTCTTAACCAACAAACCCCTACTGTTTTACCCCATGCAACACTTCCTTTGGCCTGCAACAAAAGGAATCCTTCCTACCATAGCCAAACTCCAGTCCAAAAGAGTGGATATTGATCCTATATGCATAAACTGTAATGAAGTGCTAGCCCCAGAAACGGACCTGCATGCACTATTTAATTGCCAATCCATTCCCGCCGTTTGGCTAGCGGGACTTTCTTCTTACTCGAGAATTTGCGATAGTAGGTGGGTGGCTACAAAATTTGTTTCTCTCTACTCCAAAAGACCCTCTTACTCGAATTGCATTCAAAATGGACGCCATTTGGTATCCTAGAAATCATAAGCTCTTTGGCGGTGTGCTCGATCAATACTACCTGTACGGACAACCTTAACCAATAGGGGAGTAGACATTGATCCCACCTGCCCTCTATGTAACTCAGCCGCGGAAACCATGCAACATTTATTCATTGAGTGTAACCAAATTGCTACGGTCTGGCACAACTGGGGAATCACCATGCAGACAGGGGAGCTTGAAAACGACATTCTTTCTTGGCTTTCCAATGTATTTACTAGCGAGAATGAAGACAAGCAGAAGAAAGTGGTGGCTATAATGTGGACTCTATGGAAAGTAAGAAATGCACTTATATGGGAAAGGAAGCAGATCAACATACACGAAATAATAACAGTAACTTCCAGCCTCATCAATCAATAGACCTCATCGACAGAGCCTATACCACCCGCCACCTATCATCCTGTGCACACTGTGAGTAGCTCACTAGATCACCATAATGGCTTTTCTCTTCCTCAACACACGAAGGTTATCTGTCAAGTTGACGCGACTGCATGTAACTCCAGGGAGAGGTCAATCTTCCTTCACAGCAGTCCTCCTCACTAGTACCAGTACATTCTTAGGCGTAGCAAACGGTCCACTCTGTTTACATCTGGTCCATTAGTTAGACATTTTTCTATTCCAGTATGTATTCATAATCTTTTTACATCTTAATATATTAGTTATATTTTGATTTAAAAAAAAATAAAAATCAGAAGCTCTGGAGTAACGTACCTGTCGTGCCTACTGCAATTTGCAAAGAAGTTAATGCTTGCCATAGTGCATGGCGGGGGTTTGGAATGAAAGCATCTCCAGCCACCAGCAAACATCAACAAGCGCAGCATGTAAGACCCTTCCCCTTCACTTGTCAGGTTGACGCAGCTTGGCTCTCACCAGGTGAAGCTTCCTATGGTCTGGTTCTCTTATCAAACAACAGGGAGTTTATAGCAGCTGCTAATAATGGAAGATTGCATGGAGCATTGGATTCGTATATGGCTTTTTAGGGGAGAATTATACCTGAAGCTAGAGACATCGTAGATTTGTCCTTGATAGCCATGAGCAAGGGTTTTTTAGGATAGGATCGGAGCCATTGTAAGCTAAAAGCTCTTATTCAGTCATATCGCTTATATGTAAGGGCTGGTTGCTAGTTGTCTCCTTAGCCTTCTTAACATACATGTCGTCATCGTCGACACCGAACATGCCGCAAACCACCTTGTAAATCACCACTATCATGGCCGTAAAGAACGCAGTCGGCGACATGCCAGTGTAGTGGAATATAACTTTGGTGAGTGGCGTCCATAGATTCAGGGCCATAGACAGGTGGCGTCTCAAGGTCAACAGGGGATGAAATAAGAAAATGACTCTTTTAACCCTTCTTTAAAGAGAAAAATTATATTCCGGTGACTTTTGGCCTGATAATAGGCCGGAAGGACCATTTTAACTACAAAAACAATAGTCAGGGATCGAGAATGAAAGGTTTAGAACTCGTGGTATAAACCTGAAAGTGTCACTATAGTTGTGGGACCAAAAGTGCGAAAAACTCTATTAACAACTAACAACAAGAACAAGAACAACAGCAACAAGAACAACAACAACAACAACAACAACAAAAATAATAATAATAATAATAATAATAATAATGATGATGATGATGATGATACCTCGAAATAAGGATACCATTTTGGATTCCGCAAGATTTCTAGTTGAACAAGTCCTCTATTTTGTGGTTTAATGATATCATTCCCTAAGCTTACAAGCGGTCGTATCGCGACCTTCACACATTTATGAACAATTGCAGTTGAATGTTGAAACCTTTCAGCTACTATACGTTGCGTTCATACTTGGCATAAAACATTAAGACCAATAGCGAATTGTTCTATTGCACCAACATTTCTTGTATCCTATAACACTTTCATGTTCTTCAACCTCTTATATAGAATAAAGAATACATGTGACTTCACCCTTAATTGTCCATAGCATCTTGTAGGGTGTCCAAATAGGCAAATAATAATTCTTCCATGTATTGGTTACTTGTGAGTGTGGAGTTCCTACACGGCATCCTGTTTACACTTTCTATTAGTAAACATGCAGTAGCGAGGACAAACATTTGCCCAACTTGTTTCTTAATCTCCTCATCTGAGTCATCTGAACTAGTTGAGTCATTCTCATCAATTGTTGAGCTATAATACACATTGTCATCAGTAGTTGAGTTATAAGAAATATCATAATTGTTGTTTGACATTACCTGTCCAACATATCGTAAAAAGTTCAAACACGTATTAATATAAACAA
Source organism: Ipomoea batatas (assembly GCA_002525835.2). Classification (NCBI taxonomy): domain Eukaryota; kingdom Viridiplantae; phylum Streptophyta; class Magnoliopsida; order Solanales; family Convolvulaceae; genus Ipomoea; species Ipomoea batatas. The sequence continues at coordinate 22,855,833 of CM008332.1, forward strand.
CATGTCAACATACTAAAGTATAGTTACTACAACACCTTGTAACTACTACTAGGAGTTCTTGTTACATGTAATCATAATATAAAGAACATGTTCATCTACTAGGAGTTCTAATCGCATAAGTAGTCATAATGTAAAGAACATGTTCATCGTACAAGCAACAATTAATACAATACTTATTAGAGAGAAAGCAACCAGACTAATTGCCTATCTTCGGGCATTGCAAAAAAATCATTACGGTGAGCTTCAAACGTGACAAGTTTTTTCAAAAACATGATTATAAGCTTATGGGCTAAGAGTTGAGAATTATTTATTTATAATTTGCATACTTCTCGTCATACTATCAACATGGGTCATTCCCGTACTCATTTCACTTGTAGATTATTGTCGTTGCTGCCTTTTCCTTTCACTCCTCTCTCCTGTCATGCAAATCTTCAGACATTATACTGTTGTACGACGCAAACACACTAGCAATTTGACCTCTCAAGTTCTTGTTAACACTCATTTTACCACTACCAGTCATCTCATCCACACTCTTTTTGCCCGTAGAATTATTCCCACAACTTTTAGGTAGGTTATCTGTGTTAGTCATCATAAAGTTATCTTCATTTTGTCTTTCCTCATTTGAGTTCACTGTTTGTTGCGTTGAAGGGTTCGCAAGGCTTCCAATAACATAGTTGTTGTAAAAAATAAGACAACACATCTCATAATGTTTGCAACCTTAGTTGTATAGAGTTCTGTAGATCTTGTTTTTCTACATAATAAAATAAACATCATTAGTGTCATCTTTATTATATTAGTGTACTATATAAAATTATATAAAACTAAAATCCATACCTTGAAGAAACTTTCCCAAACTTCATCATCTGCTATAGCCTTATTTGTTTCAGCACCGAATGTTACTTCAGTGTGGTTTAACACCTCTAAGAAGCGCTTATATAAATCCTTGCATTTGTTATACTTTCCACACAATTGACCACCAGTATAAACACATCTTGTTTTATCTTTAAGTTATTTACTCATTTCGTTATAGGAAGATGACTTAAAAATAGGTTGTCCATTAGGATGTCGTTTGATCCTATCGTATACAATATCAAGAAAAACGACCAGGGTACTATCCAACCACTTTGCATCTTCGTCATTCGTATTTCGTAAGTTACTCATCTATAATCTTCATTAATTTTTCAACTAATATTTACAAAAATTAAACATACAAAACAAAACCGCAAAATCAAAACCTCATTTTGAGGTTCTGCTCAACCTCAAAATGAGGTTCTCTGCAGTTTTCATGCAGTAGCGAGGACAAAAAAAAAATTCAACCTCAAAAAAATTTTCAACTAATATTCACAAAAATTAAACATACAAAACATAACCTCAAAATTAAAACCTCATTTTCATTAATTTTTCAACTAATATTCACAAAAGTTAAACATACAAAACAGAACCTCAAAATCAGAAATGAGGTTCTACAATCATAACCTCAAAATGAGGTTCTATTATAACCTCATATTGAGATTCTACAATCAAAACTCAAAATGAGGTTATAATATCATAACCTCATTTTGAGGTTTCACAATTGAAGTTCTACAATTGAGATTCTACGGGAACATTCATTAATTATCAATTATAATAACAAAAGAAAAATGAGATATCATTCATCAAAATAAATAAAATAGGTTTAGATAATTACTTGTGGACTTGGACAAGATCTTACGGAAGATTTTGGAGAATCCGTGAGGAGTTTTTGAGATGAAAGGTTCACCGAAAAATGTAGGCTCACCGGAGTGATTGTGCGGCTTGATGAAGTGCTACTACGCTCCTTTTTGTTGTACGTGAAAGAAGACTGCTACATTAACGATTAGGGATTGGAGAGAGAAGGAGGTGAGGCGATGGGGAAGACTGGAGACAACGATGGGAGGTCTGGAGATGGCGATGAAATAAGGATATGAGGTCGGCGATGGGCGGTCAGGATATGGCGATGAAAGAAGGAGGAGGTGAGGCGATGGGGATGATTGCGATGGAGAGAAAGAGGAAAAGAAAGAAGACATAACCTTAGAAGGAACAAAAAAAAATTTGTTACGTTAGATTCAAACCATTAACCTCATTTAAAATAACACTATTCATCCATGTTTTTCCATCTCTCCAGTTGGAGAATGTTGATTCTCATTTCTCCAAATTTTGTATAAGAAGTGGAAGAATATTAATAAAGTTGTTATTTTCACAAGATCAAAAGAATGCCAGAAATATTAATAAAGCTGTACTTGATAAGAAAAGGTGGAAGAATAGAGATGAGATTAAAATTGGAAGAATAAATTTAGTAAACAACTTCTCAAATTTTTCTTTTTCCACTTCTCCAACTCCCCATTTCTCCATTTTTTCATAAAATCTTCCATTTTCCAAGTTGGTAAAAACCAATTGATTTTTTATTTTAAATTTTTAAAAACTTATTAAAATAAATTTTTGAGAAAATGGTCAAATACACCCCCTAACTTTGTGTACTAAGTCAATTAGGCCCAAAACTTTTGAAATTCGCAAATAGACACATTAACATATTAATTTAGTGCATCAAGGCCAAAAGCTCTAATTTTGACATGCTATAACAGGTCAACGGAACTCTGACGACATTCCAACAAAAGATTGACCAGCAGGTCGCCTTCTCCGTCGAATGGAGACCTATGACTGTGCCGCTTGACCACAAGGCCTTTAGCACTAAATTAATATGTTAATGCGTCTAATTGCAACTTTCAAAAGTTCGGAGTCCTAATTGACTTCTTACACACAGTTAGAGAGTACATTTAACCATTTTCCTTCTTTATTTCTCGTTAAGCAGAAACTAATAGAGCTCCATTTAATCTCCTAGAAGCGAAAGCTGAATCAATTGTGGAAAGAGAAGGATGTAGTTTCTGTCTCTTTTGGCATAGCAAGCCCCAGTGGGAGGCTTGCATGACGGGCTAATTGTTTAAAAATTACATTTTTAATAAGGTAACGATCGTGTCAATAAAGACTAAGTAAACAACTCATTTTTTATTTTATTGCATGATTTTACGTTGTTTTTTTTTTAAGGTAAACGTAGCTATTCCATTAATTCATAACATAAAACGTTTACATCAATGATCAATGAAATGGTAAACCATTCATTACAGTCAGACATAGAAACAACTTTTCTAACTATGCTATAGAAAACTTGAATCGCAGACTGTTTCATAACTATGAAACTATGTTCCTTCAGAGAGCTTAAAGCTTCATCAAAGATCTGGGTCNTTTTTTTTTTTATTTTTTTTTTGAGATTAGAATTTGGGGGATTTTTAAAATCTCGAATTATGACGATTTTGATTTTGATTTTGATGGTTGGTGAATGAGGGTCTCGGTTTCGGCATGGGGAGAATGCAGTTATCAATTAGACACGTCAACGGCTGGCTTATGGCCACATATAAATTTTTTATTTTTTTTTCAAAAATAGTATATTTCCAACTTTTACATTGCATGTTGTTATAGAGAGTAGAAGATGAGAATAAAATTTGGAAGTTAATTAGAATTACTCTAATTTTTTTTAATAATATTGATTATGTTATAATGTAGTATTTGTCTATATAATTACATATAATATGAGAGTGATACTATTCACATTATTCTCATACTTTTACGTACGGATCTTAGAATTTTATCATTATATTTATAATACAATACTTTGACGAGAGTGCACAGCCACTCATGCTACCCAAGCTGGTTTAAGTTGAAATCATATTTTAATTCAATATTTGGCAACAACAAAAAAAATTGTTTAATAATAATAATAACAATAGCTATAATAACAATAATAACAATAACAATAACAACAACAATAATAATAATAATAATAACAACAACAACAACAGAAGGAGGAGCCATGGCAAATTGCTATTCCCATGATCCCATCCTTTCAGGGATACGGATGTCAGGAGTAGCTAACAATTTTTTATAGGACATAATTACATGGCACAAAATTAAATATATATGAGAGTGTAACTTGGTGCCACTAGGCCACAAAGTCTTCGCATTTATTTTTAAGTTATTAATTAACACATTAACTCGTTACGATATACTAAAAATTTGTTTTTTTTTTATTATATTATATTGGAAGGGGGAAAGCCATAATATTCAATACAAGTAACTAAGGCGAATGATAAACATTTCGCCAAAGCACAATGCCAAAGGCATCTTCTTAATTAAGCCTATCATCTCATCTGGCTGGGTCGCAAAGACATGCATGCCCTTGTTAAAGGATCTGGAAAGTTTGGCGAGAGAGTTAGCCACTAGGTTCTACTCCCGGGCAAGCGCAGTTACTTGCCAAACTTCAAGACTACGAAGCTCCCGTCTACATGCTTCTAGAATATTGTGCGCCACGGTTGTGGGTGGGTTGGAATTGTTAATATAGTTTACAACATCGCTGGCATCGCACTCAAAAATCACTCGCTTGAATGCCATGAACGTAGCAAGTTGAATTCCTTTGAGTAGCGCACTACTAGCGCCCAAGCTTCGACTTCAAGAGGGGAGCAGTACCCAATGTTGTAAACAAAACATTGTTTCCAGTTGCTATTGTCGTCACGAATTAGACCACCACAATCGGCTCTAGTTGAGTTTCGATCCACAGACTCGTCGACATTCACTTTGACGAAGCCGTTTTTGAGGTTTAGTCTAACAAAGCTACTTGCAATTGTTTGATTCATCTGGGTTAGGATATCCCTTAGCTCTGGAAAATGCTCTGTCCACCTCATCAACTTGGGTCTTGATCCAAGAGACTTTGAAATGCAAGGGCTTAATTGTGTTGTTCGAAATAGCTTCGTTCCTCCATTCTCAAATCCACCATGCAAACAATGTGAACACGGTGCTGGTGTTGGACTGGCTCCTACCATCTCCCTTGCATGCAATATTAGCTTCAATCCAGTTAGGGAAGGGGAGTGATCTGGTTTATTCGAAATAGAATGGAAGGATAACTTCCTAAACTTCTTTTGCTACGAGGCAACTATGCAGAACATGGTCTATAATCTATATCTTCTGCCAAATCACTACATGCCCAACATCTATCACAACTAGCAATGCCGCGCTTAACTCTGTTTTTATTAGTCATTATTCTATCATGAATAATAAACCAAAAGGAAGGGGCGAACATGATTAGCTAGGCACTTTGAGTTTCCAAACACTATTCTGTTTGGCTGCTTCAATGGGATCAACTTCACCAGATGCGATGTCATAGGTTGAGCTAATCGAAAAACAATCGGAGGTTTCCTTCTTCCATCCAATGGTATCGTTCATATTCGGGTGGAAGTAAATGGTTCAGCCCATCCCATGTCTAAATCCCAGTAGCTAGAGACGAATATGACAAGTTCCATAGGTGGCACAATGTTGATTATATTGTTGATTCTATAAGGGGATTATCCCCCAACCAGTTATCCAACAAAAAAACGTCTCTATGCTATTTCTCACAAATTTTCTAGTGCCTTTTTTTGGAGAATAGGTATAGCCTTGAGGATACCTCTGCATGCATTAGACATGTTAGCCTTAGGTTGCCATGAAAAGCAGTATGTGGAAGATATTGAATATTTGGCTTTAAACAGTTGAGTCCAGAGGCAATTCTCATTTTGCGACAGCATCCATCCGAGTTTTGCAAGAAACGCCAGATTCATTGGTTCAAGTTTAAAGA
>CM008332.1:22875613-22888711 GCA_002525835.2 Ipomoea batatas
TTCACCTAGAACTTTGAGCAGGTTTCCAGGTCTTCCTGCTGACATGTGTGTGTATTGGATCAAATAAAAACAAGTCCTTAGGAGAGAAAAAAGAACCAATCTCAACTTTACATTTGGAAAAATCGGACGAAACAGATCAAATTAAAAAAAATACAATGGCATTTTCATAATTATCACCGACTTTACTATATTAACTTGAACACTAAAATTTGCAATTCTCATACTTTTCTAAATATGCACATTTAGTATTAACATTTTGCATAATTAGTATTAAAATATTGCACTTGCAAAACTACGAAAGTACATTGCACATAGCGTTTCGATTTTAAAGTTTATGTGGTTCACTTTTTACTACTTAACGTCTAGCATTTACATTTTAGATTTAAAATTTAGCTTTTTCGTTAATTTTAAATTTATTTAGATTTTAGATATTCAAATTATTGTTAATAATAATAATAATAATAATGTAAAATATTTTTTTTTGAAAGGTAATGTAAAATATTTTTATAAATTTTATATTTATATTTTAGAAAATAACTAACATATAATTCTAATATATAATATGTATATATTGTTATTATTATTGAAGGAAATAAGAAAATGTATAGTGGATGCATGTGCATGGTAACAATAGTGGAAAAGATAACGAAAGTTATAACGGTAGGGTTATGTTTGTCTAATATATTGTAAATTACAAGTTTTATAGCATAATGTACAAAAAAAACATAACGGAAAAAACGGACATAAATGAAGGATATAACATTCATTCACACTTACTATGTTTTTAGATATATATATATATATATATATATATATATATAAAATCAGGATCATATGCGATCCATCCTTCCCGCACAAACCAGCAAACCATAGAAGGAATGCACCGCAAATGCACTGAAATTACTACACGAATGTAGCAATTGTAGTGCATTCCTTCAGTTCGCACGTTTACACGAATAGTTCGCACTTGAACCGGACCATATATATATACAAAATTCTGAATATGATCATTCTTAATTAGCTTGTATTTGTTTTGGGTGGTTTGCAGTATGCACATAGACGATGTGTGCAAAGATGGTGCAATGCAAAGGGTGACACTGTGTGTGAAATTTGCCATGAGGTAATTAAGTGTATTTTTTGTTAGACTACGATGCGTTCTGAGTATGAATGTATCATTGTAAATCTATGGGAGATTATTTTTAACACATTCTATTACTTGAAGCTCAAACAATACCAATTTTAAAGTTTTATTTATTTGTCATTCCTCATCATCACCAACATCACCGTACCCTCAATCCTTTCCATTTCTCTTTCCAGTTCTCTAATCTTCTTTTTCTCCTCAGCCTCTACTTGCTGTATTTTTAAATTGTCCTCATAATCCCTCTTCCGCTTTCTATAATTTAAGACAACAGTTGGATAAAATATGTAGAACACAAGTCCAAGAGCTGTTGTAACATTCGAGTCGGTACCTAATTTAACTCATACCATATATCATTGACATCTTTTTAGAATTTTCTGCTACCTGACGCAAGGAAGCCTTATACTATACGTAGCCTGCTGATCGAATGTGAGTGTGACACGCTTCAATTTTGCGTGGTTGAGGTGTCAAGGGTTGTGAATGAATGTGTAAAGATAAAACGAAGAGTCTTTTGACTCTCTTAGTGTCAGTCTCGAAGGAGGGACGTGGAGGTGTGTCTTATGTTAATACTTTCGATCAATTACCCTTATTTATACTCAAATATATAGGTGCCTTCGGAGCTTATCAGAGTGAAAAATTGAAAATAGAAGGTTCTGAGTAATTACACGTATAGTCTAAACCAGAACGATATCCATCGCCTCGGCTTCGCAGCTCAATAATCTCTTCTGCATTCCATATGGGAGTGCAACGACCGAGTGCCACTAGACTACAAGGTCTTAGACTTATAAAGAATTTAAAACACTTGATAAAATTATCGTCTTGTGCACATCGGAATTAAAAAAAACTTGTGTAGTGATTGTGTCGTGTATAATTCACATGTAATAGTGCATGTAAAAATAAATAAAGTAATGCAATAAAGAACACATCTATTATAGTGGTTCGAATGTGTATGCAATCCTTCTATCTATTTCCATTCTACTCCTATCTCTAATGAGAGGAATTCACTATATCCACTACTTTGGTACAAGATACAATGAATTAATAATTTAGTGTCTTGATCACAAAATCAGCACTAATCACACAACTCCAGTGCTTCAGCACTGAAACTAGGATTTTACATCTCCGTGCTACTATCCTTTATCTACCCTCGATAGAAAAATCCGATCACTTGTTGAAAAACATGATTTTTCTTTCTTCCAACTTACTAGAGACTTTTGAATGAATCTATTAATGTGCAGCTAAATCTCTTTTTAGGATGAAGATCTTTGTATGCTATTTGAGTTTCACTTGCTTGATCTAGAGTGTATTGCACTTGTATTTTGGCTTCTTCAAATCTTCATACTTATATAGTTGTTTGAGAATATGTATGTTGAAAAAAGACAATCTCAAATTTTAAACTTTGTCGATCAGCAGATCCTGTAGTCTTTTTAGCTTTTGATTAGTCTATACACAAATTTATAGATTATTCTCCCTTTGATATTGTGTAAAACTTAATCTTCCAGTAGGAGTATTTTTATTTGAAAACTCCTGTTGTGAACTTCATCTCCTTAATTATTTTATTTATGCATCCTTCGCTCTCTATTTTTGCTTATGTATTTGAGTTGGATGTAGAACCAATCCTTAGCTATTTCCATATAATAAATTAGCTCTCAATTCTTAGCTCCTTCCATAATGATGAACTAATTCTTAAACCTTACCTTCTTCCACAAAGTAATATGTTGGCAACATTAGCTCTTTCCATAATAAGTTGGTTCTTAATTAAACCTTTAACTCTTTCCTTATAGCTCTTTCCAATTTAATATGCTTATGAAAACACTTAAACACGGGTACAACTTCAACTGCTTCCTTATTTTATGCATGCAACCTTAGTTGCTCATTTAATTGTGCAATCTCTCTTACTTTTTATTAATTTATTGCAACTTCAGTTGCTTCTTAATTTGCTTTAATCTCGCCTCTTTCTCTTTATTTTAATTTATTCTCCATCCTTAGCTGCTTTAATTCCTCAATCTCGGTTGTTCATTAACAAGTTCAACCATAGCTGCTTTTGTAATCTTGGTTGTTCCAATCTTGCTTGCTTATAATATATATGCACGCACTAGTACAAAACAACTCATTTACGTCCAGAATTGAGGACTATCTGCATCAGGAAAAGTCCGGACGCATATGCCACAGAGGCATATAGTCAAGACTATCTACGTTCGGAGTTTCCCGGACGCAGATAGTTGACAATTTGCATTCGGACCTGGGCAGAAATTGTGATCATGAATGAATCACTAATTACCAATTTCTGTTGAATATCGTGAGCTTTATGATTTGTGTTGAAGATCATGCATTAAATTTAGTTTTTTCAATAGTTAGTTTCAAATTTCTCTACTTACCGTGCATATTTTTGCCTTTCCAAAATTCCAGTGCACATTGTTGTGCCTTTCAGAGCAATTTTAAAAAAAAAATCGTAAATGACGAACTTTTTTAAAAAGATCAATTAATCTTGACCACCAATTACTAATTTGAGTACAATATTGTTTGCTTGTTTATTATTTATGGTCGTTTATGATTTGTGTTGAAGATCCTATATTAAATTTAATATTTTCAATAATTGTTTCACATCTTTGTGCCTCCATGCGTTTTTTTTTTTTTTTTTTTTTTTTTTTTTTTCCCTTTTTCCCTTTTTTTNTTTTTTTTTCCTTTCAATGCACATTGTCCCTTCTTCTAGAACAGATTGGTGTGCCTTCTAGAGCACATTGTTGAAGTTCGTAGGTAGCGAATTTTTTTTTCTCAATCTAGGCTGAAATTCATTCTAGTTTCTCACCTGCGACTTTCTTCTCACCCGAACCTCTTCCTATATATATATATATATGTATATGTATATGTATGTAGGTATATGTGTATATATAATTCGATCTTTTACTAAATATGCCATAACAAGCTAAGTCGGAAGCATGCCAGACTATAAGCCCCTATGAAGGGGTTAGCCTATTTTTATCCATATCTAAATGACATCTCATCCTTGACCATAAATGATTGATTATTGATTTTGTTCGTACTCTAATTAAATATCTATTTAGTAAACACATTTAAGAGTAATAATATAAAATTTTGATTCTTCGCATTCCCACTAATAATGAACGTAATGTATTAAGCTTTGAACTCAATATATATGTCAATCTAAACAACAAATCATTTTTTTACATTAAAAAAAAAGAAAATATTTTTTAACAAAACAATTATTGAACTTTAACAAATATAATTACAACCAAAATAAATCGCATTATTAGATATAAAAAACAAATAATTAAATCTTATAATCTGTACAAAAATACAAAACCAAAAATATATATATTAAATTTCACAAAATAAACATATTTGGAATTCTTTAAAATCCAACAAAAATCTAAATTTTCAAAAAACAAAAAAAAAAAAAANATTGGGCTAAAACTAGTTTGGTTTTGGGCCAACATCTGTTAAACATGAGAGCTTATTGGGCTAAGACTAGTTTGGTTCTGGGCCAACATCTGTTAAACATGAGAGCTTATTGGGCTAAACTAGTTTGGTTTTGGGACGAATGGGCTATGGCTAACACCTGAGTCCTGATATCCACTTAAGTGAAATTGTTAAGATTTATGCCATTTATTATTCTTTTTTTTTTTCAAATAAAACAAGATAATAGTATTAGGGTTTATGCTATTTGGTAGAATTGTACCATTTTAACGTGTTATAAGAGTTAATTCTTGTTGTATTTGTATGTTCGTTGCCCGTTAGATCCTAACCGTTGTATTGTAGGCTATTTGACAAGTATAAAGTAAGAATAAGAAACAGTAAGAGATAAAGAGATTAGACAAGAATAGCCAAAATCATCAGTCCTCTATTATTTCCATTCATCATATATATATAAGGGTACAACATTAACTATTTATTTCCATTCATCATATAAGGGTACAACATTAATCATTGTAATAAATACAAAAGATGTTACAATTGTTATAATAATAATGACCATAAATAAATATTTTGTAACATTCTCCTTTAGACATTATTTTGCCATAAACATGCCTCATTAAAAATTTGTTAGGAAAACCAGTTGAAAACAAACTAAACAAGGAAAACGTACAAGATTTATGGGTAATTATATTCATGTCTCGTTAATAAACTTCACTAGAAAACTACGTGAGAAAAACCTAATTGAAAAAAAGAGTACATTATTTTGTAAATTCATATATTGTACTGGTTGCCTCATTAAAAACCAGAACTTAAGAAAACCCTGTGTGAAGAAAATTTAGTTAACAAAAAATAGTGCAACCCGTCAATCCCAAGTCTTGAGGGCATAATCTTCAGGATTTGGAGTTTGTCTATTTAATTAAGTATTTATTTACAACATTTTCCCATAGACATTACTATATCATACTCATGCCTCGTTAAAAACTAGAAAAATCTAAAGGGAAAAACTTAGTGAGGAAAAGAGTACATTATATGTTAGCATTCATATGTTGCAAAAGAATACATAAACCTCAAGTACCAGCTTAGAAGAATCTAGGTTTAGAGCAATCTTAATTTCCGTCAAATTGAGTAATCAATATAAGTTACAGGAAAGGAATTGAAACTTGTAATTCTAAAATCTTGAACTATCCCAAAGATCCAAAGTAGGAATATCAAATGAATCAGGGAAGAAAAATTATCAAATCAGTTTTCCTCTCTCTCGTTGTCTTATCGCGTGGAGAGTTTTTTTAGGGCTTCTTTTGTCGGCAGTAAGTTTTGTTTTCCGGCTGTTTTTCTGAATCTGTTTTCAATGGAGCACGGAGGTCCGAGTGGGCTTGCTGAGGCATGCGAGGCTTTGCAGCTTGAGGATACTGATGTTGACGTTGTTGTTGAAGCAGAGGATATTGTTGCGCAAACTTTTGACTTTCGTTTCGCAGCGGTTGGGAGGGTTGTGACCGATAGGCTGGTGAAGTTCATTGTTTTCCGGGATGTGATGGCTTCGGCTTTGCGTCCGGCGAAGGGTGTTCACATTCGGGAACTGGGTAACAATCGTTTCTTATTTACTTTTTACCAGGAACGTGATATTTCGAGAGTGGTAGACGATGGTCCGTGGACATATGAACAAAACTTGGTGGTTTTGAAACGGCTTGCTCTAGAGGATGATCCAATGCTTGTTTCGTTGGATGAGGGGGTGTTCTGGATGCAGGTTCATAATCTACCAGTTGGTTTCATGTCAGAGAAGGTGGCCATGTTGGTAGGTAATTCTGTGGGTCGATGTGAGTTTGTTGATCCAAAGAACTTTGATGGAGGATGGAAGACTTTTTTAAGGGTTCGAGTGGCACTTGTGTTATCCAAACCTTTGAAATCGAGGATTCGGATGAAGAAACCAGGAGGGGAGTGGTTTTGGGTTGACCTCAGGTATGAGCGTTTGCCATCGTTTTGTTTTCGGTGTGGAATCATTGGGCATGGTGATCGTTTTTGCTCTATGGAATCCGCTACTGGCGAGAAGCCGTTTGGTTCGTGGCTCCGGGCGGGTGGTAGGCGGGAGACGGTAGCTCCGGTTAATCGGTGGCTAGTTTTGGATCCGGCAGCGGCGGCTCCTAAACCGGATAATTCGGGGGCGGGAACTGAAACCGTTGCTAATCATGGCTCATTAATCCAGCCGTTACATATGAGGAAGGATTTAAATACTGGTATTCATGCAGATGGGGGAGTGGGGGGGAATATTAATTATGGGGGAACGGGTAGTACTGGGGGAGGGAAGGGTAGTAATGAGGGAGTGATTAAGGATGGCAATAATATCAATTTTTATGAGGGTGTGGAAGGTGACGAAAGCGAGGGAGTTGTAGTGGTTGATCCAAAGCGTCGTCGTACAGCTTCCAAAGGTGAAGGTAACGGTAGTGGTGTTTTTCCTATGGTCATTGAGAAGAAATCTTCAGATGATGAGGTGGGCTCTGGTTGCCAGGCCCACCCGGCCCAATGAGTTGTATAAGCTGGAACTGTCGTGGGCTAGGAAACCCACTGGCAGTTCAATCTCTATTGGGCCTGGTTAAACAATATAGGCCCGATGTCTTATTCCTAATGGAGACTATGTGTACAAGTAGACGTTTGGAAGGAGTGCGGATTAAATTAAATTATGAGAACTGTTTCGTTGTTGACGCGGTGGGCCGTAGTGGAGGTCTGGCTCTACTATGGAATGGTGGATTGAGTGTGGAGGTCGTGGGATATTCAAATCACTATATAGACGCGAAGGTGGGCGGTGGAGGGGGTACTCCAGAGTGGCGACTCACAGGTTTCTATGGTCACCCTGACCGGAGCCGGCGTAGAGAGTCATGGGAGTTGCTCAGGTATTTGTCTTCTATCTCTGCTCGTCCTTGGGTTGTAGTAGGAGATTTTAATGATCTCCTTTGGGATTATGAGAAGAAAGGGCGGGTTCCCCATCCTCCTTGGCTTCTTAGGGGATTCCGGGAAGCAGTGCCTGAGAGTGGTCTTGAAAACTTTGAGTTTGGTGGTTTTCAGTTTACTTGGGAAAGGGGGAGGGGAACGGGTAATTGGGTCCAAGAAAAGCTGGACCGTATTTTAGTCTCGGGTGGGTGGCGTGATTGTTTTCTGAATGCGAGGGGGTGGCCCTGGAAGGGGGTAATAGTGATCATTTGCCTCTATTATTGATCACGAATAGGATTGGGGGAGTGAGGACTCGTCGGCACCCTAGGTTTGAAAATGAGTGGGGAAACAACCCTAAGTGTAGGGGAGTGCTGAGGGAGGCATGGAATGAGTCTTATGGTAAAAATATTCTAGAACGGTTGGAGGAATGTGGGAGAAAGGTGTGGGTTTGGGGACGGAGAGTGATCCAGGGAGAGGATGAGGAATTAAAACAATGCAAGATTAGTATGGGTTTACTTAGTGGGAGGCGGGGAGATGATGCTGTGCGAAGGTTTGGGCAGGTTCAGGGGAGGTATTTGACCATTTTGCAGAACAAAAGCGACAGATGGAAGCAACGTGCAAAGGATTTATGGTATACTTGTGGGGATCAAAACACACGGTATTTCCATAATTCTGTTAACCGCCGGCGCCGCCGAAATGCCATTCGCCATTTATGAAATTCTGATGGTGTGCTAGTCTCTGATGAACGGCAGATGGGGGAGGTAATTGTTAATTACTTCTCGACTCTTTTCACGTTTGAAGAGGGGGGTGCAGCGCCGGTTTTAGAGTGTATTCCGCGTCGTGTAACGGATGAGCAGAATATTGCATTGCTTCAGCCGATTCTGCCTGAGGAGGTAAAAGCAGCAGTTTTCTCAATGCATCCGGACAAATCTCCTGGTCCGGATGGGTTATCTCCTGCTTTTTATCAATTGCACTGGGATATTCTAGGCGATGAGGTATTCTCCTTCTGCCAAACTTTTCTTTTAACCGGTCATTTGCCTTCTCGTGTGAATGATACTCATATAGTTCTTATTCCCAAAACAAAATTCCCTGAATTCATGTCTGAGTTTCTGCCTATCTCCCTGTGTAATGTGCTTTATCGCATTTTAGCAAAAGTGTTGGCAAACCGAATGAGATGTCTGTTAGATTCTATTATTTCAAATGCCCAAAGTGCTTTTATTCCGGGTCGTTCAATTGTTGATAATGTGCTTATAGCTTTTGAGTCTGCTCATACTTTAAATCGACAACGAGGGAGTCGGGGTGGTTTTGGTGCTTTAAAAGTTGACATGAGTAAGGCATATGATAGGGTCGAATGGGGTTTCTTGGGTAAGGTCATGAAGGGGATGGGATTTAGTGAGCGATGGGTGGAGTTGATGAGGGAGTGCATTACCTCGGTTCATTATAAGGTGTTGGTTGAAGGGAGAGAATGTGGCCCTATTATCCCGGGTAGGGGTTTGCGTCAAGGGGATCCTCTTTCGCCTTGTTTGTTTCTTCTTGTGGCAGAGAGTCTGAGTGCTATGCTTCATATTCAGGAAAGGGAAGGGGCTTTACATGGGCTGCGTGTTGCTAGGGGGGCTCCAACTGTGTCTCACTTGTTCTTTGCCGATGATTGTTTGTTCTTTTTTAGGGCAAACAGTCTTGAAGCAGGGGTCATAAGGGAAGTGTTGAGAGAATATGGTGAGGCCAGTGGTCAGAAAGTTAATTTTGATAAAACTAGTGTTGTGTTTGGCAGAAATGTACATATGGAGGATAAGGCGGCTGTTTGTGAAATATTGGGTATTCACGAGCAGCAAGGAAGGGAGAAGTACTTGGGATTGCCGGGGTATGTGGGTAGGCGGAAGAGAGAAATCCTGGGTTTTATTCGGGATAGGATAAGGTCGAGGATTAATAGTTGGGGGAATCGGTTTCTGTCCAAAGCTGGGAGGGAAGTTCTTTTAAAAACTGTGATTCAAAGTCTCCCAAATTATGCCATGAATGTTTTTTTAATTCCCCAGGTTTTGTGTGATGAAATCGAGCGGCTAATGAAATCCTTCTAGTGGGGGTGTGAGAACCGGGGAGGTAGAGGGATTCGTTGGAGTGCGTGGGGGGATTTATGTAAGCCTAAACCTCTTGGGGGATGGGTTTTCGTAAGGTACGGGAAATGAATGTAGCTACGCTAGGCAAGCAAGGTTGGAAATTTTTGTCAGACCCAAATGCTCTAGTAACAAAGGTTTTTAAAGCCCGGTATTTTTCAAATTGTTCTTTTCTTGAGGCAGACTCGGGTTCTAATCCTTCGTTTGTTTGGACAAGTATTCGAGCATCTCAAGGGGTTTTGCGGGAGGGAGTGCGGTGGAGAGTGGGAAATAGTCAGACGGTAAGAGTTTGGGGGGATCCATGGTTACCTGCAGATGCTAATCCATATGTTGTTACTCCTGAGCCTGTTTATTTGAATAGTCCGACGGTTAATACTCTGTTTTGCCCTGATTCAAATACTTGGGATGATGAGCTACTGCAAGATATGTTTTGTCAAAGGGACATTGATCTTATTTTGAGTCTTCCTCCTCCTTGTGTGCGAAATAGGGACTTGATGTTTTGGGGAGGAGAGGATACGGGAATTTACACAGTCAAAAGTGCGTATAGAGTTGCAACTAAGATAGTGAGGGGAGGGGATGAGTTAGGGTGGACTCGGATGTGGAAGTTAAATTTACCACCTAAGGTCAAATGTTTTTTTGGTCTTTGTGTGCTTTGCGTCTCCCTACAAAAGATGCTTTGCTTATGAAACGTGTGAATTGTGATCAATTGTGCTTATTATGTGGGGTGGCTAATGAAACTCCTATGCATCTTTTTGCTAATTGTACTTATGCGCGTGCTTGTTGGCGAATTCTAAATGATGCTTGGCAGCTTGAGTATGTGGATTCTCTGTCTGCTTGGCTGGAGGAGATGATGACTGTGCTTCAACTTTCTGTGATTGAGAAGGTTGTTACAATTTGTTGGGGTCTTTGGGAGTGTCGGAATTCACTGCTGTGGAATAATCATGGCCAGAATTCTGCTCAATTGGTTCATCATGCGTTGGCCTACCTTGAAACGTGGAAATCTTTGAATGCAAATAGGAACATTGTGGCTGGCAGTAATGAACAACACTTGCAGACTTGGACACCTCCACCTTCTGGTTTTTATAAGATGAATATAGATGTTTCGATGGATGTGCACCGCAGATGTATGGGTTTTGGTTCAATTATTCGCGATGAATCTGGAATGATTGTTGGAGTACTCATGTCCCGGGTCAATGGATTATATGCGGTCAAAGAGGCGGAAGCTATGGGGGCTCGGGAGGCTCTAAGTTGGATAAAGCAACAGGGATGGGAGAGAGTGATTCTAGAAACTGATGCTCAAGTGGTCACCAAAGCGGTTTACAACGGAAAGATTCTAACACCTTTCGGTGCCATTGTTCAACAAATTCGGGATCTTTTGATGGACTTACCTTATGTTAAATTTCTTTTTGTTAAGCGTAGTAGTAATGAGTTTGCTCATATTATTGCTAAAAGAGCACTTTGTAATGCTGCCAGTGAACGGGTTGAGTATCTGAACTCTTTACCCCGTTTTCTTTCTTCGTTGGGTTTAATATAAATTCAGTTTCGGTTTGGTTTTCAAAAATAAAAAATATAAGTTACAAATTGAATCAAATAAAAATACTCAAGATTCGAATGCATGCAATTATCCCCTTAAACCAGAACAATTTTCAATTTGAGAAAGATATTACCAATTTTGAGACCATCCGATCAAGACCCATATATCAAACAAATCTGCATCTTGAATTTTCTAGATCTGGTAGGCCATATTCATTAGGGGTGGAAATAGGTTAGACCGAGTTGAGCTTTAGAAATTTAGGCCTGGAGCCTGAGTCTAGACCTGTATGTAGGCTTTTTTTTAGACTCAAGTCTGAGCCTACAGTTGACTATTTAACATATAGGCTTTTAAAAAGACTTCAAAATAGATCATAAATAGGCTTTGAGCTTATTTAAGACCTGCATTTTTAAGCTTTTTAAAATATACTTGTAAAAGCACGGGAGTCAGGTTTGTCTGTTGATCAATTCCCGTACAGTGCTGAGCTTCGGGCTGGAGCTAGTAGAGGTCCCCGAGTAGTGGGAGATCCGTGGTTGGTGCCGCTTGGGGGTTCACCGCGCGATGCGGGGACGCCGTCGGTGGTGGACACGGCCGGTAGCGGAGGGGTAGTGGCGGTACAGCCGACTGCCAAGCAGATTGAGGATCGAGGTATTGTTACTGTCTCTAAGCGCCGAAGAGAAGGGCATGTTACCGGCAATAAGCGACCAGGCAGTGGGAATGGTGACGTTACTATGACCGAGGTGTCAAAAAACTTGCATATGGCGGGTACTGGTTCCCAGTCCCGCCCGTCATCATGAGTATCGTCTGTTGGAACTGTCGTGGCTTGGGAAATCCACGAACAGTTCGCGAGATTATGGACATCATGTCCCGTAAGAAGCCCGAGTTCCTATTCTTAATGGAGACCAAGGTGGGACGGATACATGCCGAACGTCTCCGTGTCAAGCTTGGTTTCGATGGCCTTTTTTATGTTGATAACGTTGGTTTGAGTGGAGGTTTAGCTTTGTTTTGGCGGAAGAATTGTTCGGCTAGTTTAATGAGTTTCTCAAAAAATCATACTGATGTAGAAGTCACTTATGCGAGTTTGTTTAAATGGCGTATGACCAGTTATTATGGTTTCCCGGAGCGTAGCAGAAGAGTGGAGTCCTGGGATTTGCTCAGATCCTTGGCGGGTAGATCCTCGTTACCCTGGGTAATAATAGGGGATTTCAATGATCTGTTGTACCAGCATGAGAAGAGAGGTGGCAACCCACACCCAGATAGCCTTCTACGCGGTTTTGGGGAGGCTGTGGAGGATTGTGGTTTGATGCCTTTACCATTGAGGGGCCATCAATTTACCTGGGAGAGAGGAAAGGGCACGGAGGATTGGATGGAGGAGATGCTGGATAAAGTGTTGGTAACAGACAGTTGGAGGACTCAGTTGGAAGGGGCTTTTGTGGAAAATATTGTAACTCGCTCTTCTGACCATCCAGCTCTATTTCTGAGTGTTTTCAATTCTGGATCCTCAGAAAGTAGGGGCCCGAGGTGGTTCAAGTTTGAGATGGCATGGTTGCTTGACGAAGGATGTAGGGGTGTGGTTGAGCATGCATGGAATGAGGGGAGATCATATGGGCTACTCCGCGCCATAGAGCACTGTGGGGAGAGGCTACAGAGGTGGGGTGGTGATCACTTCCACAAGTTTGGTGAGCAGATCAGACTGTATCGCAATACACAACAGCGGTTAAGAGGTCTAACAGATCCTACATCTCTGGCCGAATTTGTGAGCATAGAGGAGAAATTATCTCGCCTTGAAGCCCAGGAAGATGTCTTTTGGAGGCAGCGTGCCAAGCAACACTGGCTGAAAGGGGCTGATGCTAACACAAAATTCTATCACAGGTATGCCTCTACTCGTAAAAAAAAGAATACTATATCTAAACTAAAGAATGATAATGGGGTGTGGGTGGAGGGTGAGCCTATGCAGGCTG
>CM008332.1:22996388-23012194 GCA_002525835.2 Ipomoea batatas
CGGAAGGACCTTAGGTGGAATAAATCTGATAGTCTAGGTCATATTTTGTCCAAATTGAAAGACGGGGGCTAAATTTGGAAAATCAACATACTCGGGAGACCATTGCTGGAATTAACTCTAAATTTGAATGTAAAGAATCTTTGCATGGGAGAAAATAAAGACTATAACTAATGAAATTATTTCTCTTATGTAATTTAATTTTTTGATAATGAATAATTTTTTTCAAATAAAGGCATTGTAGACACATCATTCTAAATTAAAGAAATACATATGTATCATTTTTTGTTGTAACTACTAATTTATTTAATTTAATAAGAGTAAAGTAGAGTGAGAAACTTAATTATGCCAAATTTGATTGGGATGAGGTTCGAACCTAAGACGTTTCTTATAAAAATTAATGGGTAAGTTAAAAGTTAACGGAATATTAACGGAGAAGAAAATATTTAACGGAAACTTAACGGATAATCATATAATTAAGGATAAATTAGGAAATCTCAAGGAAAAATATAAATCTAAACAATCTGAACTATCCATTTGATTAAATAATCTGGCCGCCATTTTTTCTACCCATTTTAGGCCTAACTCTCTTTGGCTCTTATTGGTATGGTAGAAATAAATATTTTCATAATTTTAACCGCTCTAATTACTACACTTTCAATTTAACCTCCATTGCTATAATCAATTTAAGCTTGTGATTGTCCGCTTGACAGCTCAGTTGGTCTGAGGAAGAATAATGGAATGAAACCCTTATTTTATTAGGGAATGAGTTTTTCAATTAAGGAGTTAATCAAAATCCATAGCAGTGTTCTAAAAACCTGTAAACCAAACACACCCTAAGTTGTTCTATTGGCCTATCAACTGGTTCTGTTGGATATGTGCAACACTCTGCAGCTCATGACCAATCAACTGCTACTGTTGGTTTTGCATCAGTGACTGCTTCAGAGTGATCCTTGCTGTTGATGAATCATTGGAGCCTGTTGGCTTCGTTGTTGCCTGAGGACAGATTGAGTTGGTTGCTGAAGTACAGATGGAGTTGGTTCTGCTCAAGAGAAGGCTGCATGACTGCTTGCTGAGATGATTGGATCTGATTCTGTTGTAGTAAGTTTTGCTGTTGCTGCCGCTCCTGTTGTTGCTGCATATGAGATTGCATTATTTGATTGTGTAAATGCACCTGTCTCTGAGAATTAGATACCATATTGGAACCCATCCCTTGGCCCATGGTGTTTGCCATTGAGTTTTGCATTACATTGTGTGTCCCTATAGAAACAACAGATCATTGAATGCCAAGAAATGTGTCAAAATCATACATATTAATTGAAGCAGAACAAATAGATGAGGCTCCTGTTATTTCACCTGGAAGTTGGGGATTCTGAGCACTAGTTGTATTGTTAGACTGCACAGAATTGGCCATGGGAGTTGCTGATTTTGTCATCTCCATAGACAACATCTTTAAAGATACCTTCCTCAGATAATCTGACTGCAATAAAATTAGACACCGAAGGAAAAGGTGTCACTAAGGCCTTAAAGTGTATATATATAGGTCAGTACGTGTTTCCGCGAGTCCATCTTGTTATATGAGTCCGTGTGGACAGATCTTGGTCATTGAATACTTAAGATCAATGGCTTAGATCTGGGCCATTGTGCAACTGTGCACTTCACTTGCACAGTTGACCAGGTATAACTCATTGATCTCAAACATTCAGAACACAGATTTGTCTACACAGACTCACAACAGGATGAACTCATTTGATCAATAGTCTATATATATATATATAGATTGCACACAAAATATTCTGATACTAAAAATAAAAAGAGTAAACCAATTCAATAATTTTCATACATAAATAATGCATCATACTTAAAACAATTGAGAGATATTGGTAATTACACATCACATACACACCTCACTTACAGCAGCAGCATAAATCTTTTCCTCAAACCTTACTGCAATTTTCCAAAGCTCATAAAGCCCTTCTGGTCCAGCGAAGGGAATATGCCTTTTTAAAGTCTCCATTCTATAGCCATCACAGTTGAAAGACATATCCATCATATGTAAAAGAAAAGCACTACAGAGCCATCCCCAAGCACTCGAGTATTAACCAAACATAAATGTATCATACACAACCCTAATAAAGGTGGTTTTTTTTTTAAATAGTTAGTCTATCAGCTAATTTTGACTTATTTGATCACTATTAGTATTTTCACCCATGCGATGCACGGAATGAATTTACTATAATATTTTTAAAATATTTGGATCGATATAGTGCAATTGAAAAGATGGTTTAGATCAATTATGTCTATACATGTCATAGTGACAAACTTTAGTGTGTGTTTTTTAGCGCTTGGTATTGCAGCTACACTAGGAATTGTTATTGATGATAACCTCAGCAGGTAAAGTTTAACTTTGCATTTTAGTATTCAATTTTTTACAGCCTAGATGAAGTATAGCTATTTGGTAGTCAAGCTGAGATTTAAGAACTTTAATAATCATCTAAATTAATAAAACTTAATACTCAATTATGCATTTATGGCAGAAACATGTTAGTTAAAGAATAAAGACATATAGGGATAAAAATTCTAGTGTAATAGTTTAACATAATAGAATTCGGTTTTAACATAGTAGCAACACAGAAATAGTCACTTAAGCTTCTACTAATAATACCGAAATAACACAGAAATAAAATTGCATAATAGAATTCTATTTTATGCATAACAGGATGATTAAATGGCTTATAGTAAATTAACTATATGCTACAAAATCATCTATTTAACTATAGTTGTGTAGTAAAAAAAAACCACTCTAGTAAGCACTCCAGGGAAACAAAATCAATTCTAAGAACTTTAATAATCATCTAAACTGATAAAACTTAAAACACAATTATGCATTTATACTTTTATACACAAAACAAAATCAATACAAACAACAAAACCAACGAAACATCATGTTAACAAAATCAAAACTTTCAATGTGAACTACAAATCGTAGGCCTATAGTTAATAACATTAACTTGGGAGTATGACCGTGGAACATTGATATTCCATGGACAAATAACAACGCATCTGCCGGAACCTTATACAACTTTTTCTCGTCTTGGGGGATATGTCAGAAGCATAGACGAAAATAGACCCCATTAATGAAAGATCACAATGGTAGAATTGATCACGATTAGGAGACTAATGTTATTGTTGACGGTTACAGATTCTGTAGAATAATATTGTTATTTACTATTTGCAGGAAAGTATATGTACTAACTACAAGTATATTGTTGATGACGATTATGTCGATGTCTCATGTAATTTTAATATAGAATTGTAGTACGAATAGAAATTGTATTACCATTGGTAGGGAATATACCCTGGATATACCGCCCTACACGCTTTGTACGTTTGTTCGGTTTCGGGTACGGGTCAAGGATCTATATAGGGGGTTAGGGCCCTTCATTTTAGGGGCTTCTTCCACTTCTACTCTAGCATCTTCTGTCTACAATACAATATACAATTCCTCTCAACTCTCTAAAATATTGAATAAGAAGGGCTTGTTCAAGCCAATTTCTCATTTTGTCTTCCTATATTCATACATACAAATATAGTAAATGACTACTTAGCAAAGAATTTGTTTCATCAACCATATTTTACAACATTACGTTGCAGGGAAAATATTATTATGATTAGTAATTTTAATCTAGAATTGTATGTATTACGAATAGGAAAGTAAGAAATAATATATTTTATTAGAAATCGTATTACCATATTTTACAATATTACACAAACCTTAATAGTATAAAAGTGTTTTGGACGTGAAATTAAAATGGAAGATTTTGTTTTTTATTAATAGTATAAATTACGTTGCAGAGAAATATATGTACTGTATTATTACGATTATTAATTTTAATTTAGAATTGTATTATGAATAAAAAGTAGGTAAGGATATATTGTATTAGGAATTGTATTACCATATTTTAATGTACAATTGTAGTATGAATATGAACTGTATTACAATATTTTACAATAGAGTTTATTACCGATTTGGTCCCTTGACTATTGCGAAATTACCAATTTAGTCCTGGACTATATTTCTTACACAATTAAGTCCTCCAACTATGAAAACGTTAACCACTTTGGTCCTCTCCGTCTATCAGACGTTTAATGTGAGGGTATTTTCGGAAATTCAATTGCTCCATGGGCTGCCCAGTCTGCCCAACCACCGACCGGCCTCAATCGACAACCATCGACGACTGGACTTCATCTTCCTCCTCGGCGGCGAGCTCAAGACTAGTAAATAGATGGGCAACGGCGGCGGAGACAAGTGGTCTTCGTCCTCCATCCAGCAACCTCTCACTTCCGGCGGCGACTCACCTCGATCGCCGTTCTACGATGTCAATTCCGAGAATGCATGCGCCGCCCATACATCAGATCCGCAGATTATGTCTTCTTCTTGCACTTATTCCATCCTCATACTTTCACCACATTGCTTTTGCTAATACAATTAATTTCTCTCCCACCATTTCTTAATATAACTTTACAACAAAAACCCAAAATGGGTCTGCAGGTTCTAACCAAATATGCAGGTTACAAGAAAATGGAGAAATGAAGAGCTCGAATGTGCAACTGGTTCATTTTCGGCCTCAACGTGATAGTCCTTTTTCCAACGAAACTTGTTGATGATGCCACAAATGAGATGCAGAAGATAGTGAGTCGACCCTGTGAATTTCAACCCCTTTGAATAGTACTTCTTTCATTTAAAATGAGATGCAGAAGATAGTGATGCAGAACAGTACTACTTTCATTTAAACCCTGTGAATTTCAACCCATTCTCTTTTACTTTCCCTTCACCCATTCTTTTCGACTTTAATCACCCCATGGATGCAAGAATGGAAGATAAATGGCGCAGGGTTCCTTCGGTTTAATATCAAGGTATAAATGGCACAAGGCTAATGGAAATTCCGAAACTACCCTCACAGTTAACTGGCTGCCCGAACAAAGGACTAAAGTGGTTAACATTTTCATAGTTGGAGGACTTAATTGTGTAAGAAATATAGTCCAGGACCAAATTGGTAATTTCGTGATAGTCAAGGGACCAAATCGGTAATAAACTCTTTACAATATTACACAAAATAGTATAAGAGGATTTTGTTTTTATTAGTTATTTGATTTGGTTAAAAAATCAAAGGATGTGTTTGGTTGACAAATTTAGCTATCGAGCGTGAATATCAAAGTCATTGTTATTGTTTAGTTGACGGAATTTTAGAATATTACTATGAGTTTTGACTACTCCATTAATTGCAAAACTCATTCCCTAATAAAATAAGGGTTTCATTTCCCCAAATATTAATAATCATTCCCATTTCACCCTATTACCAAACATGAAAAATACTTTCACCAAAACTCATTACCATTACCAAGCATTTGATACCATTCCGATTCCGATTCCCATGTGCGAACCAAACACACCCAATATAGGTATTTGGTTTATTAACTTTTTGTAACTTCAAAATGCTAAAATTCAAATAGTTATTTAAAGCAAAATTTTTAATCAAATTTAAAAAAATAAAATAAAAAATTATACCAAACAGCTATAGCTAATACAATTAGCTAATGTTACCAAACAAAGTCTAATGTATAAAATTTTCTTTTCTTCTAGCAGACAGTAGGAATCGGAATCGGAATCTTTTCTTATACCAAAATGTTTAAAAGCAGCCTTGCACCCTTCTCTACCTTCAAGTTACAATATTCAAGAAATAAAACAAGAAGCATTGGCCTTATTGAATACGAGGATGTTTATGGCCCCATTGATTAAGGTCAATTCCTTAGCTGTGACCCTATGAATATTAGCAATATCCAGTGCAATTCTTCATGCTTATCAATCAGCGTAAGATATGGATTAGCAATAGCGATGATAGAAAGAAAGCAACTTTGGAAACACCAATAAATTCCCACAGAGAAATAGGTATTTTCAAAAAGGGGAAAAAACGAAAAGCTCGGAAAGGCCCTCCAATTTGCAAACCATAAATCATAAAGCTCCAGTAAGAATTTCAAAAAACAAATTATCACCATAAATCAAATGTATATGTATATTACCTAGAGAATTCCCCCAAAAAAAAGTGTGAGAGACTTACATCTTGTTGACAATCATCTCACGCGATTCTGGTTGTAGCTGAGCCCGCCAATCGCCAGTCTCGACAGCTCCGTTTGCCGCCACCGGTGCCGGGGCGGTGGCATCGCCGGCCGGCGCCTGACCCTGAGCTTGGGCCATTCTCCAATAATTCCCATCCATGAATGGATTCACAGATTACAGATACAACTCAGTTCAACGAGATTGGTACCCAGAAAACGATAGGAACCTCAGAGAGATCATATACTCCGTAAATCAGAAGCGAACTACAATAATAGAATGGGTGAAATTATATATAGGAGTTGGGACAATAAATCCTTAATTAGGAATTTTCGCCCTGTAAAATTATTAATTATTAAGAGTTTGTTTGGTTAGGCACATGGGAATCGGAATTGGTATGTGTATCAAATAGTTGGTAAAGGTAATGAGTTTTTGTGACTGTATTTTGCATGTTTGTTAGTAGGTTGAATGAAAATGATTATTAATAGTTGGGAAAGAAATGAGGAAGGAAATGAAACCGTTATTTAATAAGGTATGAGTTTTTCAATTAATGGAGTATTCCAAATCCATAGTAGTATTCTAAAAACCTTTCAACCAAATACGGAGTAATAACAATCACTTTGATGCTCATACCTTATAACAAAACCTTGTTAACCAAATACACCCTAAGTTAGTCCAATTCTCGGAGTCCACGTGGCACACATAAGCTTTGCAAGCCGCCACATTTTCCTAAACTATGGTGGAATGTAGTTGAATTGTAATGAAATTATAATTCAATGAATGTCTCAATTGCATTGTTTGGTTGGAGGAAATTGCAATTCATCGAGGTAGGGTATTCTCATGAATTGTAATTCAATACTTGTGGGAAAAGGAAAAATAGAAGAAATGACAAAAGTATTCTTGGTGATTGTTACTTTTATTACTACACATTATACAAGGACATTTTAGTCTTTATATTACTTTTTCCTTCTCATCCCAATAATTCTATTTCTTCTTATCAAACAATATAATTTGAATTCCTACGTTTATTCCTACCTTATTCTTTTCTCATCGAATTGCAATTATTTTCCTTCTTAATTCTTTCCTTCTAACCAAACACCTCTATTAGGATTCATTGAAGAGTAAACTATTAGACCGATTGTTATGCCATGGACTCGGGTCCATGTTCACAATTTTAAAACTATATGTTTGTTAGAAATAAAATGTAATAGTTTTGATGAACAAAAATTGTAATTTTTATTAGTCCCCTACTTTATTTTTGAGTCTAGTGAATAATATCCAAAGTCCAAGTCTTTGTGCAAGACACTTGTGTAGAGTCTTTGTGTAGAGAAAGGGAGAGTAGCGACATACTCGGGGGAGTGTAGCTTTGTGTGAGACACTCGGAAGGAGCGTGGCTTTGTGCGAAAGGCTCGGGAGCGTAGCTTTGTGCCAGACGCTTGGGAGTATAGAGTTGTGCGACATACTCGAGAGTATAGCTTTGTGCGTGATACTCGGAAGGAGTGTAGCTTTTTGCGAGACACTCGGTGGACTAAGTGTAGTTGTGTGCGAGACACTTGGTTGGTGTAGGAGCGTAGCTGGGTGCAAGACGCTCGGGGGCGTGGCTTTGTGCGAGGCGCTCGGATTGAGTGTAGCTTTGTGCGAGACACTCGGAGTTGTAGAAGTGTTGGGTTGACATTGTTCACTATTGTATTTGAGTGATTGAAGATAGTGAAAACCCTCCTTCGAGTGAAAGGAGGGAAGTGGAGTAGGAAGATTACACCATCTCCGAACCACTATAAATCTCTCTGTCTCTTTACTTTACGTGCATCTTATTTATTCTTGCATGCATATTTTGTACTAACCCATTTACTAATTTATTCATCTGGGTCTTGCAATTCCAAGAACATAAAACTCACATTTTTAAAGCAATATCTTCAACAATTCAACCACATAGCTAGTTTCGGGGCCACCAATCCCCTATCTAATCTAAGCTAACATTAAAATAAAGAAACAAGAAGAAGCAATGGAAGTTTTAAAGAAAACAAACATGAAAACAAAGTAGATATTGAAAAGAAGAGTTACCATCCATGGAGAATGGTTCCATTACATTTTTGTCTTGAAACTTCTATCCTTCTAGCTTGTCTTTTGAATCTAATATAAGGAAAATGAAGTTTTCCCCCAAGAGGGGAGAAAACCCTAAAGAACTTTAGATCTAAAACTATTTTCTAGTTGCCCTCCCCTTAACTTTCCGAAAAAGGGGTTTAAATAGGCAACCCGAAGCTAAAAATCCTGAAATGGCCCCTGTACTTGTGGCCAGACCACGCCAGCACTACGCATGGTTGAGGGCGTGGATAGCTACTGGAATTGATCCACGCCACCCACACGCGTGTTGGCTGCGTGGATGGTTTCTTCTCGGCGGCTTCTTTGCTTTTTGCTTTGTTTTGGCCTTGAATCACTTTTTGTTGGTCCCGATAGGGTGGTGAAAAGTCTAGAGGGAGGGGGGGTGAATAGACTTTTCTAACAATTAAAAAACTTTATAACACTTCAACCAGAGTGATTTCAAGTGAATAAAATCAACTTGAAATGTGCAGCGGAATATCGTACGGTAAAGTGCTATAAAACGGAACTGCGTAAAACTGAAGAGATAACTCGCATGCAATACGTTGGAAACTCTTAAAATAACTCAAAGAATATGTATGCAAAGTTTGAGCCACATGCGAACGTGGGAACACACAAACCCAGATGATATGATCAACACAATACGTAAAGGGTTAGTATGTTAAAACATGCAAATATGTAAAGTGCAGTAAAGTAAATGAGAGGCATAGATTTATAATGGTTCGGAGATGGTGTAATTCTCCTACTCCACTTCTTCCTTGCTCCAAGGAAGGTTTCCACTATCTTCAATCACCCAGATACAATAGTGAAACTCCCGAGTGCTACGCACAAAGCTACACTCAACCACGAGCTCTCCGCACAAAGCTAAGCTCACGAGCGCTACGCACAAAGCTACGCTCCCCAAACGCTACGCACAAAGCTACGTTCCCGAACGCTACGCACAAAGTTGCGTTCCAACCAAGTGTTACGCACAAAGCTGCACTTAGTTCACCCGAGTATTACGCACCCAGCTACACTCCTTTCTACTCTCAGTAGAGATACAACTTTTGTTCAAAGAAATAAAGATTTCTTTTTCTAAGACTTGAATTCCTCTCGTGTATAGCTCAATATCTCAGCACTTTGTATTTGATCGCATTCACCGCTCAGTAGCACCACTTGTTGTTTTTTTTACGTTTTTGGTTCGTAGTGCTGTGTATTCCTTATCTGAGATCTCAACCGTCACCTCTCTGCTTGTCTTCAAGTCTTCTTGGGCTTCTTATAATTTAAAGAATTATTTGACCGTTATGAACATTCAAATTTTGAACGTTCACTTGATCTGATTGGTCATTCCAATCTGATCTTGATGGCCATACCTTCTCATTTAATGATCATACCGTTGATCTGATAACTTGCCAATTTGATCTGATAAAATCTCCATTTTGATCTGCACATTTAATGTCGCTGGTAACTTTTGACAAATTACCTCTGTAAATTGCTCACAAAGTCTTCTTTTACGGCTTGATTGATCCTTGAAACTTGTAGCCTCCAATTTTTGACTTTGTTGCCTTCTCAGCTTGATATTGCAGACTTTGTATCCTTCAGAGCTTGATATTTTTGACTTTGTTGTAATCTTGATTTGATCTTGGGCAAGTTGATCTTTCAAAATATTTTCCGGGTGGCTCTTGCTTGAGTATGAACAATGATCTTCAGAAAATCACCACTTTCAAATTTCTTCTGGTTCAGGATATTACGTACTGAGCCTAAAATATTTGAGACATGCAAAAATGATTAAGTGTAAGTCACACTCTTAGTTGCTCCATAGCATGCTCCATAGTACTTTAAAGTAACCTTCACGCGTGTAGAAATAATGTAGTGTTCACGCTTGTGTAATCCATGCAAAGTTACTCCATGTTGACTTTGACTTCCTCCATTGACCAAACTAGTTCCATAGGTAGCTCTATTGACCAAAAATTAGCTCCAAAGACTTTGGCCGTGTAACTTTTCTTCCTTAGTAATAAAATGTAGCAAGTAGGATTCGAACGCTAGACCATTAGGTATATGCTCAAGTCTTTAACCATTTCTTCGTTTCAACTCATTTGGTCATATCCATCAAATAAATATATTTGATCCTTCTTAGCATTGTATAGCGTATGGTGTAGAGATAGTGGATCTTGAACTTCTTCTCGGCTTTGACTATTTGACTTAAACTTCCTCCATTGGAGGATACTTGCTCCATGAGTTGCTCCGTAGACCAAATATTTGACTTTGAGCGTGATACTACTAGCTCCATTCCTTGCTCTTCAAAGTTCAAAATGTCTTCAATAAGATTCAAACTCGAGTCTTCTAGTAACAATAATTTGGCCTTGTCCATTGGATCATATACACTCATGTGTATAGTGGAAGCAAATGACTTACAAGAGTCATTACAAAATGAATTCTATAATACAATAATTCGAACCAAACTATTGTCATGATTTGCCTTTCGGGTCTAAACTCTACACTTTAAAAATAAAATAGGGAATTTCTAAAATTACAAATTGGCTCATCAAAACTATTACAATTTTATTCCTAACAATTTCCCCCTTTTTGATGATGCCAAAACCTATACTCAATCATATTTGGCTTAGTCTAGAAATCAACTTATTTTATTTTTCAATTTTATTGCGACTAGCCATTACGATGAGTTTTCAAAGATTTTTGAACTGCCGCTTTATTAATTTTGACTTGTACGAAAATTATGCACTGTTGGGTTAATTCACCTTATAATTTTAATTTTGTACCAACATGCATACTACAAAAAAAAAAAAATTAAAGTCAAATTAAAAGCCATAACACACAAAACTAATAAAGATAGATATATTAGCATAAGACCCATCAAAATAACTCGAACCATTACAAATAATTCGAATTATGTCACAAAATCTCATAAGTCATGAACTTGCAATATTAAAGTAAGCTAGGAATAAATTTAGATACCCAACATGCTATTTATCCTTTTTCTTAGCTTACCAAAGTCATCCTTGTCTTCCAAGTGGTAGAATTTCTGGAATACTCTACCCACTCTGTAACATTCTGCGTCCTCACGTAGATCATTTGCAGGAAACACTTTTCGTAAATACCATCTTGCACACTCTCTTGGATTTCTCCCTTCTTGATCTAAGATGGCATCGTGTGTGACTCCAAAATGATCGGCAAATAAATCCACCATTCGGTTTTCGCGCTCCTGATCAGTCATCGCGGGTGTATTCGGTTGACTTGCCTGCCTTGGGGCTGTAAATGTAGAAAATACATTTCCTGCGGGGTTAGCAAAAATTTTAAAAGTTGATTTTACTCCTTCCCCCTGAGTTTGTTCCCCCTGAGTAGGTGCGGTGGAACTCGAACCAACTTGGCCAAATTGATTGACCTTTCTTCCCCCTGTTTTGGCAGCATCTAATATTCTCGAGAAATAGTGTGCATCCCCTTTCTGTTGCACCTGAATCTCACGATCAAGAGAGAGACATTCTTCTTGCTTTCCTTTGAGTTCTTTGATGTCCTTGGCCATGTCATGCAACAAATCAACTTTACAAGTGCCATAAATTGTTGCATTTTCTTCCCTTACTTTTTGAATCTCCTCATTTTGAACCTTGCAAAAATTGTCAACTGTTTTCTTCAATTCTTCCAACTGTTGCATTTGGTGCGTGAACATTCCCTTCAAAATAGTGACTTCACCCTTTTGAGCTTGAATAATTTCGGCCATTGCAACTTTTTCCTTTTGGAAATTGACACTCCATTCAGCCTTCAATGCCGTAACTTCATCACGCATCACTGGACTAATTCTTGCAATTTTCTTCTCCATTTCATTCATCTTGTCAGTCAAAGCTTGAATTTTATCATTGGTGGCCTTGGTAGAATTCTCAAATCTCTCATTAAAATCTTCCATTCCTTCTTGAATGTGCTCAAAGTGTTGCCCCAATTCGGTTCGTAGACTCTCCAAAGTGTTACTTTGTGTACCACTTGAACTCCCAACTTGAACTCCAATTTCCTCCACAACATGCTCTATATGTTACTCTTCAAGTTGCTCCACGGGTTGCTCTGCGGGTTGCTCTATGGGTAGCTCTCCAACATGCTCCATGGGTGGTTCCACAAAATTCTCAATATTTGGCACTTCATCTCTTGTCTCGGCCTCAACATCAAAATGCACATGAAAATTCTCTTGTTCTTCCTCAACTTCTTCTTCATTTCCACGAGTTAGACCTTCACTTGGAGTGTTTAATCCAACACTCTCAAGAACTTGACTTAAAGTGGTTCTCGGTTCATCCCTTTCGGCTTGTTCACTTTCGGCTATACCAACACAAACGCCTTCGGCAACACCAACAATCTCAAGACTAGTTCCTCCTTGGCTTGGTAAATTTAGATCAACAATATTTTCTCTTCTCGGACAAGAACTTCCTTCACCTTGTATAGAACACGCCATTTCCTTCGGCTTTCTTTTCTTATTCCCTCGGGGACTTTTCCTCATTTTACCACCTCCATTATACCCTCACCACTAAAACTACTCCTTCAGTCAACTACTCAATAATCCAAGATGGGCAGTGTATTGGCCCATCTTTCTCGGTAGAGGCTTAATGCATGGGGATCCCCTCTCCCCTTATCTCTTTATTTTGGTCATGGAAGGTCTGAGTGCTTTTATTAGCAACGAAGTCCAATCTGGGAGGCTTCACGGTGTTTCTGTTGCAAAAGGTGCCCCCTATCTCCCATTTGTTGTTTGTTGATGAGTATAGATGATGAGTGAAAATATGGGTGTAAAATGTCGTTCCGCTGAGGATTGGGGCTATGGCACATATTTGTGTGAATTTTAAAATACTAGACACTAGAGTATGTGAATCAACTAGAATCCAAGCAACTATTAACTGAATGATGAAAATTAAAAGAAATAAATTGAATTGGCTAATGAGTTAACTGTATGATAAGGGAATGGGTCAAATTAGGGGAATTGTAATCTTGATGTTCTAACAATCTCAGAATTAGGGAAAGAATAATTAACCTAGGGATTTATGAGCAATGCACATAAGAATTCAATCTAGCTACTTTCGTAATCCATAAACAGAATTAGGCTACAATTGCCCCACTTTCGTGATACATCAATCATAACCTTAAGCACCTAAGCATTGTAAGCCCCCAAAATTACCTCTATTCTCATAGTAGGAAAATTAGGTTGAAATTGGTAAGGCTCGAGGTCTCCATTCAACTTTCGTTGTAATGAATCCCTCTCCTAGACAAACAATTAATTGTGACCATCAATCAATAACAAGTAAAAAAGCAATTCCCAAATCAACATAAACCCTAGGTGGATGATTCAATCCCTTTATACAATAATCACAATTTGAACATCAAGATTAACAATAGCACCCTAATCCAAACCCTTAAGCGAATTACTCACGCATGATTGAAGTAAACAAAGCAAAGTAAGAATTTAATTCTGAAATCATAGCAGCAAAATTAAAGAATAAAAGGGAAAACTTTACTAACAATTCTTGAGAGCAATTCCAATCCAAACAATGATTCCAAGCTTGTAACCGAATTCAATGATGTAAATCTGCTCTATTCTATGCTATGGAAAACTCTAAAGAAAGGAGAAATTGCACTAAACTAAACTAGGGCTCGGAATCTCCCCAAAATACAGAAAACGTGAAATAAATACTGGACAGCAGCTGGGTCACCGCCACCATCACGGCCGGGATTGAGGCCGTGATGTGCCGTGGCCGACTGCTGTCCGCGGTGGAGGTCACGGCCGCCATCACGGCCATGAGGCGGCCTCCTGGTCCTCTTCTGACCCCTTTCGTGCTCCGTTTCTCCTTTATGTCCCGGGGTAGGTTCCTTATGCCGCCCATTATTTGTTAGGGATGTCGTTTTCAAAGCTGATTGCATTGTTTGGGTTACTGCACCCCCTTCTTTTCTATATGACGCTATTTCTTTGGAAGCTTCTATCTAATCTACGTATATTTAAAAAAAAAAGATATAGTTAATAAAATATTTTATATTATATCAAAAAGTCATTGATATAACAAATTATTATTTATGAATATAATATAAATAATGAATATAAATATGTTAAATTAGTATATTAATAACGAAAATAAATTTATTAATGTATCAAATAATTATTATATAGTTTATACAAATCTATCTATACTATATATAAAAGTAAAATCCTCTTATTTCATTTTCCTGCCAAAACTTTTGTTGTCAAATAAATAAATATTTTATTGGTCAAATAATTAATAAACCTTATTTTCTAAGAAAATGTAAAATGAAAATTAAATAATATCTATTAATTGGTAATATTGTTTCTATATTCACGTATCAATACTATTAATAAGAGTAAAATTCTCCCTTC
Organism: Ipomoea batatas; assembly: GCA_002525835.2. NCBI lineage: Eukaryota > Viridiplantae > Streptophyta > Magnoliopsida > Solanales > Convolvulaceae > Ipomoea > Ipomoea batatas. Next base: position 23,010,953 of record CM008332.1, read on the forward strand.
AACTTTCACGCACAAACTAATATTATTAATTAATAAAGTTTAATTGGTAACCATATTTTGATATAATATAAAATATTTTATTAACTATATCTTCTTTTTCTTTTAAATATACGTAGAGTAGATAGAAGCTTAGAATTTGGTAAATAATATTTTGTTTGGTAAATAATATTTTGTTACCAACTAAATTATTCGTAGAATTTGGTAAATAATATTTTGTTACCAATTAAACTTTTTTTTTCAAAAAAAGTTTAATTGGTAACAAAATATTATTTACCAAATTCTAAGAATAATTAAATCATTACAATTATGAGAATAATAGAAACAAATTCTACGTAATTTTATAAGAAAATATAATTTATTAATTATTATTTACATCAATAGGCAATAATAATTCAAATACTTATCTATACTTCTATATCTATACTACTATTAATAAAAATAAAATCATCCTTTGTAAAATTTTCGCCCAAACAATAGTAAATATAAAATGAAAAAAAAAACTAATTTTACTAATTAATTGAAAATATAAAAAATCCTAATGGAAAAGGAAACGGAAATTAGGCAAATTGGAATAGGAAAATGATATTACTAATTGACTGGAAATTATTTAAAAACTTTAAAAAAATTAGTTATACTTTCCTTTTGAAAACTTTAAATTATTTAAACTCTAAAAAAATTAATTAAACATGGGTTGTTAGATATTTTATAATAATAACAATTAATTCATTCAAATATGGAGGAGGAAGAAAAAACTAAATGTGATATGTTGAAAATGAAATACTTAAGATATAAACGTATATATTAGTGTAATTGACTAATAATAATTGCCTAATAATTATAATTAAATTATTTCTCATTTTTCTCATATTTATTTTAGTAATAATATAATTACTTAAATCCTACTCCGTATTAAATACTACTATCAATCTTTTTAAGAATTGTTGCAATTAATTGAGTAATAATTTTGCAACGCTCAATATTAATAATTTATCTGCATGACACATGTAATTAATCTTTTTAAGAATTGTTGCAATTAATTGAGTAATAATTTTGCAACGCTCAATATTAATAATTTATCTGCATGACACATGTAATTGAACAGTTATTTGCTCTAATTTAAACAAGGAAAACATCAGAAAACATAATAGATCCAACCAATTTCATCAATTGCGCTATATAATATTCGATTCAAATATTCTTAAAATATTATAAAAAAAATTCATTCCGTGCAACGTACGGGAA
>CM008332.1:23065313-23076120 GCA_002525835.2 Ipomoea batatas
ATATATATATTATTGGTTGAATAAAATTAAACGCTAAATATGTATTAATATTTGAATAACTTAACATGTAAACTTCCTTAATCAATTGTTTCATAAAAATAAAATTAAAAAAAAAAAAAGAACCTACTTAATTAATAATTACAAATTATATATATTCATACTCAAATGAGGTGAGAAAACTGAAAAACAATAATTTTTTAAACCAAAAATTGTATTAAACTTTATTTTTTGTTAGACCACAAGATGATGTGAGATGAAACTGCACCGCCACTTACATCAACCAAACTTGTTAATGAACTTTCATCTTTAATTTAATTTTTTAAAGAATAAAATTCAGATAGACCGATAGTTCAATACATTAGACATTTTATATATATATATATATATATATATATATATATATATATATATATATATATTGATAAATTCATGGAAGAATATTTTGTAAAAAAAAAAAATCTGAAGATAAATGAAAAAGTTTTGATAGAAATAAAGATAAGATAGATTACAGTGCACATATATATACACACCTTTCTCTTCCTTCTTCTTCTTTTCCCCCTTGGCCTTGTGTGGCTTAGCCTTCCCTGCTTTTGGAGCCATTTTTGAGCAAACTTTAATCTGCTACTTCAATTCAATACACACCAATTCCCAAATGCTATAATTATATATGGTAAGAAGTCATATATATGTTACTAGCAAATTCAAATGAGCGGAGTTATATTACTATGGGAATTGAAGGACGGACATGAAAAAGAATTTGTTTTACACAAATATATATATATATATAGAGAGAGAGAGAGCTATAGAGAGAGGAGAATTAGAGAGTGGCCGGGAGTTGGTAGCAGTGATGTGATGAAGTGAAGAAAAGAGGAGCAAGCAAAAAGGGTTGATAGAGAGACAAATTAAAGGAGAGGTAGTATAAGTTTAAATGTTGGGAGAGGTGAGGTGAGGTGAGGTGAGGTGAGGATATAGAAAATGAAGATAGGATAAGGTAAGAGTACGTGAGACCCAACCCACGGCTAAAGCTAAGAGCTGTTTTGTGTTTGTACATATTCACAACAATGTGAGGCTGCCATTTTTTGGGCCTCTCATTTCTCTTCCACACACCCACTCTCTCTCTCTCTCTCTTTGAGATTAGGAGAGACCAGAAGGAGCTAGCTAGCTACCAAATCAGGCAATTGTTTAATTAATACATTTAAAATTTTGAAAAATAGGTTAAGATCATAGTTGAAGAATTATCCATATTTAAAAAATGCATGATACCAAATCAGCCAACACTACTACAATTATAGGATTTTAAGTCTTTTTTTCTTTTTTTTAATATTTTGAGTTGGTGATTATAGTGGCGTGTAAAGTACCTGATAGGGATTATACCCTATTCGTATATTTATATGTGTGTTTGGTATCAGTTCAGGGAACCAAGGGTTCGTTTCCCAAGCACAACCAACCATCTTTGTGCTTCCCGACCTGATCCTGGTTGGGAGAGAGGTTCCCCGAGTTAGTAGAGCGTATTTTCCACTTTGAATGGTTTCCCGACCTCATGTGGTTGGGAAGATTATTCTCTGGCATGGGACACTAGTACTAAAAGAGAAATACGACCCGAGCGCATGGTACAATCACATCATTTGTATGCGGGTGTCAAGAATCTCAAGACACGTGGGACCATTATGACCTCGCGCGTCCTTGTGACCGGTGCATGGGAGACGCATGACTAGCATGCCAGAAGCTCAACATGTATTTCTTCCCGACTTCTATATAAGGTGCATTAAATGCTTGAAGGGGGGACTTTTGGGACATTCTGAGAATACTAACCTAAGCTCGGGAACGTCTGGCCTCGTATACAATTACCCGAGTATATACCTCTATAACTGAGTACAATACCAGTATTTGCTACATCAGTACCGACATAATATATTAATTTATATATGTCAATTTTTTAATCGATGTCGTATACGGTTTTTCGTATAAACCAGTGTATATTTTATTTTATTAAAAATTTTAAAAATTGATTAAAATATAAAATTTTATGATACTGTTGGTTCTGATGGGTTATGAAGTGAGTCTAGAGGGGGGAGGGGGGTGAATAGACTCACTAGGGTTTTTCAAAATTTCTTCACAAGTAATTACCTTTTGAAGATAACACTCGTAAGAGAAAAGAGTTTGCAGCGAAAATAATTTGTATACCAAAATTTTAGATTTACTTTGCACAAGGTTTTAAGATTTACCAAAGAGTTAGGTTTGGTTGATATGAATGCAGTGCAATAAATAAGAGCCCAAGTAAAAGAGAGAGGGAGATTTTTATAGTGGTTCGGCTATTAACGAAGCCTGCTCCACTCTTAATCTTCACAACTAGTGAAAGTTTGCACTAATATCTCCTTTGTTAGTACAAAAACCACATGGTGAACTCCCTTGATCACAAAGCCGAGCAGCACACACTTCTGCAGGTTTTTCGACACTACAAGTCTACTCAGCCTCTTTATACTTCTTCACCAAGTAGAGTTTGTTGAATGATCATTCAAACTTGATTCCTCCAACTTGAGATCTTGGCCTTGATATTCTTCAATGAATATTTGAGCTGCACAAGATATCTCACAAAAGCTAAATAGAACTTTAAAGCTTTTCTCTCTTTTACACACTTGAAGATTTGCTAGATGTTTGAGCATTTTTGCTTTCAATAGCTTGAATGAACCTTCTGCCTCATCTTAAAAGAGTGGGGTATTTATAGACGTGAACTCTGTGTCCATTGGAGGGAACACAGAAATTCAAAAACCCTTTTTCTTTGTCCAGTGTGTAATATCCTCTAGGTATTGATACCATGTGGGTGCTAGTACTATGTAGTCGTTTGTATCTTAAAGTGTACAGACATTTTAGTCTTTTTGTATTGAGACCATGTGGGTGCTAGGACTTCAATTGTCCAAGGTTGATCACCCATGATTTTAAGGTTTCGAACAGTGAGTTGCTCAGAGAATGTTCTCTGGTTTGTCCACATGAATGATAAATGATTCGTGCCTTAAATGCTCAATATACGAATAATTGACTCAATTATTCATCCTAGTGACTCCTCGAATGATTTTCTTTAATCATTCGACCTTCAGATTCATCAAGAGGTGGGCCCTTCCATTGTTTGGCCTCCATATCCCTCTTAGTTTTCTACTAGTGATGTCGTGTCTTTGGCCTTCAGATCTTCCAATCTCTTGATGATTCGTGCTTCATTTGTTCGTCCTCGATGACGAACCTATCTTTCACAAACGAGCACGAGCTAAGAAGCATGAGTTCTATACTATTACAATGAGATACCAACTGTGACACCCCTAAATTTTCACGCTGAGATAAGCAAATACTTAATATAAAAGCTAGCAAATCTCATAACTAACAACAGAATAAAGCGGACGCATACTAGTAGTCAAAGGGTGTCATGCCACATCTAGGCAAATCTGAACCTAGATGCACAAGTTAAGAATCCACATACAATACTAATCCATCAAGGTAAACATAACTGAAATAGTCAATACATATACATAGTCTGGGGCACACAGGCCTACAAATGTCTAAACAGATCCAACCAATCACTAAACTAAGCATAAGATGAGGTAGACCTATCACTAGCACTCCCGCGACTCAGTCTACTCCATACCTGAAAAACAGTTAGGAAAACATTAGCAAAGAAATGCTAAGTAATCAACCACTCACAGTTGTGAGAAATACATAATATAGCATAGGTTGTAAATAGGTTTACACACGCATATAGAATATATGCACCAACGAAACTGTTCTTTATTTAAAATCAAATGACTCAACAATCAATAAGCTGAATGAATCACAAACCAAAGACACTTCCAAATGAATCCAACATCAAGTAACGAATGCATAAGAAACAGTTATATAACAAGATACCAACTGAGTCATAAATTCAACAGAACAACCACAAGTGAAACCAACCAAACACAATCTCACATCACTCTCTTAGAGTGACCCCAAACCATAACCACCAAACCATCATACCAATCTCAGATGTTTGAGCGTTTTATGCTATCTCATTGTATCTTAGAATAGGCTGAGCAAAGATTAGGCCAAGTCCTCAAGTTGGAGTTGAATTTGAAACCTTATGATTACCAAGCCAACAAGGGACCACCTTAGTTAGAATTTGTTGAGCATATAATATATAAACATAAATGTGCAGTCCAACTATCAGTTTAGAGTTTTAGTTAAAATGAAGCACATGCTTCAATCACCTAATGATATTATATCTTTCATTCAATAAAGCATGAGCTACAGCACCTAATTGCAAATACTACATCATGCACGCACTATACAACTCTTCTATCAGTTGGACATATCGAATTTTGAGAAGTCACATCCAAATCAAATTCACTAGTTGCAGATTTTTCACTAAGTGGATCCACCTACATCCCATTGATTTTAAGTGGATGAGGATTAGATGTGAACAGATTTGGCAGATCCTAGCATGCTCACCTCTACTCACAATTATCCTCCAATCATATCATTTTTTAGGGTGTATCACTCTTTACTTTATTTTCTTCCCAAAAGGTTGACTCCCAGGGCATATCACTCTCTTACTTTCTTATACATATATTATGATGTTATTAATGGTGCTCTAAAATAAGAATGACAAAACAATTCAGGTGAGGAAGCTTAGCAATTCATTACTTATTATCATCATGATGTTTTACATCACCAATGAAAGGTATTTTTTTTTATCTCATATTCACTTTTAGGTGTTATTGATTTAATTTAAGATTTTTGAATGTATATGTTGGAGTTAATTCATTTTTTGTTCTAGATTTATAGTTTTCATTCCAATTTTAGTCCCTTTTTTTCCTATTGGTCATAACATTATTGTGGCATGACCATTTTTTGTTCTCCGTCAACAAATCTATTTAAATGATATTAAACATGAGGACACTTTGGTCTATTCAACATACCGTCTTCTTAGCTCCTATTTGTTCTAATATGTTAATTTCTTTTTTTGGTCTTAGATTTATAGTTGTTATTCCACTTTTAGTCCTTTCATAAACCACTCAAAATCCCTAGATTTATAGGTGCTCCTCAACTTCTCCATGTTTTCTTCAACCTTCTACAAGTACAAATTTCAATCTTCACTCTTCATCGAGCAGTACCAGCTTGCATTACTACCTTTGCATCATAGCCTGCGGCTGCGCATATGTAGCCTGTAGAATAGTAGCGAGCCATCAGTTTGCTAGACTATCGCTTCTATATCAAGTTTTTAGTCAACAGTTCCGTTGATCGTCAATTGTCGTCACTTGTGAAGCAGCAACTCCTCAAGTTTAAATGAAATTTTCTTGTTAGATTTGTCAAAATTAATTTATGACTCTCTGCATTTCGGATTTATCTTCTTCATTTATGTTTTGGTATTTGAATTTTTGGTTAAAAATTGATTCTTGAAGCATTTTTTTCACTTTGTGCAACAATATTTTCTACTTCTAGCTTTCGTATTTCAAGATTTTTCAACTCCAAAAGCATTTCTCCCGCTCAAGTACATAAGGTAAGTTTTTGTATTTTATATGTCCAAGTACCATACATATTTAATTTTATTCATATTTATGAAGTAATTTATCAATTATTTATAGAATATCATCTTCTAGTGTTGGTACTTCATCTTCAACGAAATTTAAGGAAATTTTTTTTTAAATGTAAATGTGATGATATGTACTCATTAAAATGTCATGGAGTTATGTTAATCCTAGTAAAAGATACCAAGCTTGCCCACAATATGGAATAAGTTTTTTAATTTTCTAAAAAATTTTAATTTAAGTAGTGTCTTATAAATAGAATTGAAATATAAAAATTTGATTTTTAAGAAAAATGAGAGTTATGGAGTCTTTAGATGGGTTGATATAGATGTGTTTGACAGTGTTGTGATAGTCATCATTCGAGGGATATTTAAAGGTCTAAACAAGAATGACATAAAGATTCAAACATTATTGAAGTACACAATTGAGAAGAAAGAAATTGAAATAAATAAACTTAGCTTGGATGTCATGGAAATGAAGTTTCAAAAACAAACTAGAGGTTACGTTATTGAGGATGAAACGCTTTACCATCTTTTTGTTGGAAAAATAGCTTTAAAATAGCATTTAAGTGGTCATTTTGTGGTACAATTTAGAGTGTGGTCCACTACCGATTTGGGTCGGGTCAAAGTGGATTCGGGTTCTTCGTAGTGAGACGAAGAGATCCATATATTGTACGCTCAAAATGGATAATGGGTGAATGAGAAATTGGTTCTCAAAGTCGACCCATTTGAGATGGAATTTGTGTGGGAAAAGCTTAAGGAAAGCCTTTGTCCCACATTGGTTTGGGAAGGGGATTTCACCCACTCTAAATACAAGAGCCTTTTTAAGGCTAATTGACTTGTATGGCATAGAGGCTCTCTCTCGCGCGCAAGGGGGAGGGGGTGCAAATCAAATCCCAAAATGAGTTCGAAAAGGCTTGAACTCTTGTGCGCTGGCACCTGTGGGCACGAATGTCGTTCAGAAAAGTGATTGGCCTTGCGGGCTAAGTTATGCCAAAATTCCGAACAACCATCTCAGTCCACGTCGCGAGAGGTATGTCTCGAAGTTCGGCGGAATTGATCTCTCGAAGGTCGCTCGCGCACATCTAATGTCTCGCGGACCAGTGCGATGTCTCGAAGCTTGCACTTCTCCATGTCTCGAGCGATGTCTCGATGGTTCACAGATTGGACCATGTCTCGCACGACGACTCTAGTAACCTCTCGAACGCGACGTTTCACCTATTGTGTCCGTTCAGAAATGACTCTTGGCATTACGGAATTAATTTGATTAATTCCAATCATTATTTTTCCAGAGTTATTTCGTGAATGATGGACTTGGTAGTGGGTGTAAGTGTTGGTTAATGGCAGAATTAAATTTCTGCTAATGGGAGGAGGTTACAAATGGATTATCAATGCCATGATTAATGCTATGATCCATTTCCTCCACTATATATTCGTTGTGAGCAGCAGGTTTGGAATACACCAAGAACACACGGCAATACACTGTTTTCTCCTCAAAACTCTGCTCACATTTCCTTCTAGCCACCTGCGTTGAACCCACGTTCTTAGTTCGCCAGATCCAAGTTCGTGTGCTCGAACGATTGGATCGTAGTACGTTTTATCCTGGGAAACCTAGACAGCAATGCTCCAGCACCCCAGGAGGCGGTAAATAAGGTTTTAAGCAGAGTGGCAACACGACTCGTGCTTCCAACCACCCGAGTTTGTCTGGATTTCATCCTCAACCGTAGTTCAGAATTGTGTAACCTTGTGTAGGTTTATTTTCTGTACTTATTATCCTTCGTGGATAATTTTCAGTTGTAATTTCCTTTATTTCCTTGTATTTTCGAGATCACCCTGTAACACTTTTCTGGCATTGCATGACGGCGGTGAACTGCTAGGACTTGGCGTCACTACCTGCAGGTTTCATGACGAGCAACCACCTCCCTTTATCGCGCTAGATGGAGACCGCCTGCTTAATCCATTCTCCGGGAGGTTCTGGTCTGGAATATTTTGTTTCCCCACATGTTGTGGAATATTTGGAAAGCTCGGAACAGAGTCGTCTTTAAAAATAATCGCTCTGCACCAAGAGACATTCTAAACCGTGTTGTTCTTGAAGGGAGGGAAGCTTAACGGTTCCTCCTCAAACGGAAAGGGCTCTTAATGGCGAATCAAAGCTGGATCTTTTGGTCCCCTCCTTAGGTTGATTATGTTAAACTTAACTCTAATGGTGCGATGAAGACGAGAACTGGGCTTGGTAGCGTTGGTGGGTTGGTTCGCGATCATAATGGCGATTGGATCGTTGGGTTCACATCAAATATTGGTAACACGAACAGTTTTATGGTCGAGCTTTGGGGTTTTCAGAAGGGTCATCACTTCTAAAAACCGAGGGATCAACAAAGTCATCATCGAAACCGACTCTGAAGCCATGATTTAGGTTTTGGAGAAGGTTACTAGTCCTACTCCAAAAGCCAACACGCTTGTCATGGATTGTAAGCTCCTCATGGAACAGTTTCAGGCCATCAAGATCATTCATGTCTTACGGGAAGGTAATCAGTGTGTGGATTTTCTTGCCAAAATTCGCCATGAGGCACAACTATCTTGGATCATCCTACCAATAATTTGAAGGATTTGCTGCATCGGGATGCTCTTGGTTTTGCTACTAGTAGACGTCGTTAATGTTTGGGGACCCCCAGTTCCCTCCCTCTCACCCAAAAAAAAAAAAAAACTAAAGGTGATAATAAGTTCCAATTTTACAAAGGTGTTGCATGCGGTTTGGTGGTGGCAATCATTTTGTTTCGATTTTGGTACAAAATCATATCATAGAAACTATGTACATGTGTAGCACTTTTCAATTAAGTTAGGAGGGCAAGAGTTAAATATGTTATAATATGGTTATGTGATGACACTATTGTATAATTTTAGCTTGTGTAATACATGGTTTGACTTTAAAATGTTTTTTTTTTGGAATTTGAATTAAGAGTCCATTTAAAAACCCGGAAAATGACTTCCGCCAAGTCATTTTCTAGATTTTTCAATGTTTGGATACTCAAGAAAAATATTCATTCCGATCAACAAAAAAAAAGTCCAATTTGACAGAAAATGTCTTCCTAGTTTTTTTAGTAGGAGGACATTTTCCAGATTCTTTATTTTCCATCTCTCTCTTCACTCCCTTCTTATTATCATTATTATTATTATTATTATTATTATTATTATTATTATTATTATTATTATTATTGTTGTTGTTGTTGTTGTTGTTGTTGTTGTTATTATTATTGTTGTTGTTTTTGTTGTTATTAACACCACCACCACACCACAACACAACCACCCCCAACACCAACACCACTATCGCCATCGCCACCACATGCACCACCACCACCACTACCATCACCACCAACACCACCACCACAACACCGCCACCACCACCTCCACTACCGCCACACCACCACCATCACCACATATTATTATTATTATTATTATTAGTATTATTATTATTATATGTTCATTTTCAAAAAAAAAGTACTAAACATAAAAAAAAATGTAATTTCTTAACTTTCAGTCAAACAGAAAAAGATAGTTTTCTAACATTTTGCCAAACACCAGAAAATTAAAATATTTTTCAGAAAATGAGCCATTTTTTGAAAATCATTTTTCTAAATGGGCCTTAAAAGTTGTTATGTTTTGTTGTAGTCATCGATGACTACAATGAAGAAAAATGATTTTCAAAAAATGTATAAATCATTGATATCAATGTATAACCAATTCAACCATTACACCCTAACATAATGAAGAAAATATATATAATTGAGTAGTTTATGAAATGACTATAAGTGAAATGACATCTATAAATCTAAAATCCAAAAAAAAAAAAAATTAACTTATTAGAACAAAGAGGAACTGAGAAGATAGTAAACTGAATAGACTGAAATGCCTTCATATCTAGTGTCATTTAAATAGATTTGTTGAGAGAGAACAAAAAATGATCATGTAACAATAATACTAGGACCGAAGAATGTTCAGAACAAAAATAATTAAAAATAAAATGACACCTATAAATCTATCTAAGACAAAAAAAAAAAAAATGGAATTAACTATATGTTGAATACGTGATCTTTATAAGCATGAATGCATGATATTGTATATAGTAAGTTTTGATAGATTTTTATCTATAATTCCCCTGTATTGTAAGTATTTGATTTATTCGCTCAAAAGTGTATAACATAATTTTATAATAAATAACAGAACATTAGTTCGAATTGAAATACATGTTTTTGATGTAGTGGATGAGTGGAAGCATTATTCAATTGGTTATTTTTAACAATATTCAATTGGCCGGTTGATGTGTATGTACGTGGGCCTATTTCTACTCTTATTTATTGTCTTCATGTATGCATGTCTTTACAGCCAAATGGCAATGAAAGAATTTTGTTAGCAGTCTTGTAATTTGCTAAAACACAGTACATTTCTATACTTTTATCTTGAGATTTAAGGGTGTTGATTACTGGTGTCATATTTAGGTATTTTAATACTTAAGGGGAAAAAGGTACAAATTTATCATATAAATCAAATAAATAGTATAATTAAGTCTCTTAAGTTATTAAAATAACGTTACATTTAAATTGTCAAAATCAACAAAAATATTCAATTGAGTTCTAATTCAACTTGTTTAATATCATGGCATATCCTTGATGGTGTGTATGGTTGTTTTAAATGATATTTGATAAAGAGATCAAAGATGATTCACATACATCATGTTTGTTTGCTTGCTTGAAGTAAACAAGTTTAGATAAATCACACTTGGAAATCCCTACGTAACAAGTTTGACTAAAAAAAAATGTTGGCAAGATATATTGTTTCTCTCCTAGCTAGGTAAATCGCATCAAGTTTGATATTGTATATGCGGTGAACTTGCTAGCAAGATATAGCGTTTCTCCGATGAGGACAATGAGGCTTATGGTTCATAATTCATAAATGAGAAGTACGTATAGTAGGTATGTTAAAAGAAATTGACAATACATATAGTACCAAAATTCTTCTACTCACATGAGTTCTAGAATAGTGACAAAAATATTATACAAAAAGTTCACTATTGTGACAATCTAGAAAATTTGTCACAAAATGTCTTCATACATGTACTTTTGTCTAGCATGTTTAATTATTACTACTTATATTGGAATGTGTATGCTTAAAGATTATCTTTTATCTAGGGAGAAAGACATTTTTGAAACTAGCAATCTTGAAAATTGAGTTTTGAAGAACAATAAATGTGCCTCTTTTTTT
>CM008332.1:23130391-23142786 GCA_002525835.2 Ipomoea batatas
TCGAGTTTTATAGAAGTTCGACAAATGACATCCATCACTTTTTTTGTTGCCAAGCAAAAGTAAAATACTTCACCTTCTCTTCTATCAAACTCTCTTTTTTGATGTACCAGTCAAATTTTCTGCTACAAACTTGTTTTGTAATAACCTAACTCTTTTACTTAATTGTCTATTTTAATGTCTTCTGATTGATTTAACTCTTATGTCGAAGGATATCTTCAACTAGTCAATCTCATATAAGAAAATATACTCTCATATATATGTTAATTTGCTCAATCATATAATAATAAGTCATTATAACATAAGGGTGTGAGCATAAATATAATATGTGCAGTCCAACTATGAGCTTAGGCTTTTAGTTGAGATGGAGCACATGCTTTAATTTGGTATCAGAGCCATGCAAAAGATCATGGGTTCAAAAAGAGACTTCCACGTGTTGCCCTTTAATAGAAAGATGTTTGGTAAATTAGTTGTTAGCTAATAACGTATCATATGCACTTTAGCAGTATAATTTATTTATTCAAAGCTGAAAGCAATTACTCAAGATCAAGCTAGACTCAAGACTTGTATGTAGTGGTTGAATAACAATGACTGTGGAAGCATATATAGAACAATAGAATAACATAGCCTGGGAGTCCCTAAAGGATATGATATCGATAAGACAATATAATGTCACCTGGATACACCAAGAAGAAAATGTGGATGCAAACCTATTTTCCAAGTAGAGTTGAAGGGGTACCCAAGGTATCACGGGTGAAAAAAGACAAGGACGCCTAGTATAGATGTGATGAAAGCGAGCTACAAGGTCAAATCCATATAAAGGTAGCATGCATTAGGAATAAAGTGTAATTGTATATTTTTGCAATGCAAATTGTAAAAAATTATGAATTTATAACCCTCTAATTTTCTTAATACGCTTTGGATTGGATTAGGAACTTTTCAGTAACATTTCAAGAATTTCACACTTAATTGAATAGTCATGCACCTAGAAAATGTTAATAGCCAAATACAAAATGTGATACAAATTGAATAGTCATGCACTTAATTTGAAAATTTTAATAGTTAATGACCAAAATTGATACATGTATATATTATAGTTGAGAGACAAAAAATAATATTTTCTCTAAAAAATTTATTAATTGCAAGTACATAATATGTTAACTACATATACATAATATGTTAATTACATATGCATAATATAATAATTGTAGTGAGTACATAATTTATTTACTGAAGATACATAATATATTAACTTCAAGTACATAATGTGAATGTCATTTTAGACCAAGATCCACATTGTATATATAATAATAATTGCATATTGGGCCCTGAAACCTTGAAAAGAAATTACACACACAAAATAGGCCCTAAGAAATAGAGAATTATAAGTCTAAAATTTATTTAGTCAACCAAAAAACATCCCAAAAATAAAATAAAGAGTTTTAGTGTGTAACCCTATAAATTAATCTGTTAAATGTGAATTTATCTCCACATTATCCTGTTAACAGTGTTAAGCTATTCCTCTCAATGTACAATTTGCTATACTCATACTATTCAACTTGTAATATTACTTCTTCATTCCTTAGAATTTGGAATTAATAACAAATGCTTCGTCTGATCTGTCCCATTTTATCTGTCCTATTTATTGTTCATTGGTTAATTAAACTAAATCTTTCTTCTTTGCTTATTTCTATTAGCATTTTTTAATAATTTTTAAATTTGATTTTTTTTCATGTTTTATAGTACTTCTAATGTAGTTTCTACATATAAATTTTGCATACCACTTCTAAACTTAATATTATAAAAAAAATAAATCGTAAATAACTTCAATCAAGCCTCGTTAACCGAACCCAACACATAAAATGAGATGGAAGGACTATAGTTAATGACTTAGATAATGTTATATTTTGGCATTATAATGTTGGCTTTTATATAGAATTATATTGTAGATGGTTTTTGTCTACACTCATTGGAATTGCATGCATAGCAATAATGGTAATTTTTTATAATCCCGTAGGCACAAATTTTTACTACTCTCCGTGTCCCATTTTATCTATTATATTTGGTATTCATTAGTACATGTCAAACAAACTCTTTTTTATTTGTTTGTTTTCTATTATTATTTGCAAATATAATATTTTTGGGTGTTTAATTAATAGTACTTTTAATTTTAGTTTCTAAATATATAAAATTTATATACTAATACCAAACTTAACATTATAAAAAATTGAACTAAAAATAACTTCAATCAAGTCTCGTTAATCGAATTGAACTAGATACTAAATATATAAATTTTATATATTAATACTAAACTTAATATTATGAAAAGTTGAATTAAAAATAACTTTAATCAAGTATTTGTTAATTTCTAGATACATAAAATGGGAGAGAAGGAATAATAGAGGTGTTAACAAGCAAGAAGTGGGTGGGTTGAAAGACAAGGGTTGAGCCAAGGTAAGGAAAGATGGTTGTAGGTTTCCTGGGAACGTGGGTTTAGATTAAGCCAGCGCATTTACAACCGTCTTATAATTAACAAATCAAGACTCAAAACCTAGATTAGCTTCCTTAATTCATGGGTTGCCTACTTGCCCACATCATTAATTAATTCTAAGTAATAATAACAATTAATATAGGTGGAAAATGACACTTTGATTATTCCTAAAAGGTTGAATCCCAACCCTAAAGGCCCCTCATGCTTTGACAGAGCATATGAGACTCTGAAAGGATGTAAATCTTGCATGCATGAGAAATCATGGGAGCATCGAGTCTCGAGTCATTAGTTCCCAAACTTCACCCATGTGACCAACTGATCAAGCTGCCCATGTAGGCCACTTTGATTATTCCCCATTTGTGATCATGGTTACATTTAATCCATTAATTATTTGTGTAAACGTAGATCCTCATTTGTAATTTATAAAGTGGTAAATAATTTTGACCAAATATATCACTTTAATAATAAATAATAAATTAAATTTACACTACGACTATAGTTGCCATCCAGATAAAAAATTTCATTTTCCCAATAATAATAAACAAAGAAAGCATAGGGTAAATCTCTACAGAAGTGTGGGCTTGAGGTACGTTGAGGCCGGAGTCATAGTACCACCTAGGTTGCTTTATTATTCTATTGCATATTGCATATTGATAGCAGGCACGTGACAGGTTGTCCTTGTGCTGGTTAGCCACGGGTTTTCAGTTGTGTACTGCAATTATATATAATAATAATTTAAAGTGCCGAAAATGATATTATAGATTGTATTTTTTTTCGCAGCAGATCAGATATCATTTAAGCGTCAAGTAGAATCCTTTTATTAGATTCCAACAAGATTTTATTTGTATCCATATCTTATATATAAAAGATTAGGATCATATCACATGAGAATTAGGCTTCCTGTTCGTATAACTCAGTAACAGCAGTTACACAACCATACATTATAGGTTGCACAATCGTAAGTGCAAATTAATTATGAAATTGTCACCACATTTTTTTTCTAGAAAATACTCGCTCTACAATGTGTTTTGATAGTTGTTTTGCAGGTGCACAATCCTTCATTACAATTTACACAATCAGGTAGTAGCAGTTCTATAATAATTCAATAATACGAGTTACGCAATGTAGTTTTCACGTTTTCACACAGAAAGAGTGATTCTTATTTGATCGTGACACTCTCTATATATATATTAGTTAACAAGCCGGATTTGTTCCGATCTACATGTTATGCATTATTAGTAAGAAAAATGTTATTATTAGTAGTTAATTAGATAGTGAAATATTATAATAATAGGAGTAATGTTAGTTGGGATACAATAGGTAGTGATATGCATGATCATTATTATATTTTTGAGCACAATAAGAAGCAGTTTGATTTTGTGCGGTGCGCAGCGCAATGTGCACGCATCGATGGCAATGAGATTTGTTTGATTTGCATTTGAGTGTGTGCAACTGTACGTGCATCACATCATGCATATCATATGAGATGAGATCAGTTTTCATATCATTAACATTTAACATACAGTAAAAGGCGGACAGGGGTTGTCGGTTCCGCATGTGTGCCAAATGTCTACGAGGAACCAACCTCGAACACCATCACTCCCATCCCATCCTAACATCAATTTCTGTGTATACATATCATCAATCTCCAGATACCCATACACTGCACGCACCTATTCTCAACTCATCTTCAATTCTCTACTTCCTCACTCTCATCTCTTATTTCTTTTGGCTACGTACATTCTCAACAATCAAATTAAGCAGGTAAACCACATAGGACAATTAATATGTGGTAATTAAAAACGAATCTACTAACTTCCAACCATAGTTTAATATTGTGGTTGCCTGCAACCGACGTCTCTTGAGTTTGTTGAGAAGAGACTCCTTGGGCTGCTTGTAAAGTCACCCTAAAATCAGAGTTGTTCCTCTCACTTGGCTTAGATGGTGTATTGCGTGAACTGAGCAGTGAGAGGACTTGGAGTCTATCTATAGTCCTACATCCCATACATCCCATCAATGTAGGTAACCAACTACCTAATGGACCAAAGACTATACTTAGTCAGTCTAGATAATTTGCACCACATAAAATACTTAATTTATTATTATTAATAATAATCCTAATAATAATAACAACAGGGACAACATTACAATATATTTTAAGTTTAGATAGTTGTCCCACTAGGTCAATCTCCAATCTTGTTGTCCAGCTCTCTAGTCAGTCAGCCAGGTCCGTGAGCCAAATCAGGTTGGCTAGGTCAGCAAGATTTCCAAAATGTTTCAATTATTTTCCGGCCACTTCCTTGTCTATATTAACAAATCTTGAAACACATGACATATATAATGTTTATTAAACAACTAGTTGAGTTGCTAGATTCATCAATATAATCCGTTATATATATTAACAAATCTTGCAACAAAATACGTCAGGGATTAGTGTTAGGTAATTAACATGCTCCACTAGTGACGTACTCAATAAATGATATATAGAATGATGATCAACTTTTAGTAGGACCAAACTTAGGAATGAAGCACAGCAAGATTGAATTAATTAGTTCAATCTAGTGGTTATTGGTGCGAATTAAAGTACTCAAATAAGATAGTTACAAGCTAGACGCTATACTTAAATGTAGCATGAGGTTTTAATAGAACAAGTGTTGGAAGCGAATTACTCCCTAGGCGTTCGCCTAGGTGGCCGGCCGCCTAGCACCTAACTCGGTCGATTGGGTCGAGTTGGCGACCGACTCGGTCGAATTTGACCGAGTTAACTCGCCCAACTCGTCAAAGTTAGCCGAGTTAACTTCAGCGAGTCGACCTTATTAATTTTTTATTATATTTATATATATTTAAATTTATTTATTTATATAATTAAGAGAAGCAAGAGGTATATATATATATATATATATATATATATATATATGTATATATATATATATATGTATATATATATATATATGTATATATATATATATATATATATATATGTATATATATTATATGACATACACCCACACACATGCATTATTTTTTTTTATAGGTCGCCGCCTAGACCGCTTAGGCGTTAGGCGCTAGGCGATAGTCTACCGCCCAACTAGCGCCTAGCACCTACTCCAATCATAGTTGGAACAATGAATGTTGGCCAACCCCCACATTCCAAACGATATATAGAACTATCATAATTAAGACATAGGACGTTTGAATACTTAAAAAAAGAAGCACAAAAATTTAATTATTAAGTTCAATTCCGCTCAATCTCTCAAATATAATCGAAACGTAATGTCCTCATCTATAAATGTAAGAAGACACAACTCATTTATGTGACTGCAACTCTAACAATCACACAACACGATAACAACTTAGGGTGTGTTTGGTTGACAGATTTTGGTATAAGGTATGTGTATCAAAGTGATTATTATTTGTTTGGTTGACAGGTTTTTAGAATACTTCTATGAGTTTGGAATACTCCAATAATTGAAAAACTCATACCCTTAATAAGGGTTTCATTTCCCTTCCTCCTTTCTTCCCCAACTATTAATAATCATTTCCATCCCACCCTACTACCAAACATGCAAAATACTTTTACCAAAACCCATTACCCCTACCTAAGTATTTGATACCCATACCGATTTCGATTCCATGTACGAACCAAACACATCCTTAACTATTCTCTTAACCATAATCAATATTCTCATATTGAATTCAATCAATTTACTTAGTTTGTAATGTGCGGTGCTAAGTAATTCAATTCCATTTTTTGTTTCACACAGTTTTTATTTTCATCTATTATATCTTTAATTTCATTCCTTTTTTTTTTTTTTTTTTGAGTGGGTGACTTATTACTTCTATAGGTCCTTGTTAAGTGGGTGTTATGTCGCAGTACTTAGGACGGGGGGTGTGAAGCTGCTTGCCCGGCCATTTCTCGTAATAGATTTACTCTTCAATAATCTAACCAATTGTCACGTGAACAGTATAAAGTTTGTTCCTATCCCAAAAAAAAACTATGAAAATGTCATTCTTTCCTATTCTGGAGTATCAGAAAACCAGCAACTCTTTACAGAACCACAAACAAAACTCGTTAGTGTGCAACAGCATTTTATGAATTCTAGGCGGTTTGGTGTCAATAGATTCCCGACATATTATTAGAAAAAAAAAATGCTTATATTTTGTAGGGGGTAATATGTTTGAGATACAACAATATGCAGAGAAGAAAATAAAGGAATAAAATTTGAATTATTTGATATCTTCAAGCGTATTCACTTTCTATAAGTCTTTAATCTTCATTTACTTTGTCAAGAATTATTTTCCTATTAAGTTGTGTAACTGAAAAATTTATCTAAAAAAATATATTCTCAACCTATTAAGTTGTGTTCATCTACTCTGGCAAGAATTATTTTCCTATTAAGTTGTGTAAGGAGCTGGCCTAGGAGAATCGTCGCTTGTGGGAATCGAACCCAGATTCTCCTGGGATTCTTCCCCACAAAGAGAGCTCACTTGCCACGTGAGCTACCCCATTGGGATAATCAACGTTCTAGATTAACAGTGATTAAAAAACTTGCGGTGGTAATTTGGTCTTTCTGCATGTAGGTCAAATTTAAGGTGCGTGAATTTCATTATTAAGGTGTGTGATTTTCCTTCTTAAAGTGTGTCGTTTATGCTGCTCAACTGCGGCTTCCACCGCCGGCCTCTGGCCGGAGCTCTAATAGAGCTTTGAGCCGGCGGTTTTGGTCACCTTCTACGTTTGCTTTGGCTCTTCTTTCGCCCTGACCACCGTCGCAGCTCCGTCCGCCTCCGACCACCGCCACAGATCTTCTTCTTCCGTTTTCTTTCCCTTTAAATAAAATAATAGTAGGTAGGTATTAAGGTTTGTGTTGGTAGTCTTGAACTCCAACCCTACTTTGGCTTTACCACTTTTTATTTTCTCTATTATTGTGTTTTCCTCTCGTTACTTTCACGGGGCTTTTTCCTCTCGTTACTTTCACGAGCTTTTCATTATCATTAGCATAAATCGTTTAGTTTGGTTTCGGCAAGTGTTGATCTTATCCTGGACGAGCAAAAAAGTATGATGACGAAGACCCAGATCTTTGATGAAGCTTTAAGCTCCTTGAAGGAACATAGTTTCCTAGTTATGAAACAGTCTGCGATTCAAGTTTTCTATAGCATAGTTAGAAAAATTGTTTCTATGTCTGACTGTAAGGAATGGTTTACCATTTCATTGATCGTTGATGTAAACGTTTTATGTTATGAATTAATGGAATAGCTACGTTTATCTTCAAAAAAAAAGTGTGTCGTTTATGTGCTTAAGGTGAGTCAGTTGTTGAAACTTAAGGTACGTGATTTCCCTTCTTAAGATGCGTGAATTGCATTCTTAAGGTGCGTGGATTTACTTCTTAAGGTGCGCAATTTTTATGTTACGATGCGTGATTTGTGTACTTAAGGTGCGCCAATTAAAAAACTTTAGCTGCGTGGTTTGTGTTCTTAATGTGCATTGTTTGTGTGCTTAAGGTGCATAGTTTGTATACTTAAGGTGCGCCATTTTGATGCTTAAAGTTCGTGGTTTGTTTTCCTTCTTAAGGAAAAATAAAATAAAATCAATTTTTATAATTTTATAAACAATTTCATGAATTCTTTTAGGTTGCCCGTCATCCCATGTACTCATATGAGAGCACTAATGGAGGAGCGTAGTTTTTTGTTTTTTGTTTTTGTTTTTTTTTTTTTTCTAATTTTCATTGATTTGAGTCGTTGGTCTAGATTTGATCAATGACTCAGATCTAACCCCATTTTTTAACAGTGAGAAATCCCGCATCTAAACCCTTCCATATATATATATATATATATATATATATATATATAATCACGTTCAAGTGCGAACCACTCGCCCAAGAGAGAACTGAGAACGCGTCCAAGTGCAAGTAGAATGTATTACATGTGCAAGCAAAATGTACACTGAGCACTAAGTGCACCTAATGTTATAACTAGTTGCACATAATGTTATAACTAGGTGCACCTAGGTGCATGATTGTTAACCAAATAAATTTCTTGCACTTGTAAATAAAAATAGGTGCACAAGTGCAAATAAAATGTATTACAGGTGCAAGTAAAATGTACACTAAGCATCAATACTAAGTGCACCTAATGTTATAACTAGTTGCGCCTAATGTTATAACTAGTTGCACCTAACGTTATAATTAGGTGCACCTAGGTGCATGAATATTAACAAGGTAAATTAGTTGCACTTGTAAGTGAAAATAAATGCACTTGTAACTGAAAATAGGTTCACTTATAAATGAAAGTAGGTGCAATTGTAAGTGATTTTACTTGCAAACGTGCACCAGCTAGTTGCACTTATAACACAATTACTTGTACCAATGTTTGAGTTATTTACACAAATGCCACCACGTTGTTATTTTTTTTTTAATTACATCTGATTCGTTGATCTGGACACGTGTACGGCGCGACCCTATAGGGAGCTATTATTGATCCATTGATGAAACCTAGCTTGTTTTTCACTTCAAGAACCATTTCCATGGACCTGCTCCATGAATGATACTTAGATCCAAGAGCATCTATTATAGAGGTTATTTGGAGGTTTTTGGAATAGTAAAAGTTGAGGTGGAATAAAGAGAAACGGGAGATAGAATGGGAAAGGTTTATATGCAATACCAAGTTATTGAAACAATGCAATCCATCAGCAAATGCATCACAGCTGTGCGCCCACGCCCACCGGGCGCGTGCAGTGCACGCGCCCGGTGGCATGTTTATCTTCTTCTTTTTTGCTGTCAGTTTCGCATCTTTTCTATTTATTTTTTCATTTTTTCTATTTTTTTCTCTGTTTCTCCTCTCATATTCGGCACCTTAAGAAGGAAAACCACGCATCTAAAGCTTTATACCGACGCACCTTAAGTTTCAACAACTAACGCACCTTAAGAAATAAAATAACGCACCTAACACTTTAAATCGACGCCCGCACCTTAAGTTTCTTAAAAAACGCACCTTAAGTTCTCAACTGAATAAGTGATGCACCTTAAGCACATGACCCACACACCTTAAAAGAAAAACCACACACGTAAAGCTTTAGGCCGACACCATAAACCGGGTATAATAATGTTTAGCGAAACAAGAAACAATAATATTATTGATTTGGGTGTGATGCCCAATAGAATATGTACAAATTAAAGCCTAGAAGTACCAGCCCAAGAAATGACGGCCCCAATAATAAATAAATAAATAAGCCACGGGACTAATAAATAAAATAGAACTAAATATGTTACCAACTAATAAATAAAATAGAACTAAATATGTTGACTCGAACCTTAACGTGACTACAGGAGAGAGAAGGCTTAGAGTATTAACCCAAAAGGAAGGTTGTGAACCAATGGATGATTTTTAAGCTAAGGGTGGGAGGAACTCACGGATCGTTGACAAATGGACAACATGTGGCAACCTTCATTCTTGGCCACACATGTCTCCTCCCACTACTTTGCTTTTAGTACACTCCCATGCATAAGTGGATCTTCCTGCCCTTTAATATACAAGATCTTGAGTGGTTTGGTGTTGTAGAATTAGTGATGTAATGCTTGAGGTCATGAGTTCAAATCTTGTTGGTTACATTTTCTCTAATATTTTGCTCCATATGCTACCTTCTTTCATTGACAATAAAAATGGACACATCGCTTGGACCAATACTTTTCCATAAAATAGGCCCCCGCGACCCCATGGCCCCATCAATATATAACAATATTAATACTTACTATTAACATTAAATATAATAAATCAATTATAACCAACATTGAATGAAAATAATATAAAATAAGTCTATAGGACTACTTGAAACTACTCTAGTTAACTAATAAATATAAATATTTTTATCTTCAAAAAAAAATAAAATATAAATATTTTAAAAAAAATTATAACACTGATCACTTTATAAAATATGGAGTATTTAGTAAGAAAAGTTGTACCCGCATTTAGATTATGAAAGCACATCATCAGCTATACTTTTTGGTATAGGGTTGGCTCTGATACCAAATTAAAGTATGTGATCCATCATTTAGATAAACTAATGTATGCACAAGGTGATATCCTGGATGTTCTTTTAATTGCTAGCAAAAGCATTTTATATATAATAAATATTTTTTAAAACGTAACAATTGAAACACATTATATTTATATATGTTGATCTTTGAAAAAAATAAAAATAATAATATGTACCCTTTTTTTAAGTACTTGTAAATATAACAATTTAGTAATTGATTATTTGTCCATTTAATCATTTATTCCAACTTTTTTTGGGGGTAGAATTTAGAGACTGAGAACTACATTTGAAAAAAATATTAAAATTAATAATGCAATTTAATTAAATAAAAAAACATAAAAATATAATCATAATTGCATATTTAATAATAAAAATAAAAAATAAAAACATTGACAACAATATGAGGTACAAAATTTATAGGGGTGGTGTATTGGTGTAGGAGTTCAAATTCTATTGAGAACTTGGGGATCATTGAGAGAGCTTAACCGATAAGAGGAGATGATGAATTTTTATGCACAGAGTGTATATGCATGGGTGAAAATATGAAAATTGGTAAAAAGACTTGTGATTTATTTAATAGTAAAAAGTTTAGAAATATAGAGTTAATCTAGCGTAAATTGTGATAGCTAATGTATAAAAAAAAAAGTTTATAGGAGTGGTGAAGTGAAACCACCTTATGGAAGACGACAAAATTGGGAGTAGGTCAACTCTCATGCTAATCACCATGTTTTGGGCCACTCACTCACTATAAAATAAAATTACCATTTGTTATTTATTTTATTTCACCACGCATATGCGATGATATTTCTATTAATTACCAGTATAAGTTGCCAAATACTATAGAGAATCTTTGGTAAAATTATATTTATTCTTAGCCTGCCATAGTGTAGTGTCTGTTTTTGGACAATACATTATGTAACAATATTATAAAACCCAAATTGTCAGCTATGCACTTGTTTTGCATTATTTTTCAAAGAAAAATATATGCTATTTTGGTGTAGCGAATCGTTACATCAAATCACATGATTTATGATAATTAAGCATAGTTCTTTTAGTCAAGCACCTTGTGCTCAAATGTCATGTAGTGACTCTGCATATAAGAGGTTATGAGATTGAGTCTCAGTGGAGGCGAGAAAGTAGGGTCAGTCCTTGACTTACGTGGTCGAGAGGTATCACGAATGAAGCATATTATAATCTGGAGTGGCAAAAAATGTTCAAAAATGTTTTGATTATCCACCTGTCGAGATTCCAATCGGACCATTCGCCCCTCTTGATTAAGATGTGTGATGAACATATTGATCAACGAAAGCCTAGATTTGCATTTCAAGATGCCTGGCTCATCGAGGGCTGAACGATGTTGTGAGCCGAGATTGGAATGATGATGATACAGTTGAAGTCAACCTAGCGAGGTCAGGTCAGAATCGGTTGAATTTTTAAATGAGAAAATAAAACCAGACAAAACGAGTATTTAATTTAAAAATTTAAATATAATTATTAAAATACCCAAGTTTATATATTTTATGACATCAAATACATGATAGTGTTGTGGCTCCTATAGGAGTCTTTATTGTTCCAAACGAGCCGAGCCGAGCTCGAACATAGGGTGGCTCGAGCTCGAGCTCGTTAAGGAAGGTTCGGCTCAAGTTCGAGCTCGAGCTTGAGAATTGATGCTCAAACTCGAGCTCGCGAATTTTCGAGCTGCTCGAGTTCAGCTCGAGCAGCTCGAGTTCGAGCTTGAATTTGAGCTCGAGATCAGAGTTGAACTCGAGTTCGAGTTCGATTTTGAGCTCAAATTTAACATGTTTGATTTTAAATTCATGTTTCAATTAAAAATAAACTATAATTTTATATGTATATATTATATTATATTATATATCA
>CM008332.1:23150511-23176321 GCA_002525835.2 Ipomoea batatas
GGGCGCCTAGTGATTTTTGCAACCTTGGTTAGAAAAGTGAGAACCTGTTGGAACGTTGATTCCAAAAATTCTACCAACTCAGAAGATGATGAAGATTGGGTTTGGTATGAATGATTAGACCATAATGTGTATGAAAAATCAATTCAACCGTTTGTAATCTTTGTGATTATCTAGTGGAGTTGGGTTTCACTTTTGAGTGGCCTCGCGGACGTAAGAGAACTTTTCTCTAAACTGCGTGAACATATCTCGCGTTCCTGGTTCTTTTATTTTATTTATCTGCTTTTATTTTTCCTATTCTATTCATCTCTATGTCTGACACAAGTCATAATCCAGATAATTAATTTTTCTAAAATTAAGTAGGAACCAACTAAGTTTCTTGCATCCAAGACTTACGAACTTTCATTTGGTATCAGAGCTAGTGGACATAATTTGATAGTCCAGCATTCTAGGTGTTTTCGTGTTTCTTGACCTCAAGATCGACATCATATGCGTGCTGTGTGTTTTGCCTTACCTGTGTTTAAGTGTTTTAGGATGGACAAAATCTTGAGACCATCTGAGCTAACAGAGCCTAACTATGCTTGCTGGAATGCTCGCACTAGAATCCATCTCAAGGCACAAGGAGAAAGAGTATGGAGGTCTATGTTAACTGGATGGGAGCATCCAACCAATGCTGGTACAGTTAAAGGTGATCCACCTATGCCAAAACCTGAAATTGAATGGTCAAAAACTTAAATTACATTAGCTAACTACAACAACAAAGCATTGGATACAATTTTCTCATTGATGCATGAAGATCAATTCACACTTATTGTTGGCTATGTTCATTACTATAAATAGCAACTCTTCTAGTCTTGAAATACTCGAACAACATACATCACTTCTTCTTCTTCTTTGATACACGCATAACGTCTAAGCATAATCCTTCTAGTTCAGTTCTGTGTTTGTCTGTCGAAAGCTTACGATACCCTAGTCGTATAATGCTTTTAAGGCATGTAGTGTAGCAAATAAACACGTCACAGAATAATTAGTCTTTCTTCCCACTCAAAATAAATCCCAGCCTATATTCAAAGTACTGTTGTACGACATTGCTTATCTTTCCAATTCATTCACACATATTTTATAACATGCTTCAGTTCAACCAGCAATCAGCTTGAATTGATCATCTTCTAATAAACCCATAATGGTATTGATGGCCTTATTGTTGTAATCAGTAATGGTGATTTATGCATCAAACTATTATTCCTCTATAATTAATTCAGATATATGTTCCATTTGCATTTATTATGGTAATTTTTCTATCTTGTCACAATAGATTGCCAAACTCACTTTCTTTGAGCATGAAGATAGACCTTAGTATGAGCCATCTAATAGGCATAATTAGTGCCCACTAACTGTGGAGATTTTATTCCACCATCCATTCTAAAACAAGATCAAGAAGCTAAGTGTCATCAACCAAGAATTCCAAGTTTAGTATTCATAGGATTAAGTAGTTTAACATATGATCTATTAGCAACTTAAGCCAACTCTGATTTGATACCAACTGAAATTTCTCTTAACATTGTGAAACGCTCAAAATTAGAAATTAAATCACCTTTAAAATATGAATATACGTAGTGTACCAAATTGTGTTGTTCCAATAACTGAAGCAATCAAGTAGGTGTGCAGTAAAGTAAAGTAATAAACAAATGCAAAGAACACATGTTTGTATGCACAATCCAAATTAAAGTAACCACTCCTACATCTGTTGGGCTCCCAACTCAACAAAGACCCAATCTACTATCACAAAGTTTGGTATGAATTACAAAAATATATATTCAAGAAAATACCAAGAATCTACCATATATATTCATGTAAACACCATCATGGAATCAAGATAAATTGGATTAGGGCCAGATAGCCCCACATTAGACTCGAGGCTTCTCCTCGATCCTTCCTACCGTGAAATCCCTTCACATGACTACATGAGTTGTCATATTGAATGACTTGTAATCTTTGTTTAGCATATTGAGAGAGAAAGTGAAAGATCTCTATTTTGAGTAACTCTGAGCACTCCTTTCTCTCTTTGAAAATCCAACTATTTGTAAAACGTTTAGCTTTGTAACTACCTGTCTAGCTATCGGAGTTTCATTATCTAGGAAACCCTTTGTAAATGGACATGTGGTGCCTTGAAGTATAGTAACAATTCGATCAAACTCTACATTTCATTAGAATGTAAGTATATATGATAGTTCAAGTGTCATGGTTGGAGTGCAAAAAGTCAAAAGCTGATTAGGAGGGAGTGAATACGATGATGCACAGGAACAGCAAAAATAAAAAGAGAATTAAGTGAGAAGTGTATTGGATTATGGTTGAAGCGTAGACTAATTATAGAAAGATGAGTTTGGAGCATTAATGGAGGCCGGCCAACAAATTTTGGTAGCAAAAAATGGAATAAGAAAGATGAGATGAGTTTGAGTTTGAGTGTTGGGGTCGATCTGTCAATTGGCTTCTCTTAGAAATGTGTCCTTTCCATTGCTGGTGATGCCACCCAACGTTTTTTGTCACCTTCGACGCAAGTCAAACTTGTACTTCCAATTCATCAACAACTTTGGATTAGCTTGCTCACAATGCCGATACTGTTGTGAGGATGCATGCATGGGAGTAGCCAAGTGGCATCTATCTGAATCACTTTTGTGGAACAATAAATTAAATAATTCTCCGTTGAATTACTTATAAATGTATGTTTATATGCATGTTTTTGTTTTGATAAAGATCGGAAATGCAATCTTACCATAGTTCTTTTAACCAGGTAAACCAGCCTAGGTTACCCATAGTTGATCGGCTCAAACCTCTCGGCTGTAGGTAGAGCACTCTTACCACCTGTGCTGTCCTTACCATACCATAGTGGCATATCATATGGCGGGGAACTAATATGCATTTTGTGTGTATTGTTTGTCACTATCACTACGCAAATCACGATCCACACAGCTGTGTGGATCACGGTCCAAAACAGTGTCATAAATTTTATATATGAATTAGAATAATGCACTTTATAAGTTAGAATAATGTATACTATATGTTAGGATGATATACATTGTGTGTTAGAATAGTAAAACTTTTGAGATCAGATAATGTACTTTATGAATTAGAATAATGTACATTATGATTTAGAATAATGTACACTATGAGTCATGAAAATGTATGTTGCAGTTAGTCGGGTATGTTGTTGCAGTTAGTCATAAAAATGTATGTTGCAGTCCATGCAATAACTACAGTTTCATTGACAATATACACTCAAATATGTGAAACTGTTATTCAGTTTCATTTTATATACATTGCGGTTTCATTTTCATCACAATTATAACTTCATTTTAATTCAATTACAGTTTCATTTGATAATACAAAAATAATATGTGAGACAGTTTCATTTTGTACTTAACACACTAAAAATACAGACTCCGCTAAAATATAGTAACAATCATTTCTTTACTCAAAAAATAATGTCGTTTTTAGACTATGGTCTATGATATAACGACTGGCTATTTTCTGAGATGGGCATTTATGATTTATGGGCTTGATGATTTAGGGCAATCTGATTTCGACCTTCCGACGGACGCAGAAATGGGCCTGGGCTCAGCATAATAAATGAATTGCTTAAAGCTTATAGCCTTATAATATACAGCAAAAAGAGAAGGGCTGGGGACGTCTCTTATCCACAACTCTGGCTCATGGCCTCACCGGTTTTTCTATCTGCTTAACGGCGAAATTATCAAGTCAGTGTCAGTCACACTAAACAGTTCACTTCCGCATTTAGTCGAACAAGTTCCGAGCATAAAATGGCAATGACTTTCTCGCCGGCGGCTCATGTTCGTTCGCTCTACCCACAACCACCTGCCAACAAGCCTAACTCTTCCAAACTCCTGCTTTCCCTTCGAGGTACGCTCTAACCTCCCCGCTTAATTCTATGAAGTAATCTTTCTCTTTACAATTTTTGGATGGAATTTCCTGATTTTCACCTTTTGCAGATGGTTATTCCACTTCAGCAAAAGTTGCTTCATTGAGCGCGGCGTCGAATTATGTGAAATTGCAAATTTGTGCGAGGGAGCTTGCTATGAAGCCTCTTGTTAAGCGCTCATGGAAGCAGAGGCAAGGTTTTTTTAGGCCGTTGTCTTGAAATGTCGCTGTCCGTTTAGGACTAAAACTTTGTTTTCTTATTTTGGTGGTTTTTCAGAACCGGAGTGTTTAGGTGTGCAACCATAGAAGAAATAGAAGCTGAAAAATCATTTATTGAGGCAGATGTTGTAAGTATGCAGAGATGTTAAGGCAATTCGTTTAGAAGAAATAATGTTTGATTGCCGCATATTAGAAAGCTAAGATAACTCCATTTGTTGTTCCAGAAAGAAAGGATGGAAAAGACTATTGAGAATGTTAAGTCCAATTTCAACTCTATAAGGACAGGGAGAGCTAACCCTGCAATATTGGATAAAGTTGAGGTAGAAAGCTGTTTGTAATTTCTAGTTTTCCTTATGGAAAATAAAATGTCTCAATCTTTGAGACTTGTGTGTGTGTGTTTGTAAATATATCTTGGTTTTATGAGCTGTGACTAATTATGGTTTTGGTTTTTTTTTTTTTATCGTTTGGATGATGGCTCTTCTCGATTTGGCAGGTGGAGTATTATGGTACTCCAGTCAGCTTGAAGAGCATAGCTCAAATTAGCACTCCTGATGCAAGTTCTCTCCTGGTACAGCCCTATGACAAATCCAGGTACCATCCAGTAATCATATTCTTAAAGGACATGAACAATGCCTCTTTTGTTTTTTTGCCTTGAAAAGAAGTCACACAAATGCTTTTGCTGCAGTCTTGTAGATACACAGAATTTCAAAGACTTGCTGAAATTTCCTAGGAGTTTCTGTGCTGAATCTCGTGATTATTTATTTATCTGTTTATTTTGGATTTACTGCTTTCCTGCACTTTTGTTGGTTTATGATAAGTTATATGGTCTTGTAGTTACTGTCAATTCTAGTTTGTTGATATGTGCTGTGATTTTAACCCACATGATATATGTATTTACGACATGGTGGTTCTTGTTTAATCATAAGCCTAAAAGCTATAGAGAAGGCCATTGTCAACTCTGATCTTGGTATGAGTCCTAATTCTGATGGAGAAGTGATAAGATTAGCTCTCCCTCAACTGACAGCTGAAAGGAGGAAGGTGTGCCTTTGACCTCTTTCGTAGTAAGGGCATGTCTTATTGATTCCAATTTTAAGCATGACTATTTTCATATGGCAATTTAAAAATCTCACCACTGCAGAATACAAAATTGCTATGTGAGAGGTTAATTATATACTTTGCACACTTTACACATTTTAATTTTAATGTTCTTAAGTAGGTTCTACTGCCTCTGATATACTTGGTCCCAGCTTTTAATTAGTTTTTCTTTGTACACCCCTGGAGTTCCTTTGCTACATATTATCATCTTTAAATCAAATTTCAGTTTGATTAGAGATTTTTTGCCAATATAATTTAATGAAACATGATAATATCAATTTCTATCTTTTTCCATTGTGTAGGAGTTGTCAAAAGTTGTGGCCAAGCAGGCTGAGGAAGGAAAGGTACTGTTTTGCAGTAACCTGCCTTTTAACTTACGTAGTATTTCTTAAAATGAATGCTTTGATGGTATATCATCTACACCAATTGATAAAATCCATAGTTTATTACTCGTTAGTCTGGATGAATTCATCTTTTCCTAATAGATCATAGATGGCTACAAGTCTAAGACTCTTAACTTCTGATGATTAACTACCCCTCAATTATGAATGTTAGATGTTGTACTTAATAATGCCAATCAACGACTCTTTATGTACACACCATGTCACCACTACTATGATAGTTTTCACTTAATCATGAGTTTCCTCCATTAAGAATAGAGTTGCTAAAGGCGTGAACCATGCCCTGCATATCTAATTTGCAACCCGTGTGTCCCTTACAACATTCATTGAAATCTTTTCTTCTTGACTTCTCTTTGTTTATATTTATAGGTAGCTATAAGGAATATAAGAAGGGATGCCTTGAAATCCTATGAAAAACTTGAGAAGGTTTGACATCTTTGACTTCTTCCCTCCTCTTTATTGTTGGAGACTTGTACTTCTTTTGGTGACTTGTATTATCTTTCGCAGGAGAAAAAGCTATCTGAGGACAATGTAAAGGATCTGTCTAATGATTTGCAGAAAGTGACTGATGAGTACATGAAGAAAATTGAAAGTATCTACAAGCAAAAGGAGAAGGTAAATATTGGATTAGAAATGGTTTCGATTTTCTCAGTGAGTTTCAATTTTATCAGCTGAAAAATCCATGATCCAAACCCCAAGTAAAACAAGAGTAAGGAAATAGAAGTGGAAGAAATATTATAGTTAATAAACCCTTGCCAACTACTATGTAGTGTGATGGTACCATTCCAAATAGGTTGTCACAGGATCAAGCCCCGGCGGTGGGAGCATTGATTCTTTGGATAGTTAATAAATCCTTCTTCACCCGCGAGTGGCAACTCAAATAATAATACGTAGTATCTCATTAAGTATGGCTCTCGATATCAAACTTTATACTATTAGTGGAGAAGTGAGACTTTGAGAAGATGGTTTTACTTGGGTAGCTTATAAAGCTAGCCTCCTTTCGGCTTTCGCAGATACTATCTAAAACTTGTAATAATTGTTGTGACAATTATCTTAATATATTTTCATTTTAAGTGTGGACTTGTAACATGGTTTTATCTTGGTTTTGGTCTGGCAGGAGTTGTTGACAGTTTAGAAGCCGGTTTTGTACAAGATGTAAATTGAGTTCTGTTGCAAATGTAGTTTTCCCGAGATCTAAGCGCATGTTGAGTAATTGAGTGTGTTTGTGTTTCAAATTGATAAATTTGTACAATTGTTTTCAAAGTTTTAATGATAAAGGGGGGCGTGTGGTTCAAATATTGGAACGGAAATCAGAACCAAAGTTAAATATTTGGTATTCGAATATGCATTAGTAGATGTATACAAATTTATTCTTCCTCCTCGTTGAACAAGTGAATGTACTAACTTTGATAGGGGTTTTGAGTTTAGATGCTTTAAGGCACTTGTCTTCAAACTTCTTTGGGGAATCTGTTATATTTATGCTAAAGTAGGAGTTAAACATTACTCCGTAACATTTAATTGGATTTTAATTATTATTATTATTTTTTTATTAAAGAGGAGGGGGACACCCGAAAATACACTAGGAACTAGTTCCCTCATCACTCTAGTGGAGATCGGGCGATGGAATTCAGCACCCACTTGATCCTCCCGATCAATATCTCGCAACCCAATCGGGTCTTCATCCAAAATTGTAAGGCCAACGGCTGATCATGCGCCTGTTTTGCAAGCAAGTTCACAACTTGGTTTTGTTTTCTAAAGACGTGATGAAACGTGACATTGAGGAAACTCGTCGCCAACCCGAGGCACCGGGTAACGATGTTAATTGGGGGACATTGCAGTCTTATATCGCCCCGAAGGAGGCCAATCGTAAACTTTGAATCACTTTCCACCATAAGGTTCTGAAAACCAAGACGTAAAGCCGCTTGCAACCCTTGAAAAACACCCCAAGCTTCTGCCTCTTCTATCGAGCAGCATCCAATGTTGTACATGAACCCTCCAAGCTACCGCCAATGATGATCCCGCAGCACTCCACCACAAGCAGCCGCTCCGGTGGCCCTTGAACAACTACCATCAACATTGATCTTTATCCAATGATCATTAATTCAAATCACAAAAAATGCCCGATGAAAAAACATCTAAATCCCAAGCTTTAAATACTAAAAGAAGGCCAAGCACCTTGTGCTCAATTGGCATGTAGTGGTCACTCTCAGATGGGAGGTCATGAGTTCGAGTCTCAGTGGAGGAGATCTCGAAATTGACTCTTTGTACTTCAACAGGTTGAGAAAAGTATAGATGAACAGATACTACAATGTAATAGGGTCAGTTGTATTCAAAAAAAAAAAATACTAAAAGAAGCAACAGTCCTAAAAGGTAACCTGCATGAATATAGAAAATCATAACAAATTGATATAAATAGCCTGATGAATCTGGTTTATGAAGCTGCCTTGCGTCATAAAAAGGTTACCTTCCAACGAATGCATCAATTAAGGTTACCCAGTCTCTTTCAAAAAAAAAAAAGGTTACCCAGTATGGTTTAAGATAATGAAATGTCATGTATTTCGATCTTTTTTTTTTAACCTGGTGATCCCAATTTCGCGAGACTAATCCTAAACCCTTTCGTGGGACTAATCCTAAACCCACAGGACCCTACCTCTAAAGTCATTGCGAAAGTAAATCGCAAATCACGCAATTCACCCACCAATCAAGTCCTAGTCGCATTCTTGGGCCTTTTTCAAATCCTAAACACTGCCACCTCTCGTCATAATCTTTAAGTCAGGCAACGAACCAATTACGCTAAGCCCGGCACAATCAATCTTTACTTTTCATATTTGAGATGATGAATTATTAAATGAGAGTCTCAGTACCATAGATTATATGAACTGTTTCCCCTGACGGGCCAAAAATTTATTAATCTATACTTTCTGGATTTTGTTCGTTTTATTCAACTAACTTTACTTCCATATCTGGTGCAGAAATGACAATCTCTGGAATTGCACCAATTCATACCTCAGTTACATTAATCTCAATCTGTAATTCAGCTTTATTGTAGATACAAGAAATCCCTACCGGAAAATTTGGGGAAAAAAAAAAGCCTCTCATGCCTGTGTGAGCGAATAGCAGGACTACTTCTGGAGGAGTGAAGCCAGGTTGAGTTCAACATCGTCTTTGGCCTTTCGATCAAATGGTTCTTCACCAATGTATAAGTCTAGAATTGATCGACATAGTAACTTACTCTGAATGCTTCCCACTTCCTTTCCATCAACTACAAAATGAAAATGATGCTATACATTTAAGCAACCAAACAGAATACATTTGGATGAAACAAGCATACTAAAATCTTAGAACATAAACAGAAAGATCAAATCTCACAAGGTGCTATCTAGCAAAACTGATAATATAACCCTACTACTTTGGTAGTTTAATGATACTCTTAAAAAAAACTAAATCATTAGTCAAAAGTAAGAAATTTCAGAACCAAGAAATGTCCCTATCAAATCTCGATGCGACTCTGAAGACAATGAAATAAACATCTTACTTGTTGTCTGGAGTATGTAGCCTGGCTCCCTTGAGAGTTCTATGACAGCTCCCCGAGGTATTTTGATTTCATCTCTGAACTGGGAAGTGAACCTGCAGTAAAAATGAGTACTTCAATCTATCATTTAAGGGAGGGGAAACAGGGTGGACTAAAGTATTTGGTATTGAACCATGAACAATGTTGTATGCAATTGCCTTTCCTAGTCGCACAATTAGCAATTTAGATGTCAATGAAGAGAACAAGAAAGGAGAGTCATAAGCAAGTCTTAGAGGGGTAGAAGAAGAAGAAAATAATTAAAAACAGCTTCGGTAGAGGCCGGTGAAGGGCCAAGTCCAACAATTGGTAGCTACAGGGATTGTGTTTGATCCTAACAATTAGTATCAGAGTTAGGTCACGGGTTCGAGTCCCAGCAAAAGTAAAAATTATGCTGTTAAGACTGGCAGGTGCTAGGAAGGGGAATTGTTGGACGGAGGCTGGTGAAGGGTCAAGTCTAGCACTCTGCCTCTCAAAAATGTGATGGTGGTCTATAAGGAAATAAAGTTGCGTCTTCGCTATGAGCTATAGCTTTTGGTATAGTGGTAAACGTTCGATCCTAACAAGCTTATTAAAGAGCTCTATTACTTGGACAGTCCCAACTTAGAGAACTTATCCATTTCTTGTTCCTGATTAACTATATGGTCATCCACAAAGGTCAATAATAGAGCAAAGGACATTCCTCAAAGTATTGCAAAACTGGCTCGCAAAAAGTATACCTTGAAAGCAATTCTTTGTTATCAGATCCACCAAATTTGCATAATCTACTCCCAACAGACTCTTCGAAAGCACTACGCACAGAACGAATGCTTAGTCTTCCATACATTATTTGAAGCCTAACAGTCGCGCGTATATCCTTGTCCATCAGTTCATCCTTCAAATCCTTTCCCTTTGACTCAGAACCAGAAAGGCTCTCATATTTCTCTTTCAGAATGTTCTGTACATCAGCATCATTGGCATAAACACCTACGAGTGTTTACATTAGAACTAGAACTAATTGGAAAAGCTTGCTTTATCTCCTTTTTTGAGTGAGTGGCAAACAGAGAATATTCTCTCTTAGTGTCTCACGATTTTTCTGCCCTAGCCGTTAGCGGCGGCTTACGGTGGGTGTGGCGATGCCGCCGACGCCGGACGCAGAGGCGTCGCCTCATGACGCGGCCATGGTCGATGGTGAGCAACCACAAAGGGTGACTAAGAAAGTTAGAATCATGAAAAGATCCTTTGCAGATGCTGTAGCTTCTCAACCAACTTTCACCGTTAATGACAGTGATGGCCAGGAAGTAGATGATTTCGAGTGGGCCTTTGAGGAACCTGAGATTGAGTCAGATTCCGAACAGGATATGCATGACGAATCCGATGGTAGGCCTAGAGTGCATTTTCCGAAAGAACTTAGGAGGGAACTCTGCCAGGAATGGCGCCTTGCGCTGATCATAAAATACCTTGGAAAGAGTATCAACTTCCACGTCCTGCAACAGCGTCTCCCCTCCATCTGGGGACTGCAAGGCCGGCTCCACTTAATCGACATTGGATTCGGATGCTTTGTCGCAAGATTTGACAACAAAAAAGACTACCTACATGTCCTTCTTGATGGGCCATGGAAGATTTTCGACAACTACTTGATGACACAACGATGGGTTCCCGACTTCAAGGCCAGAACGGCGAAGTTCGCAAAGATGGCGGTTTGGGTAAGACTCCCAGAGCTTTCGGTCGAGTATTTCAGGGATGATACTATCAAAATCATTCTGGGCGAAATTGGAAAACCCTTGAAATTGGATCGGACAACCCTCATGAAGGAACGCGGACGTTTCGCGAGAGCTGCAGTTGAGGTTGATCTAGACAAACCTCTCGTTTCAGAAATATGGGTACGTGATGAAGTGCAGCCAGTCATCTACGAAGGCTTGCACGTGGTGTGCTTTGGTTGTGGCGTTATTGGGCATAGGGAACAGGATTGTGCCCAAGGAAAAACGGCTGTGGAGGAAACAATTGCTACTGGCTCCCCTGCTCCGCCCGAATCTGGGATGGAGGGTGAACAGCGACCGGAACCGGTGGCGCCGAAACAAACTCAGGCTGTGGAAAGGCCACGCTATGGCTCCTGGATGCTTGTTACCAGGAAATCCAATCCTCCGAAATATCATACGAATCCGCGACGGGAGAAACCTCCATCTTCCAATACAAACCGTAAAGGGAATCAATTCGCAAGTTTGGCCGAGGCTGATAACAACGTAAACCTCAACCGCAACTCCCGGCCGAAGGGCAAATCGTCAGGTGATGCTGCGAGTGCTCCCTCCCGTAAGACGCCCACCACCTCTCACCCTGGTCACACCTCCAACCCCACGGCTCCGCCTAACCCCAACGGAGGACACCGGTCGGACCGCCAAGTGGACATGCCGAATGGTAATGGTCGAGGCGGTGCTCGGGGCGGCAACCAGCCGGCAAGGCGGGGCAAAGGTAAGTATTCTGGTAAAGGCGTTCACTCGAACGTCACTGAGACCTCCGCTGCAGACGCTGGGCGTGGGTCTGTTGCTATTGGCGGTATTTTTCAGTTTGGTGTTCGGCATGCTCCCTCCATGGGAATGCCCACGGCTAATCCCCACACCTTTGATGGTGGGTCTTCGTCTCGTAGTACGCCTGGGGAAGGCGGTCACCAAACTTCCTCCCCTTCCACCCGTTCTTTATGAAGATCATCTCCTGGAATTGCAGGGGTATCGCCAATGGTCGTGTGCGGAGGCACGTCAAAGAGCTTCTTATCACGACCAAAGCCGATGCCTGTTGTCTCCTCGAGATTCGTTCGGCTAAGGCGGATAAAATGATCCGCCAAGCCGCTAACCTTGGTTTTGATAATCATTTTCTGGTTGAGCCTATCGGTTTTGCAGGTGGTCTCCTTCTTTTTTGGAATCGGAGTCTGGTTGAGCTTGAAGTTATTAGTCATAACTCGCAAGCTATTCACACGAAAGTGAATAACCTTCCGAAGGACTGCTTTATCACCTTTGCGTATGTCAGACCTAACGTTTTAGCCAAGTGCAGGTTTTGGGATAATTGTAAAGCTTTCGCTACCCTCGCTCACGGCTCCTGGGTTGTTATGGGGGATCTCAACGACATTGCCACCGAGGAAGAGCAATGGGGTAGCAACGCCGTTAACGGCAATAACCTTCAGCGGTTTATTGATGCCTACAGCGAGTGTGGGCTTATTGATCCGGGCTCTATAGGTCCCAAGTTCACTTGGTGTAGGCAGGCTGGTAATAGAGTCATTCAAATGCGGAAACTTGATAGAGCCCTCTTTAATATCAGGGCCCAGCTGGACTTTCCGGAAGCCAAAGTGATGGTGCTCCCCCGGTTGTTTTCTGATCATAACCCTATCATGTTTATTGATGAGGCAGGTAATCCCCCTTGCAGGAACAGTCGCCCGGTCCGGTTTGAAGCTGCATGGCTGGAACGTGATGACTATAAGCTCATCTGGAAAGAGGCTACAAATGATGTCAGGAGACCTATTCACGACATCATTTCTATGGTTACTAGCCAAAGTTTGTTTTGGAACAGGAATGTCTTTGGCAACATTTTCAGCCGTAAGAGAACTCTTGAAAATAAAATCAAAGCGATCCAGAGTGACACTAATTATGCCTCTTCGAGTGTCCTCCAATCCTCGGAGAGACACCTGGTTAAGCAATTAAACGATACTTTGGACCAAGAAGAAATGCTTTGGTTTCAGAAGTCGAGGAGGGACTGGGTTAGAGATGGCGACCGGAATACTCGGTTCTATCATAATTCGGCTTTAATTAGAAGGAACAGGAACCGCACCAGGTTTCTCAAGATCGATGGAAGTTGGACTGTTGACCCCACCAGGATTTCTAGTCATATTACTAACTACTTC
The DNA here is from genome assembly GCA_002525835.2 of Ipomoea batatas. Taxonomy (NCBI): domain Eukaryota; kingdom Viridiplantae; phylum Streptophyta; class Magnoliopsida; order Solanales; family Convolvulaceae; genus Ipomoea; species Ipomoea batatas. The sequence continues at coordinate 23,163,596 of CM008332.1, forward strand.
TCTTCTCTTTTTTGTAGGGATCCTAATGGCCCTGATGACACTTTGCCTCCCATTGATGAATCGCAAAAAATTTCAACGGTGCAGGCGGATTCCTTGGTTAGACCGGCGTCTCTTGATGAAGTTAGAAAAGCGATCATGGGTATGAAGAAATTCGGAAGCCCCGGACCTGATGGGATCCCCGCGGTGTTCTACCAGCATTTTTGGAAGGAGGTTGGTTTGGCCCTAACTAATATGGTTAATCAAGCTCTGGCCACTGGTACCGTCAACAGATCCCTCCTCCATGCTTATATGACGCTTATTCCTAAGAAAGATACTCCTGAATCGGCGGCGGATTTTCGCCCTATCACTCTCCTGAATGTGGCTTTCAAGGCTATTTCTAAAGTCTTGGTGAATAGAATGAGACCGATCATGTGCAACCTTATTGGGCCCCATCAGAATAGCTTCTTACCGGGCCGCTCCACTCAAGATAATATCATCCTTACTCAAGAAGTGGTTCACACTATGAACAGAAAAAGAGGAAAGAAAGGGTACATGATAGTTAAAGTGGACCTCCAGAAAGCCTACGATAGTGTTACCTGGTCGTTCCTAGAGGAGACTCTGGTGGATTTTGGGTTTCCAAGACTGATGGTGGAGCTCATTTCTTTCTCCCTCCGGGAAAGTGATATTTCCATTCTTTGGAATGGAGGGAAGCTCCCTCCATTCAGACCGGGGCGGGGGCTGCGCCAAGGGGACCCTTTGGCACCGTACCTCTTCAACCTGGTCATGGAAAGACTTGCTTATGAAATCCAATCCAAAGTTAATGCCGGCCGGTGGAAACCTACCCGCATCTCGAGAGGGGGCATTGGCATCTCCCATCTCTTCTTTGCAGACGATCTCATGCTCTTTGGAGAGGCTTCGGAGAGACAAGCCATCATCATGAAGGAATGCCTCAACAACTTCAGTAGGGCCTCAGGCCTTCAGGTAAATCTCTCTAAGTCTCTAGTTTTCTGTTCTCCTAATGTTGATGCAGGTACCAAGAAGATCATAGACGATAAGTTGGGCATTCCCCTAGCCTCCAATCTCGGCTCATACTTAGGAATCCCGATGCTCCAGCAACGGGTGTCGCGGACTACGTTCACCAATGTGCTTGATAAAATGAGAAGAAAGTTATCCACCTGGAAGGCCAACTCTCTCAGTATGGCGGGTAGAAGAGTCTTGGTGCAGTCCTCCTTATCAACGGTTCCTACTTACTCAATGCACTCAATGGCGCTACCAGTAAGTACTTGTAATGACATTGACAAAATTTGTAGAAATTTCCTGTGGGGGCATGATGAAAGTTCTAGAAAACTTCATACCGTTGGTTGGTCCGAGGTGTGCAAACCCCGCAAGGCAGGTGGACTGGGTCTTAGACAAGCTCGAGATTTTAACTTGGCCTTCTTAACCAAGTTAGCTTGGCAAGTGTCCTCCAATCAGAATAAACTCTAGGTCAGAGCCCTCCGCGACAAGTATGTTAAAGATGGAGACTTTCTTCAAATCCAGCCCAGTCCTAATTGCTCTTGGGGGTGGCGTAGCATACTTAAAGGAAGATCTATTTTATTGGAAGGCTCAAGATGGAAAATAGGGCAGGGTGACTCAATCAGTTTCTGGCACGACAAGTGGGTGGGTGACCAACGTATCAATAGTGATAGGAACATTACCATCCCAGAAAATTTGGTTGCCCTCAAAGTCAAGGACATGATCACCCAACAACGATCCTGGGACTTGACAAGGCTATCACAGCTTCTTCCTGATGAACTTGTTGATAGGATTCGTGCAGTTTCTCTCCCCATCACAGATAATCAGGTAGACTCTATTACCTGGCCTTATTCTACCTCTGGTGTTGTTTCGGTTGCTTCGGCCTTTTCTTTCGTTGCAGGTCTGGATAGCGAGAACACTTCACATGAGTGGATTTGGCGGCTCCTTTGTACTGAAAAGATAAAAATTTTCCTCTGGAAAATCTCCAAGAACGGCCTCATCACAAACGCGGAGCGGAATAGACGGGGTCTGGCGGCGGAGGCTGACTGCCCATGTTGCGGGTTTCATGATGAATCCATCGACCATATTTTCAGACAATGTGCAGTGGCGCTGGAATGTTGGGGTAAATCCTCTCCACCAATCTGGTTCGCTACTGCAAATCATCTTCCTCTCACTGACTGGATGAAGATGGCGTGCACAAGATCTACCGGTGAAGGACTTGAAGCGAGTTGGAGTGTAGATTTCCCTTACATTCTTTGGCATATATGGTTAGCACGGAACAACGTTGTCTTCAACAGAGTGACTACCCATACTGACGAGATTCTCAGACGGGCTGCGCGAGATGCAAGAGAGGCGAGACATCTACTGACTAAGAGGAAAGGCATTCTCACAGCGGCGCAGACCTGGGTTGCATGGTCTCCTCCTCAGCACGGCTTCGTCACTCTCAACACGGATGGCTCAAGAATATCATCGACAAGGCTGGCGAGTGCAGGGGGATTAATTCGTGATCACGACGGCAATTGGCTTGTAGGTTTCATGTCAAATATTGGCACTACTTCTAGCTTTGTCGCGGAGCTTTGGGGAATCAGAGAAGGTCTCCTCATCGCCATACAGCGGAACTTCGAAAGAGTTATCGTGGAAACAGATTCAGAGGCTGCGTGTCAAGCCTTGAGGGAGAGTCAGACTAACAGATCCAATGAGCATACTCTAATCGCTGATTGTAAATCTCTCATTGGGCAGTTTATCAGCATCAAGATCACTCACGTTTTCCGCGAAGGGAACCAATGCGCTGATCGGCTAGCTAATTGGGGTCATGACGCGCCATGGGGTACAACCATCTTGGAGGGCCCTCCGGAGGGTTTAAGGGATCTTCTTCTCCGTGATTCACTATGTGTAGCAACTAGCAGGCATCGCTAGCTCTTGGGACTTCGGTCCCTTCCCCTACCAAAAAAAAAATAAACACCTACATTTACAATGTCATATGTTGAGGTCCAAATTAGGTCAAAACATGCTTTAATTAAAACCAAGATACCTTAAACTGAAAACCAAAACTTTAGAATTTTCATCAATGTTTTAATTTGGCAACTGAATCTACTGAGCACTAAATTTCACATCATATATATCATCATAATTATGCTAACATGATTATTAATTAACATTACTCGAGAATTTGGATCCAATTAGTCAGGGAAAACTGAAATGATGAGTAAAAATTTGAGCTTTAAGCTCCCAAAACTAATCAGGGCTATTAAAAGAAGAAACAAGAGCTTGAAGAATAACAATGCCATACCAAAAGCATATACATCGATGTTTTTCAACCCCAAGATAGCCTTCTTCCTTAACCCAATTCCAAGAAGTCGCTGCGAGCCCTTTAGAACCGACGGGAATGAGATGCCGCTTCTCGATTCCGTGGCCGGGGCCGAGCCATCCGACAGAGAAAGAGAACCCCACAACGGGGAGGAGTTATTTTTGAAGGGTGAGAAGTTGGAGAGCAGGAAATTCAGTGGCTGGTTGTGGGTGATCTGCGAGATTGCGATTACGCCGCCGGCAGCAACAGCGGCGGAACAAGCGGCTGCGGCGAGGAAGTGAGAGCGGGAGGAGGCAGTGGAGGGGTGGCTCGGTGGCTGAGAAAACAAGAATGGGAAGCCCAGAGAAGCCATTGGTGTTGCCGCTTTTTTGTTCAGTTGAACAGTGAAATGTGAATACTGATACCCACAACCGTCTATAAACTATGATGTTATAAATAGAGTTATTTCCATTTTTGGATATTGGGGCATTGCCAATTTTAGTTAAACAAAAGCTATGTGAGCCACACTATAAAATCATGATTTTTATCGGACCTCTTCATTGGATTAAAATCTGTAAGAAAAACCACTACAAAGGGTAAAAAAAGATAATATGAAAAGATCAAAATACCCTTGTTTTGGATGGTTATTTGACGAAAATTTTAACATTGGACTAAAAGTGGCAATGACTAAATAAGACTGGCCGCAATATGGTAAAAATTAATGAAGTGAACTAAAAGTGGCAATGTCTAAATAAGACTAGCCGCAATATAGTACAAATTAATGAAGTGGACTAAAATTGGCAATGCCCCGATAACAGTAGGACCAAAAATGGAAATGACTCTTATAAATACCGCAAATTATATAGTGTCCATCTTATATCGTGGAACTTGATTTAAAATGTTATTTACATTATGAGTATACATGCAAGATTATTTTGACAAGTCAAGTTAAATTTCAATTATATGTCTTAAAATTTTGATTTGTGGCAGCTCTACAAATTGTAATTCAAATGCTAAAGTAGTTTTCCAGTGAATTCTAAAAAAATTATAATTTTAAATAATGTGCATTAAAATTTCAATATAGTTTGTTATTTTTAATAATACCCATATTAAATATCAATTCGTAGCCAAGGACCTTGTGGTTCAGTGGCATCAAACTCTTCCCTTCATACGGGAGCTGGTGGGTTCGAGGATAAAGTAGTTATGAACAGATACTGCATTCTAATAGAGTTAGTAGTATTCAAAAAAAAAAAAATATCAATTCGTATTGTAATTGCAATTATCTATGTTTACTATTTTATAATAGCAAATGAACATAATAATTATTAAATGCGGAGTAAAAAAACTTTATAAATACATAAAGCTTATACTTCTTTTTTATATATGAAATTTAATACCATAAATAGTTTTTAATAACATGGCATAATTTTAATGTTTTAAATCTTTAATCCGTATATCACATGGGTTTACACGGATGGCGTACGATTATATATATATATATATGTGTGTGTGTGTGTGTGAGAGAATTAATACTCAATATAATCATCGATTATAGTGGTTTTACTTAATTTAATCTTAAATGACTTTTTGTGTTCAATTTAGTTCTCAATTTTGATGGTTTTACACAATTTAGTCATTTGTTAAAAATTTTGTTAGTTGACTGTCAAAAATAAGGTTCTAATAGTAATTTCTCATTTTACATCCCATTTGGAATGATTCATTCTTCTTCCTCTTATTAAAATCCACTCAGAAATGCAAATCTTCATACCCAAATCAACTTCAACCTTAAATAAATAAATACAAAGTAAATAAATATTAGGTACGAAGATTTACATTTCCGTGTGGATCTTAATAAGGGAGGAAGAAGAAATAATTTCAAATGGGATGAAGGATGAGAAATTACCACTAGGACTCTATTTTTCTGTGTGGATCTTAATAAGGGAAGAAGAGTTAAAATGGGATGAAGGATGAGAAATTACCACTAGGACTCTATTTCTAACTGTCCACTAACAAAGTTTTTAACAAAAGATTAAATTGTGTAAAATCATCAAAAAAATATAGTCATTCCTATCGAGAACTAAAAACCTCATTTATAACTAAATTAAGTAAAATCTCTATAGTCGAGAACGAAAAATGGGTATTATTATGGGATATAGATAACTTTCAAAAAATATATAGATATAGATATATTGAGGTCCACCTAAAACGGCCCAAATTTAGCCCTGCTATAAAACGAAAAACCCTAGTCCAAAAACTCAACTACCTGGCAAACTAGGGCACAGCCTCGCGACACAAGGGAGACGGAAGCGGTAGCGCGCTTGTGGATCGAATTAGACAGTCGCCGGTGTAGTCTGCAAAGAGAGCAACGTATTATTCACCGTTTCTGATTGTGTAGCATCTATATACATCTGCGTAGCCATGTTGAATCTAAAGAAAAGTTTATCTGCAGGAAAATGGCTGACAAGGCGGTAACTATCAGAACTAGGAAGTTCATGACCAATCGCCTTCTCGCCAGGAAGCAATTTGTAAGTCCTCTAAACATTCGATCGACATTGCTAGCAAATACATATGATACGCATGCCTTTCTCATTATTTTGGTTTGACTAGATTGCTTTTTGAATTTTGTTGAGGTAGGTCATCGATGTTCTCCACCCCGGTAGGGCCAATGTTTCGAAGGTTAGTTCTCTTAGTGCAGCTTGCTCTATTTTCCTCATTTTCTTTTTGCTAGTTATTTTTTTTAATATAATTATTGTGCAAACTCAAATCCGGAGTTAATGAGCTACTGGTGCATTTATGTTTGATTAGTGTGCAATCAAGGTTTACTGGACATGATTAAATATCAATTGTCTAATGTTACTACTCTCAATTTGTATAGCTTTTTAGCTGGTATTATATCTTATTTTTAATCAGCCCCAAAAGCTGTCATTTGATCCCCTGTGAATTATGTTGTCATGCTTACAATTTGATTATGTTTTTTAAGGCGGAATTGAAGGACAAGTTATCAAGGATGTATGAGGTTAAAGATTCCAACTCCATTTTTGTCTTCAAATTCAGGACTCACTTTGGTGGAGGCAAATCAACTGGGTTTGGTTTGATCTATGATTCAGTCGAGAGTGCAAAGAAATTTGAGCCAAAGTACAGGCTGATCAGGGTGAGCATTTTTTGGCATTTGCTCTCTGATCTTTTAGTAAGAACTTTTGAATATGATGTTGCTGCGATGGATCTCTGTATCATACATTTCTTAATATAAGAAACATTCTTATGTTTCTGATGGATTCTTTTCTTGACGCTTGCTTGGTGCATGACTTTAGTATCCTGGTGAACCAAATATTGGCACACCGTATGAAATGAATACACATATTTCACCTTAATTACTTCTTGATACGTAGTAAAAACTTTGTTTTGGTTGCAGCATTCCCGGTTATTCTTAAAATCTAGTGGAATTACTAAGAATCCTCATCTTGCCCATTTATTAAGATGCTTTAGAAATGTTCTTACTTATGGTTTATTTTTTTCACTTTCTATTGATACATCTATTGTTATAGATTTTTAATACTCTGTACTACTGTTGAATGCTTTCAGTGTATTTCATTTTAATATTCTCATAATGCCTGGTGATGAATAAGTGTATGTGAATTTGGCAGGCAGCTTTTAGTTTGCATTAAATTACCCATTTAGATATTTCAGTTTGTAATGTCCCATTCAAGCTAAAGCCTAAAGCTACCCTCAGATCATCCTATTTACAACTCTGTATGATGAATTTATTTCATGTGTTTGTTGATGTGCAACTCTAACATTAGTAACACAATTTATTCCCTGTGTACCTGATGAATTAGTTCTTTTTTATGCTGTTTCTGTAGTTGGTCATTGATTGGTTATAACATGGTATTGAACTAATTTTGCAGAATGGATTGGATACCAAGGTTGAAAAATCTAGAAAACAGATGAAGGAGAGAAAGAACAGGGCCAAGAAAATACGTGGTGTAAAGAAGGTAAGCTACCTTATATAATATAGAGAAATATCTATTACGGAGTATCCAAGTGTAAAGTTTTTAGTATTTCCTATGGATTTGAAATCAAGTTTGTTATTGTGTTGGAGCTAATTATATAATTACATCTTTTGCAGACAAAGGCTGGAGATGCCGCCAAGGGAGGGAAGAAGAAGTGATTTCATTTCCTTCACTCTTGCCATGTTGTTTTCTTTTTCTTTTTTTTTTCAGAACCTGAGTTGAGTGATTTGCTATTTAATGTTTCTTCTAGTAATTTAAATGCATTATATTAAATGATCCTTTATTCATGTTTCATCAGACTATAAGTAGCAGACTTGTTTTTTACTTTAGCATATATAGCTCTGGATATAGTCTGCACCTTGTGGAATCTTGATATACCATTAGACAGTGTTTGGTTCAGGTTATATTGCATAACTTAAGGAATGTGAATATGGCAAAAGTATCACGGTGGGCCATAATCTTTTCTACTATAGTGTCTCACATGAAGTGGTTGCCTAACCCAACTAGACTCGTAGACGTTGCTTTTGTTATAATATAGAAATTTGTTAGGCTCCTCAAGATTCCTTGAATGATTGACGAGTGGCTCTAAGCATGGTTTGAATGTCAACTTTGTCAGCCTACACAGTGTGAAATTGGGAAATGGAGCGTAATTGCTCGCCTGTTTTTCGGCGTATTGGTATTGGGTACAGAAATTGTTTGCGTAGATTGCACTGTATAAGGAGAGGTTTTGGTTTTGTCTAATCCCCAGCAGTTTTTGTAACTCATTTTACATTTTGATTAATGGGAAAATGACACTTTTTTCCCCTATGTTATGTGTTTATAGCAACTTTCCCTCCTATGTTATTAAAGTGGCAGTTTTTCCCCTTGAAATGTTAAATTGACATCGTTACCCTTTAAAATAATTATTTCATTTATTTTTTCTTCTCCAACAAATTATTACTTATAGGTATGGATAATCACGATTCGATTCGAACCTAACCAAACATTGTAGCAATCATACCGAAATAGTATGGACGGTTCTGGTTACAATTCATAACCGAAAAATAAAATTAAATAATTGTTGGACCGTGAATCGAAACTTAACCACAGTCATATATAGTAAAAATGATCAAACAATGATCAAACACTTATTTTGATAAATCAGTACGGTTCGGTTCCAATTTCGATTTTGAACCGCCAATGAAAACTTATTTATTTATTTATTTTTATAATTTTATTTCTAATTTAAAAATAGTCTAAATTCAACAATTATTTTATTTTATTTTTTCGATTCTGAATCGTAACCGTAACCGTCTATACTATTTAAGTTCAATTGCTACAATGTTCGATTAGGTTCGTACCGAACTGTGATCTTCCATACATATTAGTAATAATTGGTTGGAGAATAAAAATAAATGAAATGGTTATTTTTAAGGGCAAAAATGTCAAGTTAATATTACAAGGGAGAAAACTACCACTTTTAAAATAATTGAGGGGAAAAAACTGTCACTTTAATAACATAAGGGGGAAAGTGCTATAAGCACATAACATAGGGAGAAAAAGTGTCATTTTCACTTGATTAATTAGTTTAATTTATCACCATATTTCTTCAAAATATTAAAATTTAAAAATCTGTTTAAAATAACTTTTTTGATAAAGTTATTTTGCATGTAATCCGTTATTGGCTAATACTGTAGTTAATTTACTAAACATTTTCTTTTTACAATTCGTTAATGCTTTTTGTTTAGGTTAATTTTGTTGGCAAAAATGGGAGAAAAAAATTGTTCCAAATGTACAATGCTTTATGAGTTGTACTTTTTGCTTGCTAATGCTATTAACTAATTAAACTCACTAACTTATTTAGCTAACGATTAACAGCTATTTACCAAACATCTCTCATATTCTATGTTGTTAAGTAGAAAGAAATTTTGTTCGGTAGTCAAAATTAATATGATATATAAAATATATTATTTGTATTTTATCACTTATGTGCCTATCATTTACCATAATTTTATTTATATTTTTATATTTTATAATTATCTTCTTCCATGAGGATTAACAATTACGGTATATAGGGTGTAGTGTTGATGTGGTTGTACGGAAAGATAAAACGGGAATAAAGATCCCCAAATGTTGGTCTCGAAGGATGGTAAATTTGGAAGCTCTAGTTGTGCATGAATTAATATGAATTTTCAAACTTATTACTTACGGGTTTCAAGGGAAGCATTGTGCAACAAAGTATTATGAGAGCAAGAGTGCAAAAGTAAATGAAAGTAGTCAAAATAGAAATCAAATAGAGAGAAAACGGGTATAAGATTGATCCTTCATTGCAATGTGCGTCATAGTGTTTAGGATAGGAGTTGTGAGAGTGTGGATCTTGCTTTTCAAGATAAGTGTTTAGCAATGTCATAGCCATTTCGGTCTCTACGACCTATCATAGGACTATGTAGCACCCGAGTATCAACATGCCTCTATGAGCCATTTTCACAAGCACTTAGTCTACACTCCTTTCCAGGCTATGCCCTCTCAAATCTAAGATGGGGATTGAAAATAGATTCAAGACTATCGCACACTAACAATCTCTTGTTTAGAGTGATGAATCCTAGACTACTCATGAAGTTGGGCCCCACTCTAAGAATACAATACAAATCATCCACCTCCAACATGAAAATACCCAATCTTGACCCACAACACCAAACAATTAAATCAACATCACACTTAACACAATTGCAATGAATTCACAATCTTAACCCTAGAGATTTAGCTACTCATGATCTTGAATTGTAAACACAAGATATTGAAGATAAACATTGCAATGGAAAAAAAGAAATAGAAATTGAAATGGAAAAGAGTTACCAATCTTCAAATCAAAGTGATTACAACCAACAAATGAGAAGAAATTACCTCTAGATCCAAGATGTTGTCAAGACCTCCAAGTTAGATCCTCCTTCTTCTTCTTGATCTAAGAGTATTTTTTAGAGCTAAAATACTTAGAGAGAAACAAAATTCTGGAAAATGGTAAGACCCCCTTACTTTTTTTGAATGCTACTGACTCTATTACAGTGTAGTATCTGTTCATAAACTACTTTCTCAACCTACTGAAGAACAAAGAGACAGCAACGCCTCCACTGAGGCTCGAACCCACCACCTCCCTAATACAGGGAAGGGTTTGATGCCACTGGACCACAAGGCCCTTGGCGTAAGACCCCCTTACTAATTCTAGAAAAATCCAATTTAAAGGGAGAAATCTCGTCAAGAACTTCGCAGCCCCGGCCACGCACGTAGTCGGTGCCACTTATGCATCCAGGGACTTGGCCACCATCGTGGTGGTCAAAGTGGCAGGGTCTAATCTTTGGCCACGAGCCCCCACCACGATCGTGGTGCCCGCTCTGCTGCTTTCTCTTTCTTCACTCTTCCAAGATCGCTTTGAGTTAAGCCGCTATGCCACTTCTTTTGTCCAAGGTCCTTCAAAGGACTTGAATGCACATGTTATGGAACTTTGTAGCACATTAACAACATTTCATGGCTTTTTTCTCATAAATCAAACACAAGTAACTCAAAGTAAGCTTAGAATAGCCCCAAATTGACCCTAGAAAGTAGTATCTTTTGGTACTTATCAATGATTCCAAATGTAGTAACCCAAAATGAAGATTACGAACTAATTAATATGAAAGGCAATTGAAATGTTCGGCAAGGCAAGAAAATCGTAATTTGCTATTAAAAGCTCGTTTAGTACAATAATTTTTTTTTTGTAAGAGATAAAGACATATTTTTAACTTAGACAATGTCTTTTCTATTTATACAAGGCTCTCTAACAATTTTGTTGTACAATTTGGGCACATCTTGTGCTGTTTGAAAGCCCCCACCCCCACACCCAATGGTCACGGTTAACTTTGCAGCCTATGAGTCCATTGTACAAGCCCGTTTGGCCAAGTTTACGCCATTCTCGACCTCTAGGTTGTTGTGTGCTGGCCAATCCCAGTTAGATCGACTTTAAGGTTGATTTCAAGGTCGTTTTCACTTCATTGGTCCCAGTTTTAGGCCTCACTTGATCGGATTTTCTTTCTTGGGCCTTGATCATTTGGGCTTAGTCCAATATTTCCATCAGATCTAAATTAAGAGAAAATATTTGATATATGATTGATGGTATTATTTATACTATCATCAGGGCACCAAAAATTACAACTTTACCATGTCATAAAATAAAACTTGACTGATTAAATCCTTTCTTACAGTAATCTATACTTTTAGTAATGATATTTACCTATCTAACTCATCATTTAATAATAACAATATAATAATAATAATAATAATAATAATAATAATAATAATAATAACAACAACAACAACAATATAATAATAACAATATAATAACAATAAAGCTCACCATACTAGTAGTTAAAATACTTCTTGCATCATCATTTGACACCCTCCTCAATTTTGCAATAGATCATCCTTCACTAATCACCTTATCTATTTTCTCTCCAATCTTTCTCTCATATTATCCTCTTTTTGGGGTCCTACTTCTCACACTCCTATACATCACCTATTATTTTTTTTGTTAATAATTTCAACTTTATAATTATAATTTTTAAGAGAACTTTATAATTATAATTTCTAATTTCAATTTTAAAAAAATAAATTTAAATAACAAAATAAAATAATTTTTAAATACAAATTAACATTCAAAAGCGAATACAAAATTTTAAATATGAAATATACCAACCATTAATACAATTACATTTTTTAAAATAAATTAAACTCAAAATTTAAAATTTAAAAAAAGAATAAAAATAAAACTAAAAAAAATAAATATTTTTGACCTCAACGGTCATTTGATCGTTGAAGTCGACCGTTGTCTTCACCTTCTACGCATCAGTGTGGCGCCTTTGTCAGTTTTATCCGAAGAGAACAATATAATCTCTCAAAAGAAAATTTATCTCTACCTTTTTCTCCTCCACAACCCTTGTCCCCTTCTTTCTCCCATATATTTTGATGCAATGGAGATGTTCTTAATGATATTTTATGATATCATATCATTATTGAGTGATAATATATTCATATAGAAAGAGTTGCATGAGTTTGACAATTCTTCTAAAAGGGTATTAACTATTAAGCCTAAGTTAATGAGTAATTAATAATTATAAGTTTGACACTTGGACTGGTTGAGATTTTTGAATTTCAAGATTTATAAATTAGCAGAAACTCGGAGTGAAGGCCTGGAGAGTGGAGTGGAGGGAAAGAACAAAGAAGGGGGAATAGATCCCGCGGAAATTACATTTTAACCCCCAACGTACGTTACAAAACGCCGTATCACCCCGTAAATACACAACTACGCATAATAAGCCTCTCTCTTCCAAAGTTCCAATTCGGTCTCTCTCCTTGTCTCCTTGACGCCTCGCTCTCTCTATCTCTCTCTAAACCCCTGTCAGTTCTCCTTCTCTCTCTCTCTCTCAA
>CM008332.1:23201109-23223269 GCA_002525835.2 Ipomoea batatas
AAGAGCCCTCCTATTCTTCATGAAAAGGAGAAAATTCGAGAGAGCAAACTTGGGAATGAGGATTCACAATTAACTGCTCCTCTGTTGAAGAAGCACGATCAAATATTAAATAGTATTGTGATAAATGTTGATAAGGATTCGCTGCTGCAAACAGCAAGTAAAGAAAAGTCTTTGCAGCAAAATGGTGTTGTGACAAATAATTTTACTGATCTTTCTGAGGATATTGATGATGGAGAAGTCATTGGCATCATCACGCTAGAAGATGTTTTTGAAGAACTTCTGCAAGTAACCTTTCCTACCCATGCTAGTGAATTTACTGAAATTTATAGGAAAAAGTGTCAAATTGGCCTCTTAACTCCAATAAATAGTGCAATGGGATCCCTTAATTGGAAAAAGCTCTAGTGAGGTACCCTAAACTAGCAAAATAGTGCAATCAGGTTCTAATCTTACATATTCAATAGATTTAGTTTGATGAATTCGTGATGAATTGTACATCTTTGAACAAAAAAAACAACTTAAAATGCAGGACTTTGACAACCGTGGCTTTCTCCATCCAGCAATATCACAGCCATTGCTATATAAAAAAAATGATTTTTTTTAAACAGCCATGGCTATCTTGTTTAGGTTTGACAGCCGGTGGCTGTTCTTAAAAGACAATTCAAACGCTTAGGATAGATGGAAGTATTAGAACACCACATGTTAGCCTAGTCATGCTTAATATTTAAGATTAGGGTCCAATTGCATTATTTGGCACCTCATTGAAGTGTTTTTTTATCCCCCTTCAGTTAGGGGACCCACTTGCACTATTCGTTGGACTTAGGAGGTCAAGTTTGACATTTTTTTGAAATTTATAATTAAAGTTAGCAAGAGGTGTCTGCATTTTGTAATGTATAGGTCCTTGGTTCCACATCTTTTATGACTTGTTTTTAACGAGTGCAGGAGGAAATTGTAGATGAGACTGATGTATATATTGATGTGCACAAAAGGTATTACATATCAACTTTCTGTTCGTATTTCATGCCTTTTCCTCCTTTTTATTTGACAATTAATATCTTGAGATAACCTTAGCACACTATCCTAAATTATCCTAATAGCATTTTGGGATTGTTTGGCATTATTATGATTGCAGAATACGCGTTGCTGCAGCAGCAGCAGCTTCATCTGTCGCTCGAGCACCTTCTGCTAGGAGGCTGACAGGTCAAAAGGCTTTGGTAAGTTGTGCAGCATCTTAATAACTTGCTTTGCAATGATCACAGAATAAATAACTAGAGGCAGTAATTTTGTGCATTCTGACATATTTGTCTCAAGAACACCATTCCTGTTGCTTTGGCACATGGAACAAGCCTATGGATGTAAGGAAAAAAAAAAAAAAAGAGTTAATACCCAATTTAGTCATAAGCATCTTTTTGTGCTTAATTGGGTCCTTGACTTCGATGGTTTTACACTTTTACCTAATTGAGTCATCTGTAACTGTAGCTTGGTAATTTCCTTTCTATTCATACTCAATTTAGTCTTCGACTATAGTGGTTTTACCCAAATTAGTCCTCAACTATAGTGGTTAATACCCAATTTAGTCATCGACTATAGTGACTTTTCTTGATTCTAACCGTTGAGGATTCAATTAGGTAAAACCATCAAAGTTGATGACCCAATTAATTACAGAAAGGCGTTTAGGACTAATTTGAGAAAAATCACTATAGTTGAGGACTAAATTGGGTATTAACTCCAAAAAAAAAAAAAAAGTAAACAAGAGATGGTATAGAATTAGAACCACTGGGTTTTCTCCCTTCAAAAAAAAAAAAAAAAAAGAACCACTGGGTTTTCTTGTCTTTAAAAACTAATTATAAGTCATTCGGATATGTTTATACTTGAAAATTTGCTTGCTTTAGTTCCCTTACAAAATATGGATCCAGAATGGACCAAAACCAACATTAGAAATTATTCGTAGAAACAAATCTTGTGTTACTGTGCTGTCATTTCATATTTTTGTGGTTTATGTATTTGAATTAACCAGGGAGGCCAAGGAAAGCAAGGAGTAAAGGCAAAGAAGTCGGTTGAGGACGACTCAAACAGATAAAGCAAAACGAATCTCTTAGTGAGTGCCCACCCGGCTCTAATTGTCTATATAAGGTTTCTCTACGTAACTAAATTGCTTGACCAGCTACATGTAAGATGCGGATGATAGACTTTTTGCTTGTAACCAACCTGTAACACTTAAATCACAATGGTAGGCTTTAATGATGAGTATGGTATAGTAATATTTTGTAGATATAGATAGATTCTTCCTTCTCTGTTTTATATACGTATTTGATTTTTCTTATGAAATTTTCCTCCATTTCAGCTCGTGTAAAATAAAATGAGAGAAATTTATATTGGTTCTAATGACTAAATATTTTAGAGTTTAGCTTGTGTTAGTAATTTTGTAACATTTCAACTTATTCTCTCTTGCTTGTATCTAATCCAGTTTTGTGAATGTTGAAACTGTTTCTCAGTATTTTTGTAATTCTTCCTTAATTTCTGCATCAATAATCTTGTAAGGTAGATTCTTTTTGTAGAGCATCTTCAATAATTGGAGTTTTTTTTTTTTTTTTTTGTGAGTTCAACATTCACCTCATCATCCACTATCTTAGTTTTTTTTTTCCTTCTGTTTTTTATGGATTTGTCATTTTATTTCACTATATTTTAATTATTTTTTTAATTTATTATCATTATAAAAATTATAACTAAAATTATTATTTTTATGATATTATAATTAAATATGTCAAAATTAAAATAAATTTATAATTATAAAATTTCAATTCTAATAATATTAAAATTATATACTACATTTATATTGCATCAATTTTTGTTCAAATTTTAAAAATTTAACAACAAAATTAAACAAGAAAAACTTTTTAAAAAATAAAATAAAATAAAAAGAAGTGGGTCATTGTAATGGCCAGCTTAAAAAAAATAGAATAAGCTTCATTTTAGAGTGGCCGTCAGCTGGTCGCAACTCTAAAGCACCCAGCAGGCACATGTGGAACACACACCAGTTGGGGTGACCATGTGCTCAAGCGCACACTTATTTTTTTCTCCAACAGGGCAAAAATCACACACAAAAAATGCACTAACGTCTAACAGGGATGCTCTTAGTGTTATACAAAGTAGTTTTTAATTAGAAGACTTTGGCTAAGAAATTTGCTTTTCTTTTACTTCTTTGTTGGTCACTTCACTGATCATCTTTAGTATGTATGCCTTCACTAATATGAGCGTTCTTCAACTTTATTGAACTATCTTCATTTCTTAATTTTATTAATCTTTTCTCCAATACTTTTTGAAGTTACTTCACTGGATGCTTTTCAAGTCTTTTATGTTACTAACTTTAGTTCTTTTCGCTTTACATTCTATTAAAATAAGATATTAAAAAAAAGTTTGAAATCGTAAAATAATACAGAGTAATATAAATTACATGCATCATAAAAATTTATTTAATACAATTATTCATAACTTGAAATTCATACAACTATCTCCTACTCACATGGTTGGAAATCACACTATTTTTTACCACTCAAAAATTGTAATAAATAAATAAATAAAATTTAAACTACTTTTTGGGTTCTACAAAATTGCATCTAAACATTAGTGACCAATAGGTCAAGGTGGTCGAGATTGTCAATCACTTTTTATTAGTGACTATTTAGCTGCTTGTGAATTCTAATTTTTAAATCATTTGTAATTGATTTTTTTTTTTCTTTAAATAGCCCTGTGATGGGGCTTGGTGGCCCAACACAATTAATTTTAGTGGGCTAGGGGATTATTAAGGTGAAATTGGGCAGAGCATAATGGAATATATATGGGGCCAAATTGCGAGGAGGCTTGAAACTTAAGATTAGAACCCAAGATTTGCAATCATTATTGTGTGAACCATGGTCCAAAAATATATAAAATACATTATTCTTTTTTTTTTTTTTTGGTAAATTTACAGGGTCTTTCTCTCCGTCCGTTTAACGGTCCGGGGTCCACCCACGTTCGCTCCAGGAGGCATGGGAGCTGGCCCAGGGGGAATCGTCACTTGTATCATCTTACCACAAAAATTTCATTCTAATACATAAAATTCATTATTCTAACACATAAGCACGTGGAATACGATTTTTTTTTTTAACATCAAAATGACGTTTTGGATTGTGGTCCACACAATAATAGCTTGTAGACACTAGGCACGGCGGGGCTATGTTGACAACATTACATAGCCGGGGTAATGATACACAACCAAACATCAATATTCTACCATACTACCAAATATGCAAAATACTTTCTCCAAAATTCATTACCGTTACCAAGCCTTTAATCCCCATTCCGATTCCGATTCCCATGTACAAACCAAACACACCCCTATTCGCACTATCTTATTGTTTCGAAGCTCAGATTCCCGCTGAAGTGATATACGGAGCCATAGGAAGTTGGACTTCAACCACAAAAAGAATGAAAGGAATCTGGAGTTTGAACTGAATTTCTAAGAGGAGAGAAGAGAAATAACAAGGAAAAAAGTGAAGATCGTATTGTACATTTGTACCTGCTAACATGCAATAAGAATGAACTAATATCAAGTCCCCTTAGTTAAAGAAGCCCATGATGGTAGATTGTTATATAATTACAAATTTTGAAGTGGACAGGATGGCCTTCCTGTTCCTCTATTTATCTAAATACAATATGGTTAGTTATAGAATTGTATTATTTGGCAGCAAGCGCTTTCATTGATGTAATTTCGCGTCAGCGGGTCTTTTGTTGTACATCGACGTTGCAGCTGGAGCTTCCGCTTGAGAAGAGACGGGGGCAGAAAGAGGTTGGAAATTTGTGTTCCCTACGAACCAGTATAGCACCCATTTCAAGTTACACAGGGTGTACTTGAGAGCTTTGGTCCAATTCTCCTGTTTGTTAAAGCTTTGAGTGATGGAGCAATTTTCTACTTTGTCATTTTCGATCCTGCAAAAACAAAACACAGTTAAAATCCAACATTGGCATTAGCGTGCTATATGAAATCCAGAGTTTTTGAGCATTTAGAGGGTAGAGATGCAAAAATAATGATATCACAAAGAGGTTCATATCCTAAGATTTGTGCAATTCCTTGATCGTGAAATGCTTCAAAACCTCTTAACGTTAAGAGGGATAGAGAAACTCAAGAAACCTTATCATGTCAGCCTCCAATAGAGAATTCACAGATTCATACTTCATAAATTTTTAAAAGGAGATGAAATGTTGGCAACAGTCATTTCTCAATTGCAAAAAAGGAAATGAATTAACGCCCAGAAAGTGATGATGTAATGTGATCAATAGTAAGCATTTACTTATCTTCTTTTAACCTTTTATATTAAGATTTAGGACCAAAAAAATCTAGAATCAAGTTCTTCAAGATTCAAGAGGGGCTTACTTGTAGGGAAGCCTAAAACGTTTTTCAGGAGGAATATTGTTCTCTCTATCTTTAGCATTGGCAAACTCAGCAAACTCCTTGAGGCAATTCAAAAACAAGGTCATTGCTTTGTCATAGCGTGTGCTCCAGAACAGGTTTACTGGACCAAAGCTTCAAAAAGGGGGAAAGTCATTAGTTTGTATAATATAAATAAAAACAGATATCAAAATGTTGGTATCTGGAACAAGCAAAAGGTTCAAGAACAAATATGGGAAGCAATTCTATAAACAAACACAATTACATGAAATGATGAAAACAACCATATCATAAAAGCAAACAGAGCGAAATAAGTAATGTATAAACTGCAGACAAGTTCAATAATATTGAAAATGAAACAAAACAAAATTTAACTGGCTTCAGAGACGTAAAATGTCTATAAATTCTGTCAAGCAGAGGCATGATCACCTCATGCCGATTCTTTCTATTGCTAAGTGTTCTACCACCTCTTTTCCAAAAACACAATGATTACTCCGGTCAGGGTGCACTCAAACAATAAAGAAAATTTTGAGAAAAAATAAATACTTGGTAGACCTTATTCAGAATAATGTTGTTATGATTGTATTTTGACTTACAGCTCATAAGTATTGTTGTTGGTGTCCATGATTCGAGGGTAACTTCCCATGGGAAGAATCTTTATCCGGTATCTAGTGATAAACAGTTAATGGCATTACATTTGCTGAATAAGGTTGGTTCAACATATCAACATAGATACGCTTCCAAAAGAAACAACCAGATTGACATATAAACCAGCAGAAAGGATACGGAAACTTTGGTCGAAAATATTGAGCCATCGTATGGAGAAGTAAGCAAGCTTGGCCCCATGCAGCATTTATCTCATCCCATTCAACCTAGACATTTTCCCAAAATAAAATTATATAAAAAAACTGATAATTTAATAAAAATCCTATGGAAAGAAAAGCATATTTAGACATTGAACACAAAAGTAGACTTTCCACAAGAAGCTACACAAACACATCTATAAAAGGAAATGAACTGCAGCAACAAATATGTCAAGCAATCAAATGTCATCCAGGTTCTATGGGTCAAATATCGTGCTACATGCTAAAACAACATCCATTTTAATATAAATCTCTAACTGTCAATGAAAAAAGAAGGTAAAGTTTTAAATGGCTCTGGCCAAACATTTTAGATTAAATTTATGGTTTCATCTTGTAGGATGCTGCTCAAAAAGAAAGAAGTCATTAAATTCATCTCCCAGAGAAAATTGTGTTGAGTTACATACTGGAATTTTAGGAAGTCTTCCCAAGCGAAAGTTATTAATTGTTCCAAATTCACCATCGTGTCCAATTGGGAAGGCATCATTAAGTACATTTGTCCTCTTCAACAACTCTAAATGAGCTTGTGAGACTTCAGTCTTAGCCAAAATTGCATCTCTCTCCTCCTGTTGACAACAATTTATTTCTTAAGACTTAAACACACCAGCAACATAAAAAGATTTGTTTCGTTAGTCTAGTAGCATAAATAGATCAATAAGGAACTATGCAACTGGTGACTCGTGCCAGTAGCACAACTATCATCCAATTACAACGTGAAAGATGAGGAAGAATAACTAGATTAAGACCTTATGGCAGATCAGAATCATGGATACACTAATATGGGGCAGAAGAATTAAGAATTTGTAAAACAAAAAGGGATTAAAAATAACTAGAGAAACCTGATGAGAGATCAACTGAAACTGAAAGTTGTTGAATTCTAGCCAATACCTGGAAAGACAAGATCATATTAAACAACAAGACTAACAATTTCAAAAAAAAAAATGAAAATATCATGTCAATCAAGAACCAAACAGATACGCTCTTTAATTAAATTGCAACTAGTCAAATAGAATATTCAAATCAAGTTCTTCAGGGATTACTTTTCCTCCAATTCCTTAAAGCGGGAAGATTTTAGTTCAAGTTCCTTTAGCTCAGCAGTTACTTCTGCACATTGCTTCTCTGTTTCTTCTATTGCTGCTTCAAGTTGCCGTTCTTCTTCTTCTATCTTGAATAGCAATACAAAATAAAAAAATATATATCAAACATAATGACCAATTTAGCACAACATAAACAAAGCATATTTTGGACTGCTGGCAAGAGACTTTCACTAAGCTTTTGCATAATCTTAAAAGCAGTGTTAAAGGGAAAATGATCATAATAGTATTTTTTTTAAGGCATCAAAGGAAACAGGGACAAGAAGAAAAAACTTTCCAGAAGTAACCCATCATGATACTAATTGTCAAAGATAGGTTGTTGGTTACAAACTGTATTGCCAACAGTGTGATGCCCACTAGATTCACTAATCCAAAAGCTATGATACTCTCTTACTGTGATGGACTGCAGTGTGTTCATATGCACAAAAAGAAAAGCCATCCAATTACTTAATTTCTTATCTATGATTTACCTAATGATGCTATTTTGACAAAGTCCTTCAGTAATCAAGACCATGTAAAAAGATGCCATATACTTATATGCATGCTAAAATATGTATTTCAGGTAGCATTGCACTTGCAATAATCTTTGTCTAAAACATATACAAGGAAGATGAGAGAGTTTTTTATTGATAGTTGTTGATCAAGCACCTTTAGTTTCTCCTTCAAAAAATCAGCCTCAGTAAGAACATTTCTTGCCTCACCATCCAATCTCTGAAGACAAGCTTCATATGCTTTTATATCCCTGTTAACATCTTCAACCTCCTTATCAAGTTTATCAGATAACACTCTCATGCATTCAAGACATAAAGGCTGCTCAACCTGGGTTTGTGTTGTGGCAATGTCAAAGGCACGTTTTAGGATGGTAATAGTGGAATTAAAGCCTGAATTGTTTGGTTGTATAGAGGCACTGGTAGGTCCATCTTCTTGTGATGGCAGATTGGTTCCAGTTCCATCAGATGCACTCGCATACTGATACACTGAAGCGGCTGGTGGAGGCAACACCACAAAAGACTCTTCCATTGCCCTACCAAACTGGCTTGAATCGGGTGGATTGGTTACTCCTCGAGTGCGAGAAGGAACCCCCAGCCCATGATTTCTTTGCTTGGGTAACACAACAAATGAATTCTCCATACGTGTAGACCCTGTTACACTGCCAGCTCCATGGATAGAAGAACCCTGCATAGCTGCATGTCCAGTTCAGATTAGCACCAATTTAGACTCAGAAGCGCCCTTAAAGACAAGAAGAAACAGCAAAACCTCTACGATTGCCAAGGAAAAAGAATGTCATAAACGCATAACTAATGCACCTTAGAATGGTTGGATCAACAACACAATTCTCCAACATCAATTAATCATATAAACTGCTTATTTAGCAAATACCACCAGGGCTATTCCATGGCAACAAAACTAAACATTGAGACCGATAAACACTTTCGTGCAGACTCACAATACTCTGACCAAAAATCAAGAATTAATTACCATGATATAGTGCACCACAAAATTCTCATATATTCTAATAAGCAAACATCCTGAGCCAGCATAGGCACACACAACCTCATGTGCAAATAAATAGAATATTAAAAAAAAATGTTAGTAACATTCAACAAGAAGCTTTAGTAAACACAAATACCCAAGGAAAGTAAGCTCTTATAATCTTATATAGAAACTCAGCTCAAACTTACTACTGTTCTACAATATTTAATAAATAAAAGAAAGTGGGATGATTCCACTTAAACCCACATATATCTAGGTACACACTTCAGCCCCAAAATTACCCCATTCTGTTAATACTCAAAAATGGCTTTTAACCTCAACACCATCCAAATTATGCAATTATAAAATACTCCGTACTAATTAGCAGAGCTCTTTGTCAAATAAGCGGCTACAGTAATAAGATGAGAATGATAAAATTAACAAAATGTGAATAAGCAAAGAATTTAGATGTGGGAAATTGGGATCTGGTTTAAGACTCAAACATGGCTCAGCCTCAAATCGAATAGGAAAAATACATGCTTTATTACAAGGAAAAAAAAAAAAAAAAGCCATAAACAGAATCTTTTATCATGGAAATAGGGCAATTCGAAGAGGGTCTAACCGGAGCGAGATGAAGAGGAGGAGGAGGAGGAGTCGGCGCCGAAGAGCTTGTCAGCATAAGAATCAACGCCAACTATGCAAAAGGAATTATGGCAGTTTTGGCAGAGATAGCGGGGGAGATTTGGGTCGACGGGCAAAGTCCGACCCTTATCGGAGTTATTATTGCTGCTTTTCTTCATTGCTTTGATAAATTAGCTTCTAGTCTTGAGATATGGCTGAAGAGGTATTAAAGAGTTTATCAAAGTGATGCGATAATGAGTGATATGGTGCCCTAACTATGGCAGAAGAATCCAATCAGAGAGAAAGAGCGCGCGGGAGGCTGTTTGGGGTTGCTTCCTCAAACACCGTACTACACCAAAAAACAAAGGGAAAAAGAAAAAGAGGACATTTGTTTTGGTTTTTTTTTTTAGGTCTCATGAATATTTTAGTCTCTGTATTAATTTTTATTTTTCAAGTGGAAAATGAGAAGTGTTCTACAGTTCTAGTAGGAAATAGAATTTTATTATGTGTTATTGTTTTATTAGATGAAGAAAACAAATGTGGTTTACTTTTCTTCTTTCTTTTTTTTTATTAGAATATGTCACTTTATATTTATGTTATATGGTTGTATTATATTGAATAAGTATTTAGTCAATAGTCAATCACCTATAGGCTAGGAGAGTTTTGTGCTAACTCTCATATAGGTACAGTTTGTATCTGTAATGCAGTTGTATTGAGAAATATACTACGTTCGTCTGGTATCAGCCTAGGTTAGGTCCTATTATTCCTCACCCGTTTCCTAACTCCCCGATCAATCTTCCGATGACGACTCCATCAACTGACGGCGCCATCACTCCGGCGATCGTCGCTACCCTCCCGCCACCACCTTCTCCGGTCTCTACCGCCAATCACCATGTCACTATTAAATTAACAGCAAGGAATTACATCTACTGGCGTACCCAAATACTCCCATTCCTACGTAGCCAATCCCTGTTAGGATATATCGACGGTACGTTTCCATGCCCGCCGTCCACCATCCCTTCGCCGTCCGCAAACCCATCGTCGTCGGCCACCGCCACCCAGCCTCCGGTCTCCAATCTGGCGCATGCGCTGTGGGTGCAACAAGATCAAGGGATCCTATCCTTGATCGTCTCATCCTTAACTAGCGAAGTAATGTATTTGGCCGTCGGCAAGGAGGCCGCGGCATTCGCTTCTCAATCCCGTACCAAGTGCCTGAGCCTCCTCGGGCAGTTCCAAACCCTACGTCAAGGCAACTCATCGCCGGTCGAATACCTTGGGCAAGCGCAGATGCTCGTGGAGGCGCTGTCGCTCGCAGGCCGGCCCTTGTCTACCGATGAACAGATCCTGTACGTACTCCGGGGATTGCGGCCGGAGTTCCGTTCCATGGCGAGCACTCTCACAGCAGCGGCGACGCCAATCACACTACCGCAGTTGGCCGATCATCTTCAGGCTCAAGAGTTCCTCCATGCGGAGGAGTTAGGCGGCGCGGATCTCTCGCAGTCGCACAACACGCCCGCAGCATTCTTCGCTGGACGTGGCAGAAACGGCACCAACACCGGCGGTCGCAACTCCGGTGGTCGCGGCGGCAAGCAGTGGCGTGGTCGCGGTAATGGCAACGCCGGTTGTGGAGGCGGTCGAAACTCACCGAGGTGTCAGATTTGCCGTAACTACGGCCATACCGCCGTGAATTGCTTCCGCCGTTATGATGAGAAGACGTCGCCGCAAGCCCATGCGGCATTCCCCGATGATGCGGTGCACCCAGCGGCGTCGGACTCCTGGTTCCCGGACACGGGAGCCACGTCGCATGCTACGCCCGATACTGGGTTATTGGATCACTCCGAGCCTTACACTGGAAACGACGTTCTAAAAGTGGGAAATGGTTCAGGTTTGACTATTACTAGTGTGGGTAGCACGGTTATTCCCTCTAAGTTGCACTCGTTAAAAATGTCCAACATTTTACATGTTCCGAATTTGTCACTTTCGTTACTTTCTGTCTATAAATTCGCTAATGAAAATGACGTGTTTTTTTAATTTCATAAAGATTGTTTTTTTGTGAAGGATTGCACCACTCAAACAGTGCTTCTTAAAGGTGTCACGTCAGGCGGTCTGTATCAGTTATCACTCCCTCACACTCATACAGCCTTTCTTTCTGCGCGAGCATCGTCAAAAATTTGGCATCAGCGGTTGGGTCACCCGCACAGCCAAGTTCTGCATCGGATTCTTAAACAATGTCCAGTTACCTCTCATAAAGACCACACCTTAGAAGTCTACTCGGCCTGTCAGCTTGGGAAGTCGTCACGCTTTCCACTAGATAGGGTTTCCAATAATAGCACTTCTGTATTAGATTTAATATTTACGGACATATGGGGTCCGTCTCCAGTTATTTCACATTCAGGCTATAGATATTTTGTGCTTTTTGTAGATGATTACACCAGGTATACCTGGTTCTATCCTCTTCGTGTAAAGTCTGAAATTTATAAAATTTTCTCTTTGTTTCGGGCAATGGTAGAACGTCGATTTTCACGTTCTATCAAAGCCATACAGTCTGATTTGGGAGGGGAATACCGTCATCTTCATACCATTTTCGAATCGTTAGGAATTTCCCACCGTCAGTCTTGCGCTTACACTCATGAACAAAACGGGAGGGTAGAACGCCGTAACCGGCACATAGTCGAAATAGGGCTGTCTTTACTTGCCCAAAGTTCAACACCACTAAAATACTGGGATTATGCCTTTGAGTCTGCTACCTTTTTAATTAACTGTCTACCCTCCTCCGCCATAAAATTCCAAACTCCTCATTTCCAAGTCTACAACACGCCTCCGCCATACACATTCTTTCGTGTCTTTGGCTGTCGTTGTTACCCCTATCTCCGGCCCTATAATCGTCACAAAATCGAGTTCCGATCTGCACCCTGTGTCTTCTTAGGTTACCCGGTCACTTATAGGGGATACCGCTGCTTAGACCTTAACACTGGTAGAGTCTACACCTGTCGCCATGTTCGTTTTGATGAAAGAGTTTTTCCTTTTCAGGAACCTTTGCAGGAAATTGATCCTACACCAACTGCAGAGTCACCATGGGGATCTGCTCCTATTTGTACGACTATCTCTCCGCCTCAGTCACACCCACCACTATCGGATTCATATGTTCCATCGACTGACTCATCTCGGACGCAGACTGACTCATGTTCCTCGTCTCCTCCCGAGACTCAAGTCCCTACTACTTCAGGTGTGACTAAGCCAGCTACACATGCTATGCGCACACGCAAAAAGACTGAGGGAACAGGGGAGCAATTTTATGCACTACTTGCCACAACAGACCCAACTTGCTACACACAGGCAGTGAAACATTCCCATTGGTGAGATGCAATGGATCAGGAGTTCAACGCGTTACTACACAATAACACTTGGAAATTAATACCCGCAACACCAGTTATGAATATTGTTGGGTGTAAATGGGTATTTCGCACCAAACGGAAAGCAGATGGCACAGTTGAACGCTATAAAGCTCGCCTAGTCGCAAAAGGGTTTAACCAGGTTGCAGGAGAGGATTATTTTGACACCTTCAGTCCGGTAGTCAAACCCACAACAGTCAGACTTCTGTTTTCTCTTGTTGTGTCACAGTCCTGGGTTCTGCGTCAGCTGGACATTCATAATGCGTTTCTGAATGGGCATTTATCCGAGACTGTGTTTATGAAGCAACCTCCGAGTTATGAAGACCCTATGCATCCTGGTCATGTTTGTCAGCTACAGCGGTCGCTTTATGGCTTAAAACAAGCTCCTCGTGCCTGGTTCAAGAGACTACAGGATTACTTGCTATCTGCCGGTTTTGCTTCCTCTAAGACTGATGTCTCTCTCTTCCACTACACATCTGGGGATTCTCGGGTTTATCTTCTTGTTTATGTGGATGATATCATCATGATGGGTAACGACGCCTCGTTAGTGGACTCTCTTCTCCTTCGTCTCAGCAGCACTTTTAAGATTCGTGACTTAGGAGCCCCTGGCTTCTTTCTTGGGATAGAGACTCTTACATATAACGATGGATTTCTACTTTCTCAAAAACGTTATATGGCCGACTGCAAGCCCCTCGCCACACCTGCAGCTGTCACACAATCCGCCACACCGTCCATGGAACCCTACGACAATCCTACACAGTATCGGCATATTGTGGGTGCCCTACAGTATCTGACTATTACTCGGCCAGATTTGTCCTTTTCAGTGAACCGCCTTTGCCAGTTCATGCACTCGCCCACTGCAGATCACTGGGGATTACTCAAAAGAGTTTTACGTTATATTAAGGGCACGCTAGATATGGGGCTACGTATTGCGCCGTCTTCACACTCTACGCTTCATGGGTATTCTGACTCCGACTGGGCAGGCTGTCCTATTGACAGGAAGTCTACTAGTGGATATGCAGTCTTTTGTGGCTCAAACCTCATTTCTTGGGTTTCTCGGAAGCAACGCACAGTTGCTCGCTCGTCTACAGAAGCCGAGTATAAAGGGTTGGCTGATCTTGCGGTTGAGGTTACCTGGGTTATCTCCTTGCTTCGGGAATTGCGGTTATACTCGGGTCAGCCCGCTACTCTATGGTGTGACAACTTGGGGGCTACGTATATGGCTGCTAATCCTGTGTTTCATGCCCGAACCAAGCATGTTGAGGTCGATTACCATTTTGTTCGGGACAAGGTCGCTTTTGGTGAATTCACAGTTAGTTTCGTCTCCACTCAAGATCAGATTACAGACATCTTCACCAAACCGTTAGCTGCTCATCGGTTTGCTACTCTCCGTAACAAGCTCAACGTTGTTCCCTCTCAACCTTGTGCTTGAGGGGGCGTATTAGTCATGTCACTTTATATTTATGTTATATGGTTGTATTATATTGAATAAGTATTTAGTCAATAGTCAATCACCTATAGGCTAGGAGAGTTTTGTGCTAACTCTCATATAGGTATAGTTTGTATCTGTAATGCAGCTGTATTGAGAAATATACTACGTTCATCACGTTAGTAAAGAGTAAGACCATCTTTACGGGACATCAAATTGATAATGTTTAACATCATTCTGTCATTCTACCAATTTTTTTGAACTCCAACTAGCGACAAAATGGCAAAAAATTTGTCGCTGGTATGGCACGTCACTATTCACCGGCGTCAAATGGAGGAGGGGGTATAAAACTATTATTGTGTCTTTATTTATTTTAATAATTTCAAATATATCTTTTATTTGTTTCATTTGTATTTTTTTATTTCATTAAATACTTATATTTAAAGTTTGTATCATTAAATATAAATTATATCATTTTAAATATCTCGTCGAGACAAATGAAACAAGATTAATATTAACTATTGAATATTGAAAACAAAAATTCTTATTGAATTAAAACCTATGAGAGAGAATTGTTTTTTAATATTGTCAAAATACATTTTTTTTTAATTTAAGGAAAGCCAACATCAGTTACCTAGAGGTGTGTTCTGCATGAAACCTATCTCGTGACCTAAAAGGATAAATATTACAATGAGGTAATTAAAATGACCTAGGTAGGTTGCATAGCTTATCAGCTCAAACTAAAATTAAAAAGACCGATAAGCAGCTCCTACCAATAATCAAACATGGAAGTTTGCCGTTATCAAGTCAATTGTCTAACCAACTCAACATAAAGTTTCCCCAAAATGCATTTATTTAACAATTACTCCGTGCAATTTATGGTGTAAGGATACTTAGATTGGGCATATGCATGAAATTAGGCTAAATGAGCAATCCATGGATCATATTCATATTAAATTAACCGACATAATTCTGTAAAAGAGGTAATCATAATCATATTAATTGATTTGATAATAATACTCCTAAATTTAACACCCATTTAACAACAATTTTAACGGAAGACTATTTGTAATAAAACATGAAAGTCAATGTACGTGTTTTGGTTGGATTGAAAGTCGATGACTAAAATGAGTACTAACCCAATAGTTAGATGACCATCTCTTTAATTACTTGTCAACAAATTGACAATACTAGTAAGCATATTATAATTATGTCACTTTTAACACAAAATAAGATAAGTTTTATCGACTTATCAATGATTATCAATATTACATTAAGAAGACTTAATTCATTCTAATATGAAAATTATTATGACATGAAGATTTTAATAAAACATTATTAGACCTAGCTTACTCAGTTAAGCGATCATATATCTGCTTATACTCTAAAGATATTGAGTTAATATTATTCTTATATGTCTCTATGTATATGGTGCGCTAATTTTTAGTTCAAGTATTGATGTGATAAAAGAGACTAGAACAATATTATGTGATAACTTTGACATGAAGTACTTGGATGAAACCGATGTTATACTTGGGGTAAAAGTCACAAAAAGTGAAAATGGTTACACGTTATCACAAAGTAATTACACGAAGAACTATTGAAGAAATTTGATAGCTTTGATGTGACATTGACTAAAACCCCATATGATACTAATGTAAAATTATCAAGAAATCTAGAGATTAGTGTGTCTGAAGAAGAATATGAAAAAATAATTGGGAATCTAATGTTTTAAATTTTAATGAATTACAATAGATTTGATATTGCTCTTGTTGAGGAATAGACTCAGTTGCTATAGCCACAATCTAAGTGAAACCAATTGAAATACACTAAGACGGGTGTTGCGGTACCTCAAAGGCACCTGGACTAGGGGCTTCATTATGCTAAATTTCCTGTAGTCGTGGAAGGATAATGCGATGCGAAGATGTCAGCTCCACCAGTGGATATGTGTTCACTATGTACGAAGCAACAATATTGTGGGAATCAGCTAAACAATCATATATAGCTAGATCAACTATGGAAGGCGAATTCATAACCCATGATCTAGCAGGCTAAGATGTGTGGCTGATAAACCTACTGGTAGACGTGCTAATGTGGAGGTGTCCAACACCATATATGCCTAACCACCGCCACAGATCTTCTTCTTTAGTTTTTCCTCCCTTTGAATAAAATAATAGTAGATAGGTATTGGAGTTTGTGTTGGTAATCTTGAGCTCCCAACCCTACTTTGACTTTACCCACTTTTATTTTCTCTATTATTGTGTTTTCCTCTCGTTACTTTCACGAGCATTTTTCCTCTTTTTCATCTCATTACTTTCACGAGCTTTTCATTTTCATTAGCATAAATCGTTTAGTTTGGTTTCGGCAAGTGTTGATCTTATCCTGGGCGAGCAAAAAAGAATGATGACGAAGACCCAGATCTTTGATGAAGCTTTAAGTTCCCTGAAGGAATATAGCTTCCTAGTTATGAAACAGTCTGCGATTCAAGTTTTCTATAGCATAGTTAGAAAAGTTGTTTCTATGTCTGACTGTAAGGAATGGTTTACCATTTCATTGATCATCGATGTAAACGTTTTATGTTATGAATTAATGGAATAGCTATGTTTACCTTCAAAAAAAAAAATAACAAGGCCGACTTGCTTGAGTTAACTCGGCTAACTCTATCGAGTTGTGCGAGTTAACTCGGCCAAATTCGGTTGAGTCGGTTACCAACTCGGTCAAGTCGGCCGAGTTAGGCGCTAGGCGGATGCCTAGGGAGAAATTCGCATCGATCTAGGGGCGCATAACGCCTAGGCGGGGGATTTTTGCAACAGTGAAAAAAACACATCTTATGACTTGTTTTATTGTTAGTTCTAATTGAAAAATAAAAAAATTTGTAAAAGCAATATAACTTCTTATTTCTAAATTACTCTGACTTTCACATATCACTAAATTTTTTTACAGTATATAAAATTGAAACCAGTAAAAATTTATTATTTATGCATTTAAAAATATATTTACAAATATACCTCACATTTTACACATTTACCGCACTAAACTACTATTGTACATTGTACTCGAGGACATTAATTTTAATTGATCTGATTATAAATAGTAAGATATTGTTTTTCCTTTAATAATTTATTCTTTTAGCATTAGTCAAATAAATAAAATAAATTTAACTATTTTACTAAAAAAGTTTGGTTATATATTAATTGACTGAAACCGACCGAAAACTGTCAGTTTCGGTTATTTCGGTTATGAATGTTGATCAGTCGATTTTCGGTCGGTTATGAAAGTTCGGTTAAATTTTCGGTTATTAATCGAAAACCGACTGACATTGATCGATTCTCACCCCTTGCTATTTGTGTAACAAAAAATAGTATCTATAGTGGAAAGAGAAGACACATAAGAGGCAAACATGAGTCTGTACGACATTTGACTGTGAACGAGGTAATCACATTAGAATATGTGAAATCTGAGAGGAATATTGCAGATCATCTCACAAAAAGATCTAAATCGAAAGGTAATCATTGACACATTAAGGGAGATGAGTTTAAAAGTCCGCGAGGTGAGAAATTCATGATGGATACCACTCTCGTGGTCAAAGAAAACCATGAAAAGACTTACACAAATCTATGAGAATGAACATAAAATGTTATTAATAATTCAGTCTTTAAATATTGGTCTACTCTGAGACAAATATAACAGATACACTCACAAGAGTGCAAAGGATTTATTGAGCAACTAAGTAAATATCATCGGAAAGGTTAAAGAGTTTGACTTCGCATAACCTGCATATTTAGAGTTGATGTATCGACCCGAGTTCAAAACTTTATTTGCTCAATGAGTTTAAGAGATAATTCACTTTCGAGATGAAAGTTACTCAATGTCACTACATGTCAGTTCAAGTTTAAACACTGTCACTAAATAGTTCAATAGTTTATTTGTACCTTATCAAAACAATGTTAGTCATAAATACTAATTGCTTCTTTTTCTGAATTTTTGGATATTTTTGGAGTTTAGTTGAGAAAGGTGACTTAATTACTCTTTCCCAGATAATTTGTGGATGTTTTTGAAACTTATTTGAATTTGATAACTTAACTAATGTTTCTTAAATATTTCAATGATTTATTGGTACCTTATTCTTAAAATCTATGATACAATTCAAGTTAAGTAGGAAAACATGAATTAATAAAAAAATAAATAAAAAATTCGAACCTGACGCTGTACAGCCTATCGAGTCATAATTGCATTGACCCTTCCTCCAAGAAAATTCACTAGACTAAGTCATGTGATATTCCTCTTTTACCCCTGTGTTGTCGTTGATTCACATTTTAGCATTTAAGCCTCCGCTGCCGCCGCCATTTCACAGAGAATACTGTAATATTTTTATTCCCTTTTTAATGCCTTTTGATACAAGTGATTACAATAGTTATTTCATGCGACTCAAACTCTTTTCAGTAACTTTGTTATCTAGTTACACCCAATTTTATCTCACATAAGAGGGAGTAAATTCGAGTTTTAGTGGCTTTTTATGTTTTATTTGGTTGAGAAAGTAGTTATGAACAGATACTACATTGTAACTGAGACAATAGTACTCAAAAAATTCTTTTCACTGAAATTAATTTTTTAGTATTATTAATATTTACTCTATTCGACAAGTACCTTGTGCTCCGATAGCATGTAATGAATCCTCCATGTGGGAGATTATGAGATCGAGTTTCCATAGAAGCGATATTAATTTTTTGTACTTCAATAGATTGAGAAAGTATAACAGATTTCGATAGTACTACTATATAATCACTAAGAATTAAATTATGCTACGAGAGTGTTACACTTCAACAATTTAGCAATCAAAATTAATATTTTTAGCACCTTATACATTAATTATTTCTCTATAACTTTGATAACTCAAAAATAAATTTTAATAACTTGTGTTGATTTGACAGTCAATAGCTAGCGAACACAACCGTTGATTGTCCAATAGTCATAAAATCATTAAATCAACACAAGTTATTAAAATTTATTTGAGTTATCATGCGACCAACACCTTTTGATTGACAAATTATACCATGGATCAGAGTCTATCTTGTATTGTATATCCTGATCCAAAAATAACATTCAAAGTATATGTAGTTGACACACTCTGTACTTGTTGACAATTTATGTATCTGTAGTTATCATATTATATGTAATTATCAAGCTATTTGTTTACGTACTATCAACTGTAGGTACATAATGTGTTAATTGAAAATGCGTAACTTTTGTATCAAAATTCATAATGCAATATAAACCCCGTAAACGGTATATCAATTGCTTTTGATTGACTAGTCCCACGGGTCATATAACTCTAAACATTATCTTTACATTTGAATTTTGTTATGAAGCAACAAAATCGTAAATTTCTGTTGTGATAATGGGTGGAAGACAGAACGGCATGGACTCTTATAAGCTGTAAAATTTAGAAATTTTAAATAATAGTTTTTTTCCCCAAAACNCGAAGAAATCTGGGTGAAGACATACCTGTTAATTTTGCTTGATCTTCCAAGAGAACCCAATATTTGATCTTCCAAGATATGCTATACATCAATCCGTTATTGTCCATGGCCGGGGTGGGGATATAGTTGCCGTGTTTGAGATATGGAGGTACCGAGCTAGAGAGATGGAGGTATAGAAGTAGAGAGATAGAGGTTGGGAGTTCTGGAAGATGCAATACGCAGAGTGGGCTTTCCATTTTTCTTTTTTCTTTATATATATATATATATATATATTAAAGGATTTGATGTATAGGGTACATAATACTGATTAATGTTATACGTGTATGTATGTGTGTATGTATACATGATGAAATATATAATGTATCTTATATTCTTATATAATATTTTGTACATTTTGTGAATATAGTATGTAAAATAATGGTAAATAATATTTAGTAGCTTATTTAATATTTAGTACATTTTGTGAATATAGCTTACTAAATTCACAATATGTCTTAAGACAATTTCCTTTGATGTTGTCATAGGTAATGACTATCAACAAAAGTCAAGCTAAGGTCAAACTTTGACGCATGTAGGCTTACTATTAAAGAAATTTGTATTCACCCATGGTCAACTTTACGTGGCTGTTTCAAGGATTAGCAACCCTAAATGTTTAAGAATTTTGATAGCCAACGAAGGTGGAGGGAGTAGTAATTATATTACCAATGTTGCGTACCATGAAATTTTTAATAATTCGTAAATTTCTAATATTAAATAATAAATTTGTTTAATCAAGTTTTAGAAACGTTTATTGCATTACAATAACTTCAATTAAATAATAGCATTAGTTACATTCGCGCATCGCGCGGGTACAATACTAGTATTCTTTACAGCACACCAAAAATGACAAAATTATTCATTACTCCCACGTATATATACACACTATGAACAACAAAATTAAATGTTGCAGTCGCCAAATTGTCTTATGCATTGTGTGTTTGTGTGTATGTGCAATGTATATTTATTACACTCGGTGTTTGTGTATATGCATGTTTATAATTTGCAAATATAACATTGAATATAATGTCAATATATATATGGTGAAAATTTTCATAAGTTAAATAATAGACACATAACATTGTAACAGTGTTGCTTAGACAAATTTGTGTTTATTAAAGTAAACAAATATGCATTATATTGTGAACATAAATAAAATTATAATTGGGGACGACATAAGTTAGGATGTCTAAGTAACGCATGTTTTTAGAGAACAAAATAGAGCGGCAGATTGCTTGGCGTCATGGTTAGGGTCTGCAGTCTTTGGGAACACTCCATCTTCTATCTTGCAACTTTTGACCAACCGAGGGACAAATTGGGTTCCTTACTAAAGATGTGTTCTAGGTGTTGATAGATAGTTTGGGGCTTCAGATCAGTGTGGTGTTTTCGCTCCCTCTAACCAAAAAAAAAAAAAAAAAAGATTCATGACCTCGATCCTAAGATTGTCATTAAGTTGATGCTCTTAGGTTGGGGCAAGATACCAAAGTAATTCGAAACTCGATAGCGGCAGTGTGAGGATTATACTCAAAGTGGACATATCCTTGTGTGCAACAACATTTGACCATTTCTGCTGAGCCACGGATTTACCATAATTTATATCCTCTCAAATACTTTGTCAGGCTGCAATGTGGGGGGAGACTTGGGCTTGGGGATTCAATAATTTTTAGGCAAGGTTGATGCTCTCAGGACATAGCTTAATTGGTTGATCAATCCCAAAAAAAAAAAAGTTAATTAATGGCGGCTTAACGTACCTAGCAAATGGAGGTATGGAATTGATGCCCTTAGGATTGAAGTGTAGCTTCTATATAATATGATACAAATCAAACAAAAGAGCTAAACTACACTAAAAAGACCTATAGTATGAGAATAAGACTCCACCTACTTGGCCACCACCTTAGCCCTTTCAGGACAACAAGCTAAGTTTAATTTTGAACCCAAGCTACACATATATAGAACAACATGCCCACTTCACAACTTCCATTTCTGTGCTAAATCAATTCAAAAATTAAGCTCAACAATGACAATAATCAACCATAATGTTTTAATTATAACTGAAAGCTACAAAATCAAGAATCCCATTATTAAAAAAAAAAAACTACTGATCCCACTGTATCATTGGTCCTATACAGTCACAGGCTCACAGTGGTCCAACAAAAAAATTTAAAAAGGTAAAAATTAAATAAACTATAGAAAAGGGGGAAATGTTTTCTACATGCAGTAAGTAATACGATGGAGCTATTGGAAAGCCTGCCTGCCTTGTGATTGCTATGTCGCTTTTTGTCAAGTCTTTTCAAACATCCAGTGGCCCCCTACCCCCCCCCCTCTCTCTTTCTCCCCTCTGACAATTCAC
>CM008332.1:23268762-23282464 GCA_002525835.2 Ipomoea batatas
TGAGGAAGACCCCATCAGGGGTTACAGGACTATAGAACAAATCAACCACGGGCCGCGAATGTCCATGGCATACCAAAGGCACCACCACTTTCTTCTTCTCCATTTCTCACCCACTTCAACACCAAACACCAAAACCCTAACTTAAGCTTGCACCCCTCAGTGCAACTACTTTCCTAATCAAGCTTTTCTGTTACAATATTTTCAAATTTACCAAATCAGATAAAAACAATCAAGGCCCCCTCTTCGTGGTTAAGAAGACATACAAACACAGAGATTGAGCCTTGAGATCAAAATCTAGAGTCAACATTAGCTTACCGTATGGGTCGATCGAAATCGACTTTCTAGCCCTGTATGAGAGAGACTTCAATATTTTTTTTCTTCTTCCTCCTATGTAAATAAAATGTAGTGTATCTGAAAAATTGAAGAATTTAAAGTGAGAAATGAGATTTTACAGAGGAGAGGAAGGGAGAAGAAGGTGTTTCCCTTATTATGGTGTGATGTGAGTTTGAGTTGAGGTTAGGATGGCATCCTTACTGGTGTGTTCCGATGTAGTTATATAGTAGCGAGGATTAATGGGCACTGTCGTTTTGAGGTAGTGCGAAGTACATTTTTATAATGAAATATTTATTCATAGTTACTTTTTTTAATTTATTGAAACACAAACTCATTATCTCTCATAGAATCTCTTCATGTAACTTAGACCACAAGATTATTATTTAATAATATACTAAGTATTTCCAAAGTAGACAATAATATACCTTTTATTTATAGTCCACCAAATTGTATAGATCGTAATAAGATCGGTGGAGTCATGAAAATTAGAGTTAATCCCTCGCGAGCTCAATGCAGTAGTTGATCAATTAGCAAGATCATCAAAGTTATATCCCAAAGGACTCCATATGCTTTCTCACCCACCGGTAGATGTGTTGCGATTTCTAGACTACGATAAAATTGGTTGTCCATTATGACGCTTCATGTATAACTCTGGATAACAAATTCAGTTTGTACGTGGGTTTCCCCCTTCCATTAATTAAAAAAAAAAAAAAAATTTGTATAGATCATAATCCATTGTATAATTACTCGTATATCAGTATATCACAAGAGAGTAAGGGAAAGTTTACCAAAAAAAACTTACATATAAAAGAATTTATTTTGCTTTTCGATGACCATAGTGATAGATATTTTTTATTTTTATTTATTAATTTT
This sequence comes from Ipomoea batatas, assembly GCA_002525835.2. Classification (NCBI taxonomy): domain Eukaryota; kingdom Viridiplantae; phylum Streptophyta; class Magnoliopsida; order Solanales; family Convolvulaceae; genus Ipomoea; species Ipomoea batatas. The sequence continues at coordinate 23,269,969 of CM008332.1, forward strand.
GATTTGTTTTACTTTTAATTATTGGCTTTAAAAATATTTCATTCACAGTAGGGTGAATTTTTATTTTTATTTTTTCAAAATAAGAGTTATTGTCAAAAATGTTCTTTCTTTCAACTATACTGAAATATTAAAATTAATTGTTGTCTTTTGTATACTATCAACTCAATTATAAGGTAATATATGTTCAATATACTTTTTCTAATGCTGTAACCCAAAATATCAATACCCCCACCACCGGGGTTCGTCAGTATCCCATCAAAGTAGTATTGATCTTGTGATCTTCCTTCAAGGAGAGTCACAAAAATGTTAACCTAACCGAACACAATGCAAGATGCTTGGCTATTGACTATATATTTGTAATTTAATTTAGTATTTATGTCAATTTTTCAACGAAATGTAAAGGCAAGGTTAAAAATTCAAAATTCTCCTTATATTTTCTTTAATGGTTATGATTAAAATATGAAAATCCTGACTTTTAAAACTAAAATTGCAAAAACTCTATCTTTCCATATTGAAATTATTCAACTTTCTCTTATAGTGTTGAACGTTCCCAACCAAACTCTGACCCCTTATGAGGGTTGCAAATATCCACCACTCACTTTTTCATGACATGTACTATCGCACATTTTGTTCACGGAATGAATTTTGAAGAAATATGAATAATCAATGAATATAATAGGAATTCAATTTCATTGTTTGGTTCGTGTAAGGGATAAATTCTGGAATTGTATTATAGTGTTTAGTTGAATTAAAGAATAGAAATGTTTTAAACATGAGTAAATTACCAAAATGATCCCTTGAAGATTTGACGGATTTGGTTCTCTCGTTTCAAAATTGTCTAATTAAATCCTTCGACATTATTTTCTTTAACTAATTTGGTCATCCGGCGTATGATAAAACATATTTTGAGGGTACTATAAAACAAGTTGATTACCAATTGTTTAACCATTTTGGTCATCATACCTTTATTGCCTATTTGGTTCGCTAGAAAATATTTGAAGGGAAAAGAATTGAAATTTCATGAAAAATAAATTTCAGAAAAATGGATTCTATTGTTTGGTTGGTGGAAAAAGAAATTACTGTGAATATGAATTCTATTGTTTGGATTGAGTTTGGAATGGTAAGGAATAACGAGTATAGAGACAATTATACCCGTACACAATAATAACAACAACAATAATAATGTTAATTAAGAAAAATTAGGAGGGCATAGTTATCCTACTTGTTTACCATGAAAAACAAAATACCTGGGGGCTATTGAAAATGTTTTCCATGAACAGAACAAATGAAAAGCCAATTTTCTTCAAATTCCAAGGAAAACATTTTCTAGCGAACCAACGCATGCCCTTAGATTAAACACGTCTTCACACCCGCTTCTTCCTTCGTTCTCAATTGTAGAACCCTAGTTTCTATAACAATTGCTTGAGACAAAGTGCAAACTCAGTGCCAATAACCTAAGTGGGAGTAAATAGACAATCAATGCTGAAGTATTCATACATTTTTGGCAAAAGTGTCATCCCGCACCATGTACCATTCCTGATTATTCATGCCGCACCATGATCTTCAATAATGGATATTTCGAGCCATAAACCAAAAAAAAAAATTCGCCTAGCCTTTTTTTTATAGGTTTTCCGGTAATCCTATGACATGGGGCAGGTAAACTGCTGATGTGGATTTTTTTTTTCTTTTAAGTGAGTTTTTACTCGGTCAAACCTAGAGTCAATCGATCCATCAAGCATATTGTTCCCTTAATGGGTTCGATTTCACAGAGACTGAAGAGAACAGAGCGAGAATGGAAGCATTGGGCCTTCGCAAACAGCTTCCTTAATGGGTTCGATTTCAAAGGCTCATAAGAAAGTGGTTGACAAGAAGGGCAAGAAGAAGGTGGGTGCTCATGCTGAGGAAGATGATGAGTACAAACCCTCTGAAGGTGAAGAGGGTTTGAGTTCTTCAGCTGAAGAAGATGAAAATGATAATGGCGGTGATGGATTCTCCAAGTCTGTGTCAAACAAGTCCAAAATTAAAAAGTCAACTCCAAAGAAGGGAGCTCCAAATAATCAGCCTGCTAGTGAGTCAGATTTTATGAACGATGATGATGCCTTGATGCAGGCAATTGCTCTGTCACTACAAGATTCTGCTGGTTTTTAGGATGTGAGCAAAGCACCCAATAAAAGTGCTGTGCTCATATCACAGGTGAAAATCATAGAGAGAAGAAAGTAAACTCCAGCACCGCAGAAGACACAGGAAAGCGGAAGAGAAAACAATCGATCAAAAATCGGGTCAGATGAAGAACTCCGGCAGGCATTGCATTTCCCCCCTGTCTCACTGCATTACTGGCATCAAATCCTCCAAAAAAAACCCTGATAGCTGAAAAAAAGGTGGAAGCCCTCCCAAACTTCCAAAACACAACACCGGCTAACATGGTGGAAAAACGCCGACCAAGGATAATAGACAACGAGAAAAACACAAGACACAAACCAAAAATGAGGCAAGGCTGGAATATCTCACTGGCACAAGACCAAAAATGCATTTAAAATCCGCTAGATAACCTAGAGTAAACACATTGCATATATGAAATCAAAAAATCGCCAATCGCCAATGTTCTCCCGGATAACCATGTATGTCAAGAAACCTCCATTGGAGTGGAACTCTCCCCCACTTTCCCGATAGATTGCATGTCAAGCTTCTTCATAGCCGCGATGGCCGCCATTGCTGGAACAAAGGTCACCGCCGGTGAAGAGCTACTGCTCGGTCGCCTGTTCACGCCGCTAGAAGAAGTCCAGACTTCGCTGGAACGAGAGGGAGGTCGAGGGATGATCAAAGAACAGAGGGATGATGGAGGGAAGGATAGAGGAAGGCCGGTGACTGCTGCTGCCATCTACTCTCGCCGGCTGCCATGAGGAAGGAGAGGGGAAGAGATACGTTTGCGCAGCTGGGTCAGTAACAGGGAGGAAGACGTTTGCGCAGAAAAAAAAAAGAAAAAATCCATGTCAGCATATTTTTTACCTATAACCTGGAGGTAACCCATAAAAAGTTCTGGGTGAATTTTTTTTTTTTTGGTTTATGGCTCAAAATAGTGCGGCATGAATAATCAAGAATGAATGGTACATGGTGCGGGATGACACTTTTGCCTATATTTTTTTGGTAAAACTTTCATTACTACCAAAGCTAGAGCGGTGTTGGTGATTTATACCATGCATATAAGGTTGAACATATAAACTGCAAGGAAAATGCTCAAACTTCCCTTGCACTCTTTTTATGCATTTATACACGGTCAGTTAAACATTAAATTTCCTTCCATTTACCTACTTCAATTCACCACTGTAAATTTTGCATGAGGTTAGGGTTGGAAATCATAACTGGGCATTCCCCCTTCTCATCATAGTCAGCATACTACTCCCCGGCCTTGAGACAAGTTAATGCCCTCAAATTTTGATCCCCCTGAATCTGCGGAAGAAATTGTTTATCGCTGCGCTGCCTGGAGAATTGAAGTTATGTCGCGCAGGATATTCAACGCCTCTACGGGAGTTTTTTTTGCTTAGATGCCAGCGATCGTCCTCCAACAGCGTCGCATGCAAATCATCCCAGGTTGATCACCGTCCAAAACCATCAGGTACGAATCCATCTTCCTCCTCTTGCATTTTTGTTATCTAGTTCCATGGTCGGCGTTGGAATCCCTCCTCCTCTTGCATTTTTGTTATCTAGTTCCATGGTCGGCGTTGGAATCCCTGAAGACCAGAGAATCGCCCCCTCGAGACTCCGTTCGCTGTTGATCGCATTCCCATAGGCTGGCCGGTTTTTTGATTTTTGGGGCCCGTTCTTATAAATAAATGAGGCCCTACCAAAAGTGTAATCTTTAAAATCAATATGATTAAAGTTTAGGCAGTTGGATTCGAACTTTTGATCTTAAGTAGGAAATACAATAAATTTGCCTTTTTACCATTACTCCATTTAGAATCTTTTAATATTGATTGCAAACTTTTTATTTTTTAATGTCTTAACTAGCTAAGTAAAAATTAAATATTGGGCCCTCAAAAATTTGGGGCCCTGTGCTGTAGCCCAGCTTGCACAGCCCAAAATCCGGTCATAATGACCACATCCCTCCCTTAGTTTCATTTTCGTCTTCTTCAATCTCCATCCCATAAGCCATTTTGACTCATATATACGTACGGTCTTTTAAAGAAATGAGAGGTAAATCATAATGACCACATTAATCTTAGGCTCGGTAGAGGTTTGACGGATTGGGTGGCGAAGGGGATCAAATTGATTAAAGAAAATAAAGTCAAAGGAATCAATTAGACAATTTTAAAACAGGACGACCAAATTAGTCAAACCCATATAGTCAAGAGAACATTTTGATAATTTTACTCAATAAACATTCAATAGACAAAATTATAATAATAATAAGGGAAAAGGGTCAAATAAGCCCTCCAACATTACCTAAGGAGTCAATTAGGCCCCTGAACATTTTAAAGTAGCAATTAAACCCTTAAACATTGTATTTTGATACAAAAAAGCCCATAAACCTGTTAATGACCTGTGATCACAGGTCATTAGAATTCCGGCCAAATTTCCGGCACAAAAGTCACCGGCGACCATCGAACGGTCGCCGGTGACTCACTGGAGAAGGCAACCACTGGGTTGCCTTATCCGGTGAGAGAAGGCAACCCGCCGGTTGCCTTCTCACCTGGTCGCCTCCTCACCGGAGAAGGCGACCTTCTGTGTCAGTTCATGGCATTTCCTACAAAGTCTCACTGGGAAGCTGCAGTTCGAGTTGTAAAATATCTTAAGGGTGCTCCCGGGAAAGGAATTTTGTGTGCTAGTCATGGGCATATGGGTGTTGAGGCTTTCTCTGATTCTGATTGGGCAGGGTCACCAAGTGACAGGAGGTCGACAACAGGGTATTGTGTGTTTTTCGGTGGCAATATGGTGTCTTGGAAGAGTAAGAAGCAGAGTGTTGTGTCTCGCTCAAGTGCAGAGTCCGAGTATAGAGCGATGGCCCATGTAGCCTGTGAGGTGACGTGGTTGTATAATATTCTTGGAGAAATCGGGGTAGAGGTGAATAAATCAATTCCGTTGTGGTGTGACAATAAAGCCGCTATACACATTTCGAATAATCCAGTATTTCATGAGCGCACTAAACATATTGAGGTAGATTGTCACTTTGTAAGAGACAAAATTCAGCAAGGACTACTCTCTACCATTCATGTCCGAACCGGTGATCAGTTGGCAGACTTGTTTACAAAAGGTCTCGGCAGGGCCCGAGTTGAGTATATTTGTAACAAGCTGGGCATGATTGACATCTATGCTCCAACTTGAGGGGGAGTGTTAGGAGAATAAGGGAAGATCGGGAAGATCAGTTTTTCATATATATTTAGTATGTATATATTTAGCCTTTATTATAGCATGATGTTAGGCTTAATATTAGGGATACTTACCATAGTTTCTAGTGGTACTAATTGTATAAATACATGTATTCCTTTCACTGCAAAACATATAATAAACAGAGAAGATACGTATGTTCTTCCAAAAACCTCCAACACTTAACAGAGTTCTTGAATTACTTTATTTTGTTTGTTTTCTTTTCTTATTTTTGTTGCTTGGTTGAAGAAGTGCGCATACTTGTCTTTGCATATCTTGTGGCTCACTTGCAACTACTTTTAGTTGCAAAGAATTGTTGTTGGCTAAGCTTTGTGCAGGAAATTTTTGTTGAAAATCAATTGAAAGCTTACCAATGAGTGCTTATATGCATCCCCATGGTTACCCACACCATGACGGAAATCTATGGAAATATACTCCACCCTAACCATATCCCTACTACCCCCATTCTACCTATGCTTCCCATCCACCACCATATCACTACTCATCACCATACCACACCCATGAACCATATCATTATTCCACCTCTTATATACATAGCCATCATCCACCACCATATGCACACCGACCTCCACCTTGTCAAGAAGAATTCCCTCCACAACCCCCCCCCTCCATTCTTCAAGAGGACTCGTTGAGCTTTAAAACTTTATTCAAAAGTGTTGATAACAAGTTTATCCAAATGATGAAAAAGATCGACCCAACCTATACTCACGACCTATATTCATACCCCACCTCTTACCCAAATACCTACTACCCACTTCCATCACAATTTAATGAAGGAAACAATGCTACACACTTCTATGAAACACCACCTCACACTCCCTATTATACTACCTCAAATCCTTGTGAAAGACCCCCTTGTGATTACCTCCCACTGGCCAAGGACGAGACTGAGATCTTAAAGAAAAAGATAGAAACATTAACCAAGGTGGCCAAGGAGGACACGACCAACTTAAGGTCAGAAATTAAGAGTGAATTGAAGGAATGTCTTGTCACCCTCCGGGAGGAAGATCTTCCATCGGAAGATATTGAAACTAAAATGCTATTTATGATGGAGGAGTTCATGAAGAAAAGTTCATTACGGGTTAATTACCCACTTGAAGATGATCTCCCGATTTTTGAAGCCAATTCAAGGGTAGTACATGAGGTTGAAGAAAAACAAAATGATAGGGAAGCGGTAGTGGAGTGTGACACCCCGGTGCTTGAAAAAGTTCTAATTTCCGAATTAGAAAATCAAAAGGAGGTAGAGATGGAGAGTGAAGATGAGGACATTGAAATAGTATGGGAAGATGAAGACCCGGCATGTTGTAACACTCTTGATCCTTCTTGTGCTAATAGTCTTGAAAATTCTTATGCTCAATCTTTTATTGAAAACACTCTTGACACTTGTGTGGATGACTCCCCTTTGAATTGCAATGATAATCTTTATGTTTGTGATAATACTTGTTTTTATTTTCGGGAGGATGACTCCATAGGCTTTGTTGATGATAATTCTATTAATGACTGTGGGAGTGTTGATTCATTTGATAATGATAATTGTGGTTCTTGTGAGGATGACTCCCTTCGCAATGATTTTTCTAATACTTGTGATTATGCTTGCTTTAATTTTTGGGAGGATGATTCCATAGAAACTTGTGATATATTGATTGGTGATTGTGAGGGTTCTCTTTTGTGTGATGATGATTATGTTTGTTTCAAATTTTGGGAAGCTGAATCCTTAGACTTGTTTAGCAAAGGGTTGATGAGTGAAGGAGATGATGCTTCATTTTACTCATTTGAGGATGATGGTGATTCTTCTAGTCAAATTGATTGGGGAGATAAGGAGAGGGAGTGTGAAGAAGAGATGGTGGAAAACGGAGAGATTGTCACTTTTGACATAATGGAGAGAGTTGAGTGGGGAGACTTTGTTAAATTTGAAATTGAAAAGGGGAGTGAGTAGTATTAGTATTAATGTTGTAAGTTATTATATATATGTATCTCCCTTTTGTAAAATGGCAGAGAGATGATGAATAAAAGATGAATCTTGCTTTGTCTCCCTTACTTTGTCTTTATCTTTATCCGTGCATTATGTTTGAGCTAATGAGTTTACAACACGTTATCAGCACGGTAAATTTATAAGTTTTTATCCCTAAAATTACATATGTATGCATTTCTAAATCTGTGAATCTTAGATAATATGCATATATGCCTTTTTGATATTAAACATATGAATCATAGCATATATTATCCAGTCAATTTTTTATTATCCACATGACTTCACAGTGTATACGTATATGTTACAGTATGAATTTTTTTTACCCGAATATATTCTTGTATATGTGTGTTCATATTGTATATATATACAGAAAATGTAACATACAGAAAACAGGCTAACATCTGCTGGAAAAACTCAAAAGAAATACGACATTTTTTTTCTTTCGTATAAAAAGAAAGAAAAAAAAATCAACGAAAATTATTTTTTTTCGAACAAAATTCAACCCAAAAAAAAAAAACAATTTTTTTCAAATCCATACCTGTTCGCCATTTTTTTTTTGAATTCTGGGTTGGAATTGATGGACGATGGCATGCGTGGCGGCGGAAGAAATCGGAGATGGCAATGGTTTTCGCGTTGGCTCCCTCCTTTGTCCGGCTCCCTCCTCCGTAGGTGGCATCTAGTTGCAGCGGCGTCGACTATGACAATCGGCGATGGTGGCTGCGTTATTTCGCGACAACGGCGCTGCAGATCGCGCTCCAGCAGAGTGCGACGGTGGCTCGCGACTGCTTCTGTTTGGCAATGCCGACACTGGATTCCGGCGCGATGGGGAGAGGTGGATCCGGTTGTGGCGATGGGCGGCGAACTCCATACCCCTGCGTTTCCTTCTCTCTCTGGCTGCGTATGATTGTTCAGAAGACTATTATGGCATGTTTGGTTGGATGGAAAATCAATTCCATGGAAAATGGTTTCAAAAAAGTTGAGGAAAATGAAAGATTATGTTGTTTGGATGGATGTAAAATAGTTTCTATGGAATTTGACTTTTCAAAGAAAAAGGAAAACAAATTCCTAAGTAGAGTTAGGTATTTTGTTTTCCAAGGAAGGTGGGAAGAAAGTATAAGCTTTGGACTATTTTATCCTCAATCAAATTAAATTTTTTTTTTTGGGTGAAGAGAAGGGGCTAGGGACCCTCCTCAATCAAATTTATTAATTACACATTATATATAGCCAAACCATTATTACTAAGGGCATATTGGTCTTTATATTCATAATTCCTTACCCTTCCAAATCCAACCAAACAATGAAATTCATATTCCTAGTAATTTCTTTTTCACCAACCAAACAGTGGAATATGTTTTCTGGTAATTTGTTTTCCATGGAATTTGAATTCTATTTCCTTCAAATATTTTCCAGCGAACCAAACGGGCTGTTAGGGTTCTTTGGATGGGATTCTTATCCGGTTTAGGCCGGGTCTGGCCCATTTCGGCCAGACCTGGTCCATTTCAAAAAAAAAAATTAATTTGATTTGGGTTTTTTTAAAAAGTTTTTTAAGCATTAGGGGTTGCTTAAAATTTGAACCCATTTAATTTAAAATTTGGGTTTAACTTTCTCAATTTGGATTGACCCAGTTTCTTAAAATCCTTTTCCATCATATTTTATTTGGGTCTGTGATTATTTTAAATCACTTACATGTATAAATTAATTTGGGCCAACATTTCTTGTACAAAATTGAGAACTATACTGTTTTCAATTTGCCATTCAATTCATATTTTGATGTTAATTATATTGAATATGCTCCTAAATTAAATTGCCACTTTGTGCAATTTATTTGGATAATATGATCTTATGCATATTCGGTTATATTGGCATAATTTATAGCCCCTGACTATGCGAATTATAGATTATCCTTTAGAAGTTGACCCTCGATTTTACATAACCTTAGTATATATAGATTTTTCTTAAAGAAAATCTAGATCTTGGCTGCTATCACCAAGTGTGAATTCACCAAGCTTGGTTTTAACGGGAGCAATTACTTAGATGTCCACGAGTAATGAGACCTTGAAAGCTCAATGCCCTAATTTTCCATTGCCACCTTCTTTTGTTTTTTTTTGAACCATGGCCCAAAAATGAATACCTTCCTGCAAAGGACTTGGGTACCTTATAAATATCCCTGAAGGATAGTTTTGACTAACAAATTTCGATTGGTCCTTTCTAAAATATCCCTGAAGGATAGTTTTGATCTAAAACACAAACTTACGTCACAACGTACGTTGTGCAAGAAGGATGTTTTCTGTCATAAATTTGTTTAATAAGACCTTGCCCTCTTTTAATAGTCCCCCCTGCTAGCAGTAAAGCTACAAATTCATAATGCATGTCCAGCTGACCATGCACTAGTGCCTAAAGCACACATAATGTTACCCTGTCAAGTAACGTCAAAAGGGGACAAGGAAAAGGTCACGATATGAATAATAGGTCACAGTGGCAATAATACACTCGCGAAACCAGCAAAAAAAAAGCACAATGATCCAACTTATCGAGGATAACCAGATTCATACATAACTCTGGCCCAACAACAAGAATACTTCAAATGTAGGTGTAAAAGGTACTGCTCTCGTGCGTGCCGCACCCAAAGCATTTTGTTGAAACATAAATGAACATCACAATGTTGAATCCAACCAAGTAACTTGCCTGAAGCAAATGCTCTTGTTGGTAATATTGATAACCTACTTTTTCAACATCGTTTTAGTGATGTTCTCATTGATCTTTATATACAAACCTTTACCATTATTGATAAGGTTCCTTTTTGTGAGCTCCGGTAGAGACTCACTTTTAATCTACTTGTTTAGTAACATTATTTCAATTGGTTTTTATGACAAAACTAGATCTATCCCAGAAGTGATAGACTCTTCCTTTATAAATTGCAATAATAATTTTGTTGCAAGTTCCTCAATATTTTGAACGTATGCATGTTCAATTGAATATCACTATCTCTCAATGGTGATAGTTTGCCATACTATGAATGCTCATCAGTAAGACCATTCTGGTCATAATACGAGGACTAAGAAATTAAAAGTTTGTTATACCCTCACAAGCATTGATGTTTTTAGGGACATCATACTTGATATATTTTTAATTTCAAATCTAGTTCACTGCATATCAATACCAAATCCCACATAGTACATGTAAACTATTTCCCATTCTGCGTTCCTATTCTTAGTATGCAAGTCCAAATTGTTATATCACCACCATTTGCGTATCTTTATGGGCTATATATGAGGTTATATAAAACTTCATCTATTGAAATAATGGCCCATGATAAGGAATCAATAGATACGATGACTGCATACTGAAGATCTGTTTCTCGGCATTAGGGGGAGATATATCCGAATTTAAATGCCGAGAAAACCATGAAATAGAATGATCTTCGTTATAATCCATGTACCGGTAAAACTGAACTAGAAGTTCAATAGATAATCTATTGAAATATTAGAAAATAATCTGCCAAATATATATACCTATAATGTATATATATTCACTGATCATGTTGATCAGAAAGAAAAGTAACAAGGTCTCATATATAATCCTCAAAATTGGACCAAATATGTCTATATTGATACTCCTTGACTCCAGAAGTATAGGAGATCTATCGGTTTAAAAATATGAAACATAATGCTAGCAAAGAAGCATTGTCACTTTTGCCTTAAAAAGAATTATATCCTTAAGACATTTTGTCCAGAAGACAAAAACCCTAGTAAGGTGCACCAAACAAATATAATACTAGAGATGCGGAACAATCAGATCTTAATACTTGGGAAATGTCAACGATCTGATTAAATTATCATGAATTTGGAAAAAAATTATATAGTTGTCGACAACACACGCCTATATAAATAAACTGGATCCAAGAGAGGTGTCAGAAGCATCCTCATTATTTAATATTTAAAGGAGCAATTAAGGCATAGCTCGACTCACTAAAATAGATTCTCTTGATAAAACGTACACCATTGAACATTAACCCTGCTGGTTACAAATGGGTGTTTGTGCGAAAGAGAAATTGATGAGGTGATATAATAGCGAGTGTTTGTAGCACATGGATTCACGCAGAGACCCTTGGTTAATTTTAATCAAATCTCCTATGTACAATAACATTAAGTTCCGCTATACAAGATAATTGGCAGAATAAACTTCGATATGCAACTAATAAACGTCATAGCCAAAAGACAATAAGGTCACTAGACGATATGGTATTTATATGACCTTAGCACAGGTCATAATTGACTGAGTAATTCTCCTTTGGAAGAAGGAATTATGTGTCATTATGACTTCTTTAAAGGATTACGAATAGAGTTATTACCCTCATTTCGAAGGGATAATATGTACCATAAGTGTTCTTTATTGAGTTGTAAATGAGCATAGAATTACTAAATACGATATGTTTATTTGAGAACTCCTTGATAGATCTATAATTCTCAAAATAAATATTACAACATGTTTGTTGTTGAAGTACAAAGGCTTTACTTAAATCGTAAAGCAATTAACTAAGTAATTTCCTCATGAAGCAGGAAAATGTAAAAATAAAAATATACCATTAGTACCTATTGAGGAGCTACTAAGCATTATCTCAACCTATGATGGTGTTATAAACATCGTAAAAGAGCTTAATTGTACAAGCTCAAAAGATGAATTTTTAGAAATAAAAAAGACTTGGATAACCAAGTATTATCTCGACTTGCAGATCGAGTATTTCCTTGAAAGGAACTATATACATCAATCAATCTATTTTTAGAAAGATGTCTTTAATGCATTTCATATGGATAAGTATGATTGACTTATCACACTAACGGTTATATGTCTTGAAGAAGATAAAGAACCGTTTAGACTCAAAAATGATACTGAGGACATCTTAGGACTTGAAGTCCATTACTTCATTATTATTGGACCACTACGGAAGAACCAGAAGTTCCGTGATCATATTAGGACTGACATTGTCCTTACAATGAAATCACTTATAACTTCTAGTGCTCCAAATATCCTCTAGTAAAGTTTATGCGATAAACCAATGTGTGTTTTTTTTTCTCATAGATCACTTGGTAATGACTCCTTTTGATTCCCATTCCAAGTTAGTTATGTGTGTTCTACCTCCAC
>CM008332.1:23303417-23315973 GCA_002525835.2 Ipomoea batatas
TTCATAGGCTTAGATTAGAATTAGAGAAGAATTCCATTGTTGCAAGATTGTGATCAACATTCAAGTTCAAGTTCAAAGTTCAATTTCAAGCTAAGTCTCCATTTTAATTTCTTGTCATTACTTTTGCCTTTTGCTATTTCAATTCCAAGTATGATTAGATAGATCTTTGTGGATTTGGATTGAGCAATTTTATATGGATATTCTTGAGCTTTGAATTGATCAATTAGGTTTTGCAATTGCTTTGATTATGAGTTTGATTGTGTGAGTGGTGATCTTCTTTGACTCTTGTGTAGGGGTAATGACAAGATGTATGTATGGGGTGAAGGTGAATGTGAAGTGGTAAAACGAAGAGTCAAGACTCCCCGAGTGTCGTGTCTCTCTAGGATGGCGAATGGGAATCAAATTGGTGTGTTGGCATCTAAGAGGTTGAAGAGAAAGAGTTACGGAAATGGCTAAGGGTTGGATTCATTTGTAAGAGGGGAAAGGTTGACAGTGGTTGTGTAAAATAAATAAAAGTAAGGTGGAGATTGGGGCTTTAGGCGTTTCCATGTGGTCTATCTTTGGATGGTTTTGCGAGTGCAAGTTGTGGAATAGACTATGGAGTTCGTGGCACATCACCAAGTGGCGTCAAACTTTGGACTCCCACATCCTCATTCGGTTGGGGCATTTTATCGAACACTTTGTCTACCACTCCTTTAGGATCTCGTCCTTTTGGACTAAGAGCGGAGATGTGCGTGAGTTAGAAATTAAGAACAAAACTAAAGGAAATTGATGGAGAAAATGAATAAGGATGTTACCTTGATGCTTTAGGAAGAGTTTGGAGTGAAAATGAGTGAATTTTGAGACCAAATGATGAAGAAATGGTGAAGAATGCGTGTGGAAATGCTGCTGTTCGAAAAACTGAGTATGAAAGAATTTGGGGAAAAAGGGTTTAAAAGCCTTGGTCAAAGTCTGACCACGGGGTCTCGATGCGTCGAGACTCCCAGGTTTTCGTAAAAAACTTACGGCGATTTCTCGACGTGTTGAGAATGATTCTCGACACGTCGAGAATCATCAGGATTTTATAGAAATGTTACGGCAGAGTTTCGACGTGTCGAGTCCCTAGGCTCGACACGTCGAAAAAACATCAGAGTTTTTCACATAATTATTAACTGTAACACACCTAACTAACTCCCAACACGAAAACAACACTCAAAGAGCAAAAATTCAACTCCAAAACATATAAACGTAAGAACTTAAGCTCAAAAATTTTCAAAAAACATCATGTAATATCAAAATAAAGCAAGTGACACCCAAATTCATATTCAATTTCCATCATGCAAAATAAACTAACAAAAATAAAAATGCAAGAGATTAAGAAACTTGGGTTGCCTCCCAAGAAGCGCTCGTTTTAAGTCTTGAGCTCGACTCCTTAATTTTTATCAAGAGTAGATTGGAAGATCAAGGCTATGCACAACATTAGCCTCAATCTCGGTTCCGGAATGGTAATGCTTCAACCGTTGACCATTAACTGTGATTTCTTCATCCCTTCCTAGAATGACAACCGCGCCCGAGGGGTATACCTTAAGAACTTTGAAAGGTCCCGACCATCTAGACTTTAATTTTCCCAAAAATAATTTTAACCTTGGGTTGAACAAAAGAACATCTTCCCCCGGAGCGAAATCTTTCTTTAAAATGTGCTTGTCATGCCACCTCTTAGTTTTCTCCTTATAGATCTTGGCATTTTCATAGGCTTCAAGCCTAAATTCCTCGAGCTCATTGAGTTGAAGAAGTCTTTTGTCACCCGCTAGTTGTAAGTCCATATTGACATTCTTAATAGCCCAATGTGCTTTGTGCTCAAATTCCACGGGGAGATGACATGATTTCCGGTATACAAGCATGAAGGGTGAAGTTCCAATGGGCTTTTTGTAGGCGGTTCTATAAGCCCAAAGTGCATCATCGAGTTTAGTTGACCAATCCTTTCTTGTCGGGTTGACAACCTTTTCAAGAATAGATTTGATTTCTCTATTTGAAAGCTCCACTTGGCCACTAGTTTGCGGATGGTAAGGAGTAGAGAGTCGGTGATGCACACCATATTTCAAAAGTACTTTCTCCAAGGCTTTGTTGCAAAAGTGTGTTCCATTATCTGTGATAAAAGCTCTTGGTACTCCAAACCTTGCAAAGATATTCTTTTTGATGAACTTTATGACCACTTTGGCATCATTGGTGGGACAAGCAATGGCCTCGACCCATTTAGAAACATAATCTACCGCCACTAGAATGTATTCATATCCAAATGATCTTGGAAATGGTTCCATAAAATCCAAACCCCATACATCAAATAATTCCACTTCAAGTATACTTTGTTGAGGCATTTCATTTCTTCTTCCAACATTCCCTACTCTTTGACATCTATCACAACGAACCACATAAGAGTGTGCATCATTGAACAAGCTAGGCCAATAAAATCCGGATTGAAGAACTTTAGCCGCGGTCCTAGAGGCTCCAAAGTGTCCTCCATAGGGTGATGAATGACAATGGTTGAGGACACTTTCAATTTCATCTTTGAATAAGCATCTCCTAATGACTCCATCGGCACATCTCTTGTAGAGAAATGGTTCATCCCAAAAATAGTATTTTGCATCATGCTTGATCTTTTTCTTGAGATTACTTATAACACCCCATATTTTCCAAACATTATTATTTTAAATATAAATATTTTCAAAAAAAAGAACTTATTTTCTTATTACTAAATATTTTAGTAAAATGTTATAAATCTAATTATATTTGCCGAATGAGCTTATGAATAAAATATTTTAAACCACTTACCTGAAATGATTTGATTCAAAAGATTTATATATTTATTTATGGTTTTAAAAGCCCTATTTAGGGGATAAATTTATTTATCAAAATTTTGACCCAAAAGTCTATCTGAGATAAACCTGTAACCCTTATACTATTGTTTTGAGCCTAAGTTTGAACCCAAACTAAACTTTAGCCCAAATGGGTTTTAATTTCCTAAGAATTTTATTTCTTCTTGAGCCCAAGTATTCCTAGTCCAATTATTCTAGCCCAAATCTTTAAACCCAATTCAATATAAACCCTATGCATATATATAAAGCTATGTACATTGTCTTCTACCTAATTTTTCATTGTCTAGAAGAACCCTCTCATCAGCAGCCCTCCAATCGTGCCCTTCTTCTTCGGTGTCTCTCCCTACCTCCCTTTAGCGTGGTGTAGCAGGTCGACGCAGCGACCATGGAATCCGACGAAGCAGCCGGCGACCTTCACCCTCTCTCCTTCCTTCTCGTCTCAGGCAGCGACGGTAGCTGGGCAAAAGCAAGATGGATTAAGTTATACTAAATGCATATTAAGGTAATAATTATAGTTATTAAGTTAATGGTGTTGATTTATTGGATTAATATCAATTAAAGGTTGATTAGGTGATCAAGATGATGTTGACGGTGGTAATGTAGTTTTAGGAAGTGTTTTGAGGTGTTGAGAATGTATTTTTGGAGCTGTGGCAGTATAGAATTTCGGGTTCCAGGAAGTCTGTAATTTCCATTGGTGAACAGGACTAAACAACAGTCTTATTTACTTGTTTTCTTATTAAGTCACCAGGAGTAGTAGTGTTGGAATGGTTAAGGCCTTGTCTTGTAAGATGAGTGTTTAGGGTTCGAGACTTATTATGAGTATATCTGCATATGTTTTTAAATATTGCTTAGAAAATAGTTTATTTGTTTAAAGTGAGAATTGAACTTTAAACCTCATGCTTTAACATATTGAGTACTTTCCAATTAAGCTAATTCAATCCTTTGAAAGTATCTTGGTTTAATGAATTATATTACTAGTGATGTGATTATTAGCTATTAATTAATTAATTAATTAATGATGATTAAGGCAAATGGTGGGTTGATTATGGAATATTAATGAATGATGATGGTCAATATTAATGATTAGTTGATGGTATTATGGACTAAGTATGAATTAAGAACATTAATGATAACTACGTTGTAATGGGTGTGCTATGAAGGTGATTAGCATGATGGTGATGACGGTTAGTTAATAATATGTAATTGTTGATGATAATAAGATTGATTATGGTAATGATATAATAGTGTGGATGATGGGTAATGATGTTGAGAATATTGAGTTAGTGGTGGTTGATGGGTTTCTGATATTACGATGCTTATAATTAACGGTGATGATCAGTTGTGAAGTTGTGGTTATGGAGACCAAACGATAATGGATGTGATAACAGGTCCTTACTTGAAAGGAGATGATGTTGAAATTAGGACGATGGTTCATGGATTAATGGAAGGATGGTGATGAAAGGTTTGATGTGGGAAAAGAGATAATATGGGAATATCTATGATGTTGAGAAAGTAAAAATGTTAATGATAGCATTGGTAACTGAATAAAGATTTGGATTGGTTCTCAGGTTCCCCGTTGAAGTGACTAGTCTAAAGAGTTGAGCCTAGGATCGAGTGATTGCTTTTGAGAGCTTTGGCTTTAAGGTAAGTTTCTATGTCCGTTAAAAACTACCTTTCCCTATCAAATGTGTTATTTATCTGATTTGTGTCCTTAAATTGTTTTGAAAATGGGGTTTAAAAGTGTGATAAATAGCAAATGTATGATTTACAAGCTATGAATGTGTATATTTATTTGAGTATGAAACTATATGGCTTTTGGAATGTATAAACTATATTTATTGCGAGAGATATAAACTATATTATGATTGGAGGATAAATCCTATGTTTGATGTAAACCCTATTTTGGAAATGTATATTATATATATATACTCTATCTTGTTTTGGGAAGTGTACCTACGGGCAATGGAAAATATCTATGAAAACTATTTTTGAAAGAATATTACTATCTTGGAGGAATTATATAATAATGTACCTATTTTGGAGAATATTCTTATGTTATAATCTATATGGAGGTTATCTATATTTTTATTATTGGAGGTTACGAGAATCTTGGGTTGCGGTCCAGATTATTGTGAGCACTTAGGGCTGCGGTTCTATTTGCTATTAATATGAAAACCTAGGGCAACGGTCCTATTGGTTATTGATTGGGTGGGTAACCTGGTAGCAAAAATCCTGGGTTACTAGGGCTAGTAACTACCTTTGGGGCTTGGAATCCCCGGGGTGTGCACACTTAGGTTTCTAGTTCTTGTTTCCATTTATATTGTATAGGTGTGAAGGTTCGGTAGTGGAGGTAAGCTCCGTTCCTATCCTCCTATTAGTGATTTGAGTACCTCCATACTTATATTTTACTTGGTGATTTATCTATGAACTAAGAATTGTTGGATACCTCCACTTATGTATTGTTATGCTATGTTGATATTGGCATGGAGAATGAGACTTGAGTTATCTATGATTATAAATATATGTTGAGAAGGATATCGAGAAAATATATGTTTTGAAATGACTATTTGGATGTGAATTCCTCGTTATACTTATATATATTTTAACCTATTTGGAAAGTGATTATTTGGAGAGCTATGCTTTTAAATGATATTGACAAGTATTGAGAAATGCTACATTATGAATCCTCTGAACTTATATTTATTTTGAAAATGAGTGAATAATCTACAAACTAGTTATACCATTTTGTAAGAATAAACCTTATTGTTTTGGGGACTATACTACCTTGTATTAAATCTAGTATTATCGTTGAGTAGTGTGTGTGGGGAAACTGTTATGGGAAAATATCTATACTACGTACCTTTGGTGTGAGTCAAGTTCTTTTACTAAATGGTTCCAAAACCTATTTAAAAAGTATATCTAATTTCAAAAGTATATATGTATTTATTTTACGGGGCGGGGTAGAGCTTACTTAGCATTTCTGTGCTAATCCTTTTTATCTCTTGTTTTCCAAACCTTGAATGTTTTCAGGATATGGACTTGTGGCTAGTTGAGAGCGTGACGTAGAACTTGTAAGCCCCGAGAAATGTTCATGTCATAGTCTGTGTAGATTGGACTTGAATTGTCTTGTAGTTAGTTGTGATTTGAATAAAGGAATATTGTAATGGAAGTTGTAAATAGAAACCTTTGAAACCTGTGCGTTTGGGCTTAGTTGTGACCCAAGCGTGGCATAACACCCCATTGGTTTAGAGTTTGAATTCACTTCCGCATTTATTTTCAGTATAATTAGTAAGAAAGATTATTTATTTATGTTTAATCATGTATTAAAAATTGGGGGTGTTACATTACTTGAGGCATTCGGTGGGAACTTTTGACAAACCACGTAATTCACAACATCGGAATACCATGGTAAGAAAGCTTTGATCGCCATAAGTTGTTCTCCCACAAAATTGTCATCAATTGGTAATTCCTCTTTGATAAACACTTCCTTGTAAGTCTCCAACCTTGACAAATGATCGGCGACAAGATTTTCGGATCCCTTTTTGTCTTTGATTTCAATATCAAATTCTTGAAGTAAAAGAGTCCATCTAATCAACCTCGGCTTGGCTTCTTTCTTGTTGATCAAATACTTAAGTGCCGAGTGGTCGGTATGGATAATCACCTTGCTCCCTACAAGATAAGGTCGAAACTTTTCAATAGCAAAGATTACCGCAAGCATTTCTTTTTCGGTTGTGGAATAGTTGACTTGAGCTTCGTCAAGAGTGTGACTAGCATAATAAACCGGATGTAAGCTCTTGTCCTTCTTTTGACAAAGAACGGCCCCTACGGCAAAGTCACTAGCATCACACATGATCTCAAACGGTAAGTTCCAATCCGGTGGTGACATAATGGGAGCCATAGTCAAGGCCTTCTTCAACCTAGAAAAAACTTCATGACAAGATTTATCAAAGACAAAGTTAGCATCTTTTGAAAGCAAATGAGTTAATGGTTTAGAGATCTTTGAAAAATCCTTAATGAATCTCCGGTAAAATCCCGCATGACCAAGGAAACTTCTTATTCCTTTTACGGTAGTAGGTGGTGGTAATTTCTCAATGATTTCCACCTTCGTCGGATCAACCTCAATGCCTTCTTGTGAAATTTTGTGACCAAGAACTATTCCATTAGTTACCATAAAATGGCATTTCTCCCAATTTAAAACAAGGTTAGCTTCTTGACACTTACTTAACACTTTATCTAAATTAGCAAGGCAATTATCAAAAGACAATCCATATACCGAAAAATCTTCCATAAAAACTTCAACAATTTCCTCAATAAAATCTGAAAAAATAGCTACCATACACCTTTGAAATGTTGCCGGTGCATTACATAATCCAAATGGCATCCTCCGATAAGCAAAGGTACCATAAGGACATGTAAAGGTAGTCATCTCTTGGTCGTCGGGATGAATAGGAATTTGAAAGAATCCCGAAAAACCATCAAGAAAACAAAAATAAGCATGCTTGGCCATTCTCTCAAGTAATTGATCAATGAAGGGGAGGGGAAAATGATCCTTCCTAGTAGCTTTGTTCAATTTTCTATAATCGGTACACATTCTCCACCCGGTGACTAACCTAGTAGGAATAAGTTCATTGTTCTCATTTTGCACTACGGTTGTCCCCCCTTTCTTAGGAACTACATGGATTGGACTAGCCCACTTGCTATCCGAGATAGGATAAATAATGCCCGCCCCCAACAATTTAAGAATCTCGTTTTTCACTACATCTTTCATGTTTGGGTTTAATCTACGTTGGGGTTCAATGCTAGGTTTGTGCCCATCTTCCAAATAAATCCTATGCATGCAATAAGATGCACTAATTCCAACTATATCATCAAGAGTGTAACCAATGATCCTCTTATGTTTTCTAAAACATGCAACAACTTTTCAACTTCAACATCATTTAAACTTGCATTAACAATAAGGGGATAAGTAGAGTTTGGACCAAGAAAAGCATACCTCAACTCCGAAGGTAAAGGTTTTAATTCTACGTTTGGAGTGATATTTTCTCTTTGACTAGCTAAATGATCTCCAAGGCTTAATGCCTCATACCTCGGTGGTGGTGTTAAAGGATCATATGCCTTAAGAGGCTCGTCATCACCACTTGTGTCTTCCTCCATGTGTTCTTCTTCATTGGTGTCTTCCATGTCATCTTGCAAAGGATAATTAGAGACCCAATTGCTTTCGCCAAGAGTTTCCCCAACACATGAATCTATGGTATCTACACAAAAACATTCATCAAGACAAGGAGATTTGTTAGCCATTTCAAAAACATTAAATTCAATTTTATCCTCCCCAATTTCGAGCACTAGAGTTCCCTTTTTAACATTAATCACCGCTCCGGCGGTTGCCAAAAATGGTCTGCCAAGAATGATAGGAACATTAGCATCTTCCTCCATCTCTAAAACTACAAAGTCACCCGGGATGTAGTATTTATCAATTTTTACCGGAACATCTTCAAGGACTCCAACGGGGTGCTTCACGGATCTATCCGCCAATTGCAAGGTCATGGAGGTGGGCTTTGGCTCTCCAAGTTGCAACTTCTTACACAAGGAATAGGGCATTAAACTCACGCTAGCCCCCAAGTCACACAATGCTCTTTGCACAAGAGATCCTCCAATGACACAAGGGATAGAGAAACTCCCGGGATCTCTAAGCTTTGGGGGAAACTTGTTTTGTATCAAAGCATTACAGTCTTCACTAACCGCCACGGTTTCACGGTCTTCCAATCTCCTCTTGTTTGATAAAATCTCCTTAAAAAATTTTGCATATGAAGGAATTTCGGTGATGGCATCAAGCAAAGGAATAGAGATGTCCAATTGCTTAATTAAGCTCAAGAACTTGGCTCTTCTTTCTTCCACTTTAGCTTTCTTGAATTTTTGTGGGAATGGAAGTGGTGGTATTTGCTTCAACTTAGGTTCAAGCTCTCGTGTTTCATCTTCCTTTGAATTACATGGGCTTGAATCCTTTCCTTTGTCTTGAATGATAACATCATCCTTCGATTTTTCATCTCCAACTTTCGGCTTCTTCTTTAGAACTTGATCACTAGTGGGCATAGGTGGACCTTCAAGTTGCTTTCCACTCCTAGTGGTGATAGCATTCATGTGCTCCCTTGGATTTTCGGGGCAAGCGGGCAACTTCCCCGTGACTTTGGTACTAGATGTTGAGGCTTGATTTGCTATTTGATTCTCTAGCATCTTGTTATGATCACTCAATTGGTCCAACCTCTCCGTCACTTGTCTAAATCTTTCCTCACTTTGTAATTGGGACTTCGCCATCATTTCCATCATAGCTTCCCAATTCGGTGGAGGTGGAGCTTCCAAAGTAGGTAGTGGTGGCCTTGGTTGAATAGTAGGAACTTGGGGTTGAAATCCTTGATTTGGCCTAAATGGTTGTGTTTGACCCCCTCTAAAATTTTGTTGACCTTGGAATCCTGGAGGTGGGTTTCTATTGCCATAACTTTGAGGATTTGCCGCCCCATTCGGGTTACTCCATGAGAAACCGGGATGGTTTCTTGGTGCATTAGGATTGTAGGCTCCTTGCGGTTGGAATGATTGTTGTTGCCTACCATATCCTACCAGATCAACATGCTCCATAGAATATTGAGAACTCGTAGCATCATTAAAGCATTCTCCCGAGTTGTGTTCTCCTCCACATAAATCACACATCAGACGGGTTTCGAGGGAGAAGAAGTAGTAGAAGCATAGCTCACATTTTGATTTTTGATAGTGATTTGAGCTAGCTTTTGAACCATGGTTGCCACGTTATCCACCTTAGCTGATAAAGCGGTTAATTGCTCTACGTCATGAATACCACCAACAAGTCTTTGAGTAGACCTCTCCGAATACCAAGTAGATCCATTCATAGCAATTTTCTCTAATAATTCTTCAGCTTGAGCGGGTTCAAGAACCTTGAATGAACCTCCTGATGAAGCTTCAACTAAAATCTTTGAATTGTCTAGTAAACCTTCATAGAAAGCCATCATTAAATCCCATCCTTCAATACCATGATGAGGGCATTGTCTTCGTAGTTCCTTAAATCTCTCCCACGACTCGGCTAGAGATTCACTTTGGATTTGCTTGAAATTTTGTATAGCTTTCCTCATCCTTTGAGTCTTCGAGATTGGATAGAACCTCTTCAAAAACTCCCTATGGAGTTGATCCCAACTATCAAAATAATTTGCTGGAAATGAGATAAGCCAACTATGAGCTTTATCCCTCACTGAAAAAGGAAAGAGTCGGAGTTTGATCGCTTCAGCAGGAACTCCGTTCATCTTAAAAGTGCTACAAATCCGGAGGAATTTAGTAATATGAGCATTTGGATCTTCCATGGGTGATCCTCTGAATTGATCCGATGAAACCATTTGTATTATAGCCGGTTTGATTTCGAAATTGTTGGCCTCCACACCCGGAATGTTGATACTATCACGTTCTTCCAAATCGAGTGCAATATAATCCAACATAGCTCTCCTAGCCGGTAGGGGTTGATTAACTCCATTCCCATCACCGTTTCCATTACCATTTCCATTGCCGTTTCCGTTTCCATTTCCACCAAGGTTCAGATTGATATTTCCTTGAGCTTGTGTCATCTTTCGTTGCTTTCTAAGGTACTTTGCTCTCTTTTCAATCTCAAGGTCCAAAGGAAATAATCCTTCTTTCCCCGATGACCGTGTTTGCATGCAACAAGTACCTAAAACACAAGATCACAACTAAACAAAGCAACTTTGTTACGGGTAAGTAAAAATAAAGAAAAATAATGGATTAGACTCCTAGAATAAAACTTTCACTAATGTCAATACTTAAACGCCACTTCCCCGACAACGACGCCAATTTGATTACAACATATTTTTATAACAATTCAAATACCTGGAGTATTCCGGGGTATCGATCCACAGGGAAGCGGGGCTCATCGAACACTAGTTACTAATATACTCATGTGAAGCTAATCCTAACGAAAATGAAGTTTGAACGATTGCAAATATCAAAATAAACGAGAATAAATAGGGCTAGTTGATGAAAACAAATAGAGAGAGAGATGGGATTTCCGGGTTTAGGTGTTTAGTCTCCTAATGCCAAACTAAGGTGAGATATCTAATATGGGTAAGACAAGTGTTCAAGATGCACTCATAAGAGGAATTATTCCCGTAATTCCAACAAGATAAGGGATAGAACAAGCATAAAAAACAACAATACTAAACACTCTTTTCCAAGAGGTGAAAGCAAGATGCAAATGTGGATCAAGCAAATGAAGCAAGCAATTGGATCCTTAATCAAGCATCATCAACATTAAACACAAATGCATAACAAGTCATAAACCCAAATGTAGATATAACATTGAAATATAAAGAACAAAGGCAAAGGATTCATCAACACCTTTCACCCGAAAATCCCAAAATACTTTAGCCAATCATGGCTAGGATAGAATTCAAAGCTCAAGTAATAAAGAGTTTACAAAGACTAGAAAGTAAAGGAAAGGAAAAGAAATTCTCCCAAATCTAGCTTTCCAAGCTTTCCTTCTTCCTCCCTAAGCCTTCATAGCTCCTTGAGATGACTATCTTCTTCTCCAAGAATGGTGGATCCCTCCTTCACTCCATGGGAGAGACAACACCTTGCTCTAACTCCTATTTGCATCCTAAAAACGCAGCTTAGCTCTAAGGTTCTTGGAAAATGAGCTTTATATAGTGGGAGCACAAAATAGGGGCAAAATTGGCTTTTTCGCCACTGTACTGCGCAAAATTCTTGACGCGTCGAGATAGGGGCTCAACGCGTCGAGCCTGTGTTGGCTCAATTCTTCGTGCGTTGAAGTGTTTTGTCGCAACAGGCGGGATTCCGGACACGTCCAACTCTAAAATCAGCATTCTTCGTTCGTTTTGACTCCAAACATGCCTTCCATCGTCCTTTGCTTTGCGTTTGATCTAAAATTGCTTCAAAATACCAACAAACGCCTTAAAAGCACCAAAATCATGAATAAGCTGTGCCTACACTAGAAAGCAAGGAAACATGAATTGGAGGCGACAAAATAGTACATTTATGCACAAATGAGGTCATATCAGTAAGCATCTATCTCTAGGAATATACCTTGCATCACGTTATTTTCATAATCTTTATACAAGTTCTTATGTTATTCTTTTGGGGATCTTTTGGGAAAAAAATGATCAAGGTGGAGGTGAAGCTTTGTGAGGAGGTTTGAGAGTTCTTGGGTGAAGTGTGCTTCAAGAGGTAACAGCTATGTCCACCAAAATCTATTTTCACACTCTCAATCTATGATATTATTTGGTGTATTGGAATCCTGATGATTTCTTTGCTGTTAGCCTATTTCTTGTTGTCTGTGAAGTCATTATTGATGGATTTATGAACTTGTGTTCTTGATCATTTTCTTATTGATGTTGTGGATATTTGTTGGTATGGATTCCTTGTTTATTTGGCTTCTGGGAGTTATAATCTGAGTAATCTGATCCTATTTTTGTATTCTGATCTGAACATTCGTATTCTATCTGAGTCTGTGATATGAGGTTTGGGTTTGCCCTTGCGGAGTACCCCAACGGTATAATGTGTCCCGCTGGAGTCTTCCGTAAGTAGGACACGGTGAGGGTTGGTGGAAGAGGGAGTTCCGCTGAGGTGATCCGCATCCTTCTTGCGGAGGAGTGCGGCGGAGGACGGTGATCCGCTTG
>CM008332.1:23338212-23350922 GCA_002525835.2 Ipomoea batatas
GATGGACTGTTTCAGCGGAACCTATCTCAGTCAGGATGCAGTCAAAACAGTCAAATAGATTTAATCTCACATATTTATTTTATGTGGACATCATATTATTTCAGATTTAATGTTATGTGACTCTCATTAAATTGAGGATTTTCAGCAGCTACATTTGTGAAGTTGGTTAAGGATTTCTATGCTATATAAAGGATGGATTTGAAGCTCATTAATTCGAATACTCTTCCAGATTCTAAAGCAGAGCTTCTTAACGTGAACGCTAACAGTATTATGTTGATGAATTAATGTCACTTTGATGGTGTCTTTGATACTGAGTCGTGATTGATGATTATTGAAGAATTTCTGGTTTGCAGCTAACCAATTCAAGTGTAGATGATGAAGGATGTGTTGGTTTAGGACCATTGTATGTTTGGGCATATATTCAAACTGTTGTAACCTTGGTGATCATCTAGTGGATTGGGCAAACGCTAAGTAGCCCCTCAGACGTAGGAGTTTTAGCTCCGAACTGCGTAATCATTTCTTGTGTCCAGGTTCAATTCTTTTACTTATGCTTTTATATTTATTTGTCTTTCAGAATAATCTAATCTGGACTAATAATTATAAAAATGTTAATTATTTTTTATTCCGAACCCTTAAGCCTTGCATTCAAGATCAACGATACTTTTACAATTGGTATCAGAGCTCGGGGACTTAATCTATTAGTCTAACCAATCTGGCGATCTCGTGTTTCTTGAACACAAGTGTTTGATGCTTTTTGGGTGTTATCTTTTTGCTTCTAGCGTGGTCTTTTTGTTCTGTCTCACCGTGTGTTGAGTGTGTCAGGATGGATAGGGATAAATCTCATTCCGAGTTAACAGGTGACAACTATTCCTATTGTAAAGCTCGAACAAGGATGCATCTCAAAGCATAGGGTGAATTGATCTGGAGAGTCGTCCTAACTGGTTGGGAACATCCCACTAAAGCGGGTGAAACAGAAAATGATTCTAAAGTTCTCAAACTCGAAGTTGAATGGGATGCAACTGAAAGAATCCTCGCCGGATATAATAATAAAGCCCTTGACATTATTTATTCACTAATGCATGAAAGTCAATTCACTTTGGTGACAGGTTGTGACTCTGCAAAAGCTGCGTGGGAAATATTGGAAACTATCTAAGAAGGCACAGACTCGGTAAGACAATCGAAGTTACAACTAGTCCATTCGGTTTTTGAAGATCTATGAATGAACGAGAACGAGAACATTGTAAGTTTCAATGAACGTGTTCAAGAACATGCAAATCGAGCTGCTATGCTAGGCAAGCCATTTTCCCAACAAAAGCTGGTTAAGAAAATCTTGCGTTCTCTACCACATCGCTTTCAACTGAAGGTGACCGCTATCCAAGAAAGCACAGGTTGGGAAAATAAAACTATTGCAGCGTTGATGGGAAGTCTCAAGACTTACGAAATGGAGATCCTTACTGATCATACAAAGAAACAGAAGTCTGTTGCATTCAACGCTGAAGGACATGATTTTGAATTACCTAATACAGATGAGCTGTCTGATGATCCTGTTGTTTTATTATCTAAACATTTTTCTAAAATTTTGAAGCACTTAAGCAAAAAAATTACACTCAAGATGGTAAGGCACAAAATCTGAAAGGGATCAACTCGAACACTTCAAAGGGTGTGGCAAAACCTCGAGCATCAAATTCAAAAGCATTTGGCTCACGCACTGCTAAACCAAAAGACAAAGCAAATAAGGGCATGAATGCGAAGGATTTAGACATGTTCAGGCTGAATGTGCTACATACTTACGAAGAAAGAAGTCCATGTCGGCCCTAACCTGGAGCGACGATGAACCTGAATCAGAAGCGGCTGAATTAGACACTGAAGAAATATCTGGAAATTTCGTGGCTTTCACTGCTATAGCTAACATTGACCCTGACGCAGAAGAACATGCTGATTTAGACGGCGGAGAATATAATTAGTTGAAGATCGCGAGTTACCTCATGTGTCTTACGAATTAGAATACAAAAAATTGTAGTCCAAATGAGAGGTTTTAATTAAAGTTCATTGTTCTTTGTCTAGTCAGATTGGAATATTAAAAAATGCCAGAAAAGTGTACAAAAGTCAAGTTGTTGATAAAGAAACCCTTCTGAAGGCGAAATCGTGAGGAAAAGCTAAAACAGGAGTTGGACACTCTCAAAAGGCGTATCAAGATGATGGACACCACGTCTACTCTTGATGAAATTCTTGATTCAGGAAGACAAACCATTACCAAGTTTGGGCTTGGATTCACAGGTCACAAAAACAAAGATACAATCTTTGTTAAAGAATCTGGACCGAGTTATGACATTCCCGAATCCAGTTCAACTCAACAACGCTATGTTAAAGAATCTAGATCAGATCATGACATTCTCAAATCCAGTTCAACTCAACAAGGCTATTGTAATGTATTGTACTCAAATTATACTCGCAAGAGATATAACCCTATCTGTCACTATTGCAGGGTTCGTGGCCATACCAGACCAGAATGCCTTTATTTCTATAAGGATCAAAGGGTTGAGAAATACACTCACAAGCGCATTGCACCATTTGTAAAACAAGTTTGGGTCAGGAAAGCAGATTTTAAAACCCAGAAAATACCAAATGCACCACAAGGGAAAAGTGTTACTCAAGAACTAGTGGAAGGTGTAGAGAATCTGAAAATTCAAGATTGAAGGGTCAACATTGAAATAAACCAGGTATTTTATAATTCAATAAGTTATTTTTTTCTTAATAAATTTTTGTTCTTTGGTACAGATCCATAACTTTGTTTAGAGGTGGAATCTCAAACCCTAAAATTCTTTCGACATCTTTGCGTCATTAGAAGCTGCGGAAAAACTTTCTTTGGGAGTATTTGGTCACTTCTAATTCTTATTCTTTATTTGGTATTTTCTCAATACCTGAATTTTGGTTTTTTTTGGTCATTTAACCGTTATTTATGCTTTCATTATCGGCTCCTAAATCTGTCTTTTAATTATGCATTCTACTCATTATTATGATATTTTGAGTATATCTGATGTATTACCTGCTCCATCTTTATCAGTTTCTGATTCAGTAGTACCTGGCACTGTTTCTATTCCTATATCTGTTCCTGATGCTTCACACTCTGTTTTCGATTCTGGATTAACAAGCTATGTCTCTTTGTCTATTCCAATAGTCTCTAGCTCTATTGTTGTCTCTACTCTAGTGTGCCTTGTTTCGGTCTCTGTTTTTACATGCTATATGCCTATCGTTGCGTCTGTCACTGTTCCAAGCTCCACTACTTCAGTATCTTGGTCTGCCAGTACTACCGAATTATTATTTGAATTAATCTCTTTTTTACATGTTCCTTGCTTTGGTATGTTTGTGTTTGTGCCTCTTATCCAGGTGCCTACTGATCAAGCGTTTCATAAAGTCAAAGGCTAAGCACCTGTTGCTATTTCAGGAAAAAGAAAATTAGTTGAATCAGATGAATTGATTTTTATTGGATAAAAGAGGAAAGGAAAGAGAGCAATGACTACTCCAACACCTCGCATGACTCGATCCAAAACAGCTCCTAGCTCTGTAATTGGTTCTATCAGCCCTGTTGTTGATCCTGTTACGCCTCCTACAAGCTCCAAAGTTGAAAAATTAAAGTCAATATTGCGAGATCCGAAGCTGATGAATTTATGGAAAACTCATTGTCAAAGAGAATTGTTGCTTCAGAAGGATATTGATCTGGATGTTATTGCAACATCATTCCTCTACATAAAGACCATGATCTACTCCAGACTGTTAATAGGAGAGTAATTAATAAGGGAAAACACGGAATGCAAAATACTAATTAAAATAAGGAAACTACTTGATTAGGATGTTATGCATGATTTTAGGGATGTATTTATGGTATAATAAGATTCTCTATTTCCATTATTTACTTATTTATTTATTTATTATTGGGTTTTTTAATTAGTACATATTTCAACAGTTGACTTTCATTTGTTTCGTATGTCATCATGTCGACGATACTGAGGTGTGTGCACTTTTATTCTCTATCGTTTGCACTTTATTATGCTTTGGACAACTACACAATATTACCCGTGTGTGCACTTGTGTTGTGCATATATTGGTTGTTTACCTGGGTGTGTGCATTCGTGTGTACTATTTGGGTTGCACTCTCGTGCGTACTATCGCTGAGGTGAGAACTGCGACCAAATCTGTTGCGTTCATCTTGTAAAATCAACAATCAATAGCAGCCCTCATAAGCAAAACACGTTGTGGCAAAGTGGTAATTTGCATTTAAAATCTAAACTTAATACACACGTTGAGGGACATTATCAAGATTATCATAATGCCTAAACTGCACAAACCCATCTAACGCACCACTCCGGCGACGACAACGACGAAGGAAATTTCTACTATTCAAGAATTTTTTGCTACAAACAATCAATTTTCACTACCAAAAATGGATACGGAACAAAGCAAGGATGTTAATGCTGGCAAAACCTGAACTAAAAGAGGTAAAAATTTTATATTTTTTGTTTCTTTCGCATTTTAAATGTAATATTTACTACAATGCTACAATGCGCAAGCAATTTTTGAGAAAGTATGAACATAGTAAGCTATCCAAAAACATAAAAAACATATAAACGACTTGATCATTTTGCTTGCTAGTAATCTGTAGTTTGCAAGTAATTTAGGTTATATATGCAGGTAATCGTCTATAAATGTGCGTCTAGGCTTGTCTGGGTCAAAGTGACAGTTAATGTTCACTCTGTAACAACTATAGTGTATTTTTGCATTTAGTTAATAATATAAATGCAACTAATATGACCACCCTAATTGTGCAAGTACATACTCTTATGTGTTATTGTAGAACACCTAAACCTCACTGTGAGAGTAATTGTGTTATAGATTAGTCAATTTGTGTTATACATTAGTCAATATTAACACACTATGTGCATGCAAAGTTTATGAAAAATGTGGTGTGCAAGTAGTTTAGGTTATATGTGCAAGTAATCATCTTTAGGTGTGCATCTAGACTTGTCTAAGTCAAAGTGATAGTTAATGTTTACTCTACAACAACTATAGTCTATTATTGCATTTAGTTAACAATATAAATGCAACTAATATTACCACCCCTAACTGTGCAAGTAAATACTCTTATGTGTTAATGTAGAACACCTAGACCTCACTGTGAGAGTAGTTGTGTTATAGATTACTCAACATTAACACACTATGTGCATGTAAAAGCTAGTTTATAGAAAATGTGGTGTGCAAGTAGTTTAGGTTATATGTGCAAGTAATCATATTTAAATGTGCACCTAGACTTGCCTGGCTCAAAATGACAATTATTGTTTACTCTGCAACAACTGTAGTCTATTACTGCATTTAGTTAACAATATAAATGCAACTAATATTACCACCCCTAACTGTGTAAGTACATACTCTTATATACTAATATGGATCATATAAATATAACTAATTTTGCAAGTCTACTGTGTAAATAACTTTTATAGGGGCAAAGAGGTGCACTAAAGGGACCAGAAAGTCTAAGCGACAAACAAAAAATTAAAAAAGCAGCCAGAGATAGAAGTAGTTCAGAACTCACCTGAAGATGACTTAGAAAAGAGTGAACAACCAGCTAGTGGATCTAACCCAGATGTCAATCGTCAAGATGATGAAGAGAGTGAACAACCATCCGCTAGATCTGAACCAGATGTGAATACTCAATAAGTTGAAGGAAGTGAAGACTCCGAGCAAGATGAGGACAAAAACACAAACACCGAGTATTCTGATGCTACTTACCCATCACTATCAACAAGGGAAACCCCATACCAACTGACACAACATTTAAAGAAATTAAATGATGCACAATCCCAGAGTTTGAGAGATATGGGTTTTGATCACTTAAGAGAGCAGCAGATTTCTAGAATACCTGGAAAGCTGGCATGGTGGCTCCTTACCAACTTTGATGCACGAAGTTGTTCTCTACGTGTGCAAGATGGAAAAGAGTTGCACATTACAGAGGAAGATGTTGCCCTAACACTGGGGTTCCCGCGTGGAAATATCAGAATTGAGAAAAGAACTAAAGGAAATGAAGACACTACATTAGTTGAGGAATAGAAGCAACAATTGCACAGGACCGATCTCTCTATAACACCTACTAAACTGTGTAAGACAATGGTGGCATGCAGGGATGGAGGAGAATGGTTCAAGCGTCATCTTGCCATACTGATTGCTACCATGTTTGTAGAGAGCAACTCGTCTAGCTCTGTGAACACAAATCTGATAAAAAAACTTTGAAGATGTCACAAAGATAGGTGATTTGAATTGGTGTAAGTATATACGTAGAACACTTGTCAGTAGTAAGGTTGCGTGGACAAAGAATACATCTCAGAAGTTCATTAGCCCAATAATATTCTTGACAGTAAGATGCTTTAACAATGACCAAAAAAATAGAAGGATTACTATACCATAACTAAAGAATATTTTATACATTTTGCAGGTTTTTTATGTTGATAGGGTAGTGCTTTACAACAGGCCAGTACCTAGGCAATTGCCAGCATTCAAAGGATGGAGCACACGACTATTGAACCAGAGGGAGAAGAATGAAATTAGTCTGGTGGCTTTGGATACGGGTACATTGATGAACCACAACAACCCCTGAAAGCCATTAAAGACAAGAAATCAGCAAAGAGTGAAGAAGGACTGCAGGTAAAGAATGTTAATCTCATGTTATGCAACTAGATTGCGTTACATGTGCATGAACATATTAATAATATTGCACACAGAATTTAGTCTCCATATAATACTGAGTGATGTGAAACTAATTTAAATTATATGTGCATGTATTACTAAGAAATTATGCACACACATTATTTCTATATATTACTCATTGTTTTATTAATACATACCTATAGTAACTATAATTCTCATATGTACTACCAAAAAAAAAACTATATGCAACGATTTGCAGAGAAAATAAAACTGTTGGCAACAACAATGCTTGAGGTGATGACAATTGCACAAGAGGCACCACAGCGCACCGTGGATGATCCTAATTTTAAACAGATGGTGGAATCTGCCCAAAAATTATTGGGAATACCAAACCCGGAGATTGAGTTAACTAAAGAGAATGAGGAATTCTGGAACAACCCAGAATTCATTGCAGCTTTTGATGAGATCGATAATGCAATTGCTAGGAGAGAGCAATACAGGGCTAAGATAGCAGAAAGACCGAGCTTCAACTTAGGGATGACTCCAGATGAAGTTGATAGTGTAATCCGTCGTGTCAAAAAACTGCAACACAATAAAATGCTCATAGCCAAGAACAAAATGCGATAGATGCTAAATTTAACACCCCTACTAGACCTTCTACTGAGAAAACACCAAATCTTACACAGCAGACACCAACTGAGGACCAGACACAACCTGGTGAACAATAGGAGAATGTTGATGAGATAATGACACTTTAACAAACCAAGTGCATCATTAGTCTATACTAGTTAACAACTATAGTGTATTTTTGCATTTAGTTAACAATATAAATGCAACTAATATGACGACCATAACTGTGCAAGTACATACTCTTATGTGTTACTGTACAACACCTAAATTTTACTGTGAGACTACTTGTTTTATAGATTTGTCAAAATTAGCACACTATGTGCATGCAAAAGTTTATGGAAAATGTGGTGTGCAAGTAGTTTAGGTTATATGTGCAAGTAATCATCTTTAGATGTGCACCTAGACTTTTTTGGGTCAAAGTGACAGTTAATGTTCACTCTGCAACAACTATAGTGTATTTTTGCATTTAGTTAACAATATTAATGCAACTAATATGACGACCCTAACTGTGCAAGTACATACTCTTATGTGTTAATGTAAAACACCTAGACCTTACTGAATGAGTAATTGTGTTATAGATTAGTCAATATTAACACACTATGTGCATACAAAAGTTTATGAAAAATATGGTGTGCAAGTAGTTTAGGTTATATGTGCAACTAATCATCTTTAGATGTGCACCTAGACTTGTCTGGTTGAAAGTGATAGTTAATGTTTACTGTTGCATCATTAGTCAATACTAGTTGTAGTTTGTGTTAAATATAGATGCACTTTACACTATATTCAGTTTCATAAAATACTCTTTTTATTTTGAAACACATGATAACTTAATACAAATATATATATATATATATATATATATATGAAAACATGATAGATGATGCCACAGGAAACACAACAAATAGGGCAAGATGATGAAGAACAACATCCTATAGAAATGCTGATAAGTGCAATTTTTATACATTATTTTATTATATTTTATTTAATAATTTTATCATGGTTGAAAAAATCGCTAGGCGCTCCCTAGGCGCTCGGGGAGCGCCTAGCGCCTAAGACGCCTAGCCGGGGATTAATCGGCGCCTAGGCGCCCGTGTATTTTTTTATTTTATTTTTTATTTTTTAAAATTTTGTTTAAGTATTTTTAATTTTTTAAAGACTAATAATTATAAATTATATAATACTTTAATCGTTAATACTAAAATATTAAATATTAACCTAAAAAATATCTAAAGTTTGTACAATTTAGGATTATTTCGCTAAAAACGATGTTGTTTTGAGTGAAATAACCCATTAAAAAAAAAAGAACAATAGTTAATCGACCGACTGGAAGGCGTAGTTGGTCTAGTCGACGCCTAGGCGGTCAGTGCCTAAGCGGCCTAGGCGCTGCTTTGGCGGCCTAGGCGGCCTAGGCGGTCACCTAGCCGGCCATCCGCCTAGACCACCATTTAATGTGATACGCTAGGCGGTCGACCAACGCCTAGCGTCTAGGCGGGGATTAATCGGCGCCTATGCGGGATTTTTGCAACACTGATTTTTATTATATAGTTATATTTTATGGCTAATTTTATTAATTATTACATTTGTATTTACTTTATATCTATCCAAATACTTATAAATAAATTAATAAAATTTTAATGAATTTTGCAGTTGGGTTAATATTAATAAGTTAGATGACGGTCTGTAGTTTTGTGCGTAGGGTTGAGGTGTCAAAAGATATTTATATGATAAAACGAAAATTCAGTGACTCCCCGAGTGTCGGTCTCGAAGGAAGGACGTGGAGGTGTGTCAAGTGTTCGGGAGTTTACTTGATTGGGTCATGCATTGGATTCGAGTGTGGTGTTGGGTGGATTGTGAATGAAAGGAGTTCATAAAGTTTGGTTTGATTGTAAGAGAGTAGTAAAGTAAAAGAGTTTGTAAATAAGTAAAAAGGGTGTTGCAAGTATGTAAAAGGGGTAGGGAATTGATAGTGTTCATGTATGTTGCATTGTGGTGTGACTAAGGTAATGGATAGATAATGCAAGGATGTTGGCTATTCAAGAGTGTGTTGTCTTAATCATTTTCCACCTTTGTGTACTAAGGCTTCTTGACTAAGGAGTGCCTTCAAGCATCCAAAGCTCTAAGAGGAATTTTATCAAACACTTAAGCTACACACTATCCTACTATTCTTGAGAAGTCCATACGAACTATGATTGTGTCAAGCTTCAAATCCTAACTCTAATCAAAGACATGAAAGAGTCAAGAGCTCAATCTCTCATCTAGATTGGCCAAATCCAAACAAGATCTCATCAACACAACAATCAATAGACAAGAATAGATAATCCAACAACATAAGCATATGAATCCAAGATATAGAGATAAGATCATCACACTAGCAACATTCAATCACACAATCCAAATCCCTAGATTAAACTAGCCACTCATGATATGAAATTCAACATAAAAGCTAATTTAATCCAAGAACAAGATAACTAAATATTATAGAAATGAAATAGAGATCACCTAGAGTGAAGTAAATCTTCAATCCAAGCTTGGTAGTCTTCTACAATGGAGATTGATCTAATCTAAGAAATGAAAAACTAAGAAAAATGGAGAAAGTTCTCCAAAGGAAAAACTAAGAAAGGGAAAACTAAATTTCTGGGAACCTCCTCTGAAAATCTACCAAAGGGGTTTAAATAGTCTCCGAAAAGGCAACCCTAATCCAAATTCACGCAGTGCAGTCTCCACGCCTGCTCACACGCGTGTGAGTGTGCGTGGGAGGCTACTGGATTATTTCCACGCATGTTCACATGCGTGTGGCCATCCTGTTGGGTCCTCCAGGGCTCCGTTCTTGCCTGGTTCGCTCTTTAAGCTCAACTTTTGCTCCTATTTGCTCCCGAGGCTCCGGTTTCACCTCCTTTAGGCTAAAAGTAGCTTCTGTGTGTTGGTTAGTGATTTTCAAGCATTTATGAGCATAATTTATCATGTAAGGATGCTATAGACGTGACAAAACACCCTAATATGAGCTTGATTTAAGGGTATCTCGGAGGCTTATCATTAGACTAATTTTATTTAAGCTTTAATTTATAAAAATGTGGTATTTAAGTACAAGTAGATTTATTACGTGTCTCGGCCGTTGCCCTATGTGCGGCATATGTAAAGAAGTTTCAGGGCCAGTCAATAACATCGCGAGAAAAGAGATCGCAGGGCATCTTATTTTGCCATGGTAGCGCATAAGTTAAGGGAGAAGTAGTTGGAGGCTAGACAATATAAATAGAGGGATTTTGTGAAGGGGAAAGCATCAAATCACTCCGGAGCAATTCCGGTCAGTACGGCTGAGTTTGGTTTCTCAGCGACGATTTTCCTTTGGCGTAGTAGCTCAACAATTTCCTCGGCAACTTGTCTCAGTATCAACAGTCTAGTTTCTCCTCTAATTCTTAATTTATTATTAAGTTATTTGCACTGTATGATGTGTTGCTATTTGGAGAATGGAATACGCAATAATTATGATGTTTAGTTGGTAATGTTAAAGCCTCTAAGCATTGTGAAGTTTAGTTGTGAAGTTGTAAATTTGGATAGTAGTTTTCACATGGTCAGCAAATTAATTCAATTTTACAATTCCAATTCTTTGCAACAACATAATCAATTACGGCAATTCTTTTTCCCTTTCTTTATTCTTTATTTTTGGCTATTCGTCTTGTGATAACTTTTTGAACAAATGATGGTGTGTGAACTACTTTCTATTGAACCAATTATGAGCTGTTAACTATTTTTCTAGGGATGTGATGAAATTACCATAAAATCTTTGCTTCAATTTAAGTTTAATTTTGCCAACTGAGTTATGTTTTATCCTTTGGTCGTAAATGGTTAATTGATTGTGTTATGGGGTGATCAACTTTAACATCATATAATTAAACTATTTGAGGGAATTTCTAGAGTAGAAATCATGCCTATTAATTTTATGCTCCTAAGGGTAAACGAGTAGATAATTTGATTATCTTATTAGATTGATTATTTGGTTCATAACCCGGGTATTCCGTAAGTTCTTCTAGGCTAAATGGGTTTTAATTATTTGAATAAATGTCTTAAGCATACGAATGATTAAAGCACGTGACTGATTATGAATGCCATACGGATTAGTCATATAGCAGTTAGAACGAACCCTTAATTTGGTTGGCAAGTTAAACAAATCTGCAAAATAAGTAATGTTAATTGATTCATGTTCCTAGTCTTTTATCCCCTTGTTGCTAATTCATTTCGTGGTTATTCAATTATTTTTCATGCCTTCATTCTTTTCACTTGCAGTTTTATGTGGTTAAGTACACTTTGATTCTCAATTAGCTTTGAACACTTTAAATTGTCAATTTAATTGTAAGTCATTAAATTGCATTGTTACAATTCCCTGTGAGTTCGACCATTGCCTTTGCACACTATTACTACAGTGATTCGTGCACTTGCGAGGACTTATTAAAATTGTCCATCAAATGCAAACTGAACAGAATGCACCAATACCCAGGAACAAGGATGGAAAGATGACAAGTCAAGGCCACAAATCCTCTGAAATCCCCTTACTTAACAAGGCAAATTGACACGAAACGACCATGGACTACAACTGAAAAAATCATTGGCAAATGGGTTCTGCAAAATGAAAATATTGATCTGTAAGAATCTATATCTAACACCTATGTTGGACATCGATATATGACCATTTCTAATATATATATTTGAAAATTTTGTCTACAAACAGAACAAGAATTATTTTGAAACATGGTGCATACGCAGTGATTTGGGATGACATATTATCCCTCAACAAGAATGAGGAGATTAAGGTTGGAACTATTGATGCTTGGTCTGCAATTCTGAACCAGAAGGAAAAGGCTCGTAGCAGCAACTCACCGTGCAGGTTTTTTGCATCAACATTTGTGTGCGTAAGTTTGACAACCACTATAAAGACCTTTCAGAAATAAAATACATATTTGTAACATACAAACTAACATCTACATTTTACTCCAGCTTTACACAGTTGTAGCACCTTATGGCGATGATGCATTGAGATCTAAGAGATTTTCAGAAAGAATGGATGATGAAATTAGGCTAACAGGAGGATTGAATCTTGAAGATATTGACTTGGTAAGCTACAAAGAATACATATGTTAAAAGTGCACCTAATATATATCAACATTGCATTAAAGTACATCTAAATGAGCAACTAACATACTAATTGTATGCATTCCAATTTCCAACAGTTTCTCTTCCCAATTGTCCACTTTGAACACTACTATGTGCTTACCATAAATGTGGAGAACAAACGATTTGACATCTTGGACAATTCATCGGCTGAAAGCCCCAAGAATGAGAAGTATGGAGATGTACCAACAACACTGGTAATGTTACTATCCAAATTTCAT
>CM008332.1:23384952-23399453 GCA_002525835.2 Ipomoea batatas
ATCTTGTTCCAGAGAAAGACGGCGTCATTCTCCGTGACCGTGAACTCGTAGTCCCCCTCCGACAGCTCACCCTCCTTCACCGAGCTGACCAAAGATTTCCCGACAAGCAGCCGCTGCCCGACGACCATCGTGTCGGTCGGGTAGTCAAAGCTTTCCCATAAAGAGTTGTTGGAGGAATCCAGTAGAACTAGATTTCCAGAGTCTCGGAGCTCCAAGGAGGAAACAGAGACATTTGGCGAAGAAAAGGGGGGAACTGACCAGATAGGTTTGCCGGAATCATTATCATAAAGCGCAAGGCCACGGCGGGAGAGACGGAGCTGGGCAGAGTCGGAGACAGGGTTGTTGCGATTGGCGGCCCAAACAACAGTGTGAGAAAGGGTATGGATGACAACAAAGTAGTATAAACGCTCCTCGGTCTTGACGTTTGTAACGGCGGCGCGGAAGGTGGAATTGGGGGAGGACAAGAAGGCGCCGGAAGTATCAATGAATCCGTTGAAGGAAGCGGTGAAGTTAGGGGGTATGGGATGGAAGGCAAGCGGTCCAGAGAGGGAGAGCGTGCAAGATAAGAGGAGGATAGAGATGATGAAGAAGAAAGATAAGGATGAGGAAGGTGAAGGAGAGGCCCCCATGGCCATGCATAAGAAATAATAATGGGAATATATATTTTGGATTTTTGGTATTGGAGTCAG
This sequence comes from Ipomoea batatas, assembly GCA_002525835.2. Classification (NCBI taxonomy): domain Eukaryota; kingdom Viridiplantae; phylum Streptophyta; class Magnoliopsida; order Solanales; family Convolvulaceae; genus Ipomoea; species Ipomoea batatas. The sequence goes on from CM008332.1 coordinate 23,385,642, forward strand.
AACTGAGAAATGGCCTGGGGATGATTGATATTTGGGTTGCTTCGTCGTATAGCCATATAATAGGGAATAGGGAAGGAAGGGGCGTTTGAAAATGGAAAGGCTTAGGTTGTACGTGTAGCTAGAGACAAGTGGGTTGAGAAAGTATGAGGATGGAGGGTGATAGCTGATGAAAATGACGGGGAAATGGAATGGGGACAAAGAGATTTGGAATGGAATGGGATGGGATGAGAGTTGACTTTAGATGAGTCAGTGTGAACTGGCGGTATGTCTAATGTCTATACAAAGAGAGAGACGGTGGTTACAGGTAGCGACGGCTAGTCAACGTGGTTGCCACGTCCGCTAACTCAGATCTAACATGGATCAGGGGCGGATCGGACATACAAATGATTATATTCAAACATGATTTTTTTAATTTTTAAAAACTTATAAAGTGATAATAAAATTTTGGGTCAAACTTGTGTGAGACTGTCTCATGGATCTTTATTCGTGAGACGGTCGGGTCGGGTCGGGTCGAAGTAAAATGCACATGTCATATTTATATGTGCAAATATCATACTTATATACTCAAATGTAATACTAATCAATAATACAATTTTTGTTACTTATAAGAGAAAAAAATAATACATTTTTCATGATAAGTAATGTTGAGGAGTGCCCCTTACTTATAAGGGAAAATATAATACTTTTGATGAAAATGTAATACTTTTAAATCAAATTGTAAAAGTATTGTATTTTCTCTTAAAAGTATTACATTTACCCTTATAAGTAACAAAATTTTTATTCTTGATTAGTATTCCATTTGAACATATAAGTATGACATTTGCATTTTGACCCTACCCGACATGTCTCACGGTGAGACGGTCTCACACAAGTTTTTGCCTAAAATTTTAAAGAATTTGTATAAAAATCTTTTACACTTTTGTAAACTCTTTACCCGTCTATAAAGTTTTATATCACAAACACTTATAATATTTTATTAATTTTTACAAATTTATTTATTTTAAAAAATTTATCAAAAGTCATTAAAACACTAAATTTAATACATCATTACAAATTTTTACTAAATATTATCTATTATCTTATTAAATTTTTATAATATATCATATATTTTTAAAAATTTTAAATAAATTTATGTATTTCTTTTTTTTTTTTTTGAGGAAAAATTTATGTATTTCAATTCAAATAAAATAAAATAAAATTTGTTGCCACGAAAATATAGTATACTATAAATTTAAAGGCAATATTTATTTTACGATATAAGACTACGAATTAAAACATTTATTTTGTTAAGACAATTATCAATTGGTTGGTATTGCTTTCATTGATATCTATTAATACTTATTACTTATATTTTATTTTTTAAAAAAAAGCTTTTATGGTATATCATATATTTTGATATGTACACTTCTGTACTAGTGGGAGCTTCTAGAACTTGAACTTGAACGAGAGCTTCTGTAATTTGAACTTAAAATGGAGCTTCTGAAAAATGAACTTGAACGGGAGCCTTTTAAGTCTTAACCCTCACGCATTTTTTGGGATTTCTCTATAGTGTCAAAGAAATACAAAAGCATTAATGAAATATAAACATGCATAACATATGTATTGAAATCAATAAGAACAACAGTCTTACCAATCTTGCTCTAACATTAGGATCTTCGAAACATTTTCTTTAATTATGTCATTTCCTACATATGGTGCAGTGAATGTTAACCTGACTACGTTTGAGATGTATTTCATCGTTGGTTAACTCATCTCCTCCTTCCTTTCTCAAATTTTTGGGTCTTCTAGCCTTTGTAGTGTATAGAGGTGGCAGATGTGGTTCTCGATAAGAAACATGCCATTCTAATGGACCTGCCATTGGCTTGATACTACCTCCATATGATTTCAGATAATTCTCAACAAAGTATGCTGGATGCACAAAATTATTGATAGGGCCATAACCATTTTTCATCCAAATTGCACATATGGCATGCCTACATGGAATACCAATCAATTTCCAACTTCTACATGTGCAAGTAAACCTACCCAAATCAACTTCATGTTGCTTCAAAACCTACCCAAGTCGTTATCCCCCCCCCCACCCCCTAACCTCAAAAGAGGTTGTCATCATATTGAATTCCTACATAACCCCCAACTATTTTTTTAGTTTGACTAGTTTTATGTAATATTCTAGGACAAATAGGTGAAGTCCATTTTAAAGTTTGTTTCCTACATTCAAACAACCTAGCCATTATCAATTTTCTCAATGTCTCAAGACAAGTAATTAAAGGCTATTGCCTATCATCTAAAATTACAACATTATATCATTCGCAAATGTTGTTCACTAAAATACCACAATGAGCATAATAAGTGGTGAAATGAGACCTGGACCACTCTTATGGTTGTTTGTCATAGAGCCACTCATATGCTTTAGAATCAATATCAATTTTTTCATAGCAGCAGTGAAAGTGTTAAAAGTGGTAGACCTTGCAGCATCCCATAAAACATCATTGATAGCTTTTCCAGTAAATCCAACTTGCTTCTTATTTCCATGTAAATGTCTTACATAGAATCTATGAGTTGCTCCATGAATAACTTATAATTAAGCCCTTTTTCTTATCTAAGGCAAATATTGAAATGATTACACTAATATCATTTAGTGTATTAAACCGTTTGAAAAAAGAAAAATAGAAAATACCTGAGATAAATGTGAGGTTTAACTCATAAGCAAGAGTGATAGAGAGTTTCCTTTTTAAAAAGTTTTAAAACTAGCTCCAATAATCCTTTGTCTCACCTTCAACTATAGCATAAGCTAAAGGGAAAATTGAGTCATCACCATCTACCCCAATAGCTAATAACAACTACCCCCGTATATTCCCTTCAAGTGGCAGCCATCAACTCCAATGATAGACCTACATAATTTAAATCCGTATTTGCATGCTTCCCAACACATACATATAAAACCTTACAAATCTTTGCCTTCATATAACACATCACTTAGTTTTACATGACAACTACTCCCTGGATTAGTCCTTTGAATCTCTAATCAATAACTCCATAATCTATTGAAGTTTTCATCCTCATCCCTATCAATAATGGCCCTTGCTTTCTTGTGTTCACTATATGCTTGCCGCATAGAAAGATAAAACACTTCCTTGGTAGACACTGTCTCCAGAAACTCCCTAGTTTTCCATCCAGTATGTCCTGCAATTTCATGCTTCCATGTTTTAGCAATCCTACTTAGTTAACCATGTAATTGTTGCGAGCCCAACAACACCCATCATGGTGATCATTTAAAGCAATGATTCTCCAAGATAAAGATTTTTTCTCTTTCCTAAGGGTAACTTTCCAAGTGCAGTCATTATGCTTACAAACAACAATGTATCTAACTTTGTCATTTTTTAGAAATAGTAATTCATTCATATTACCAAATCCATAACTGTAAATGATCTCTGGAAACTCATCATATCTTTTGAACCAAATGTCAAATCAAGACAAAATTTTGATTCATTCATATTTGTTTTAGCCCTAAACTGTGGGAACTACAGTTCATTACCCTCATCATCACTTTTTGTTGCACTACCCTCATCAGAGAAGTTAATTTATACATTGATATGCTACTGCACTTTTAAACATTTAGCTTCCCTATCACCTTTTTCTATGCCAGCAAACTCTGCTCCTAGATCTACATTCCTCTCAAATTCAATATCATATCATCTAGCAGTGCTTCATTACTATTAGTGCAATATACCTCAACGAAATCCTCATCAGATGCCCATTCACACTCATCATCTTCTTCTGACTCATCATTCTGCCAATCACCAACAACAACCCAAACCTCTATTGCATTATATTTCTCAATCTCATTCACTAAACTAAATGTTTCCACATCTGATTGTAATTCTATCAATCCATCTAACCCATTAAATAATAGCTTCACATCGTATGAACTATCATTTCCTAGTTTTAGCACTTTTTCCTTTAATGTGAAGAACCCCCTCTCATTAACATCCATATTATTCACAAAAGTTGTCTCTCCTCCAACATATGTAGTCTATCCACTTTTCTTGACTTTTCCACCTCTCTTAGAGTAAGGCTGAACCCTTGTGAAGTGTTTGCTGTAGTTATTGTTATAATACAAATAAATAGTCAACCAATGCAGTTATTAAGTGGTCTCGAATTGTAAAATCTATGTATTTACTATGATCAAAGAATAAATTAATTCCAGGAAAATAATTTAAAGCATTACTTTAATATTTATTTTTTACTACTTTTAATAAACAATGCACTGGTTTGGCAAGCCAACAGGAAATGGTCCCCGACTCCAACACACGCATACTAAAGTAGACAAAAGTTATCAACACATGGTCCCCAACATCTAACAGAAAGCAACCATATTTACACCCCCACACATCAGTACGACCCCATATATACATACACATACAAACCCCTAACACGAAAGCAACTATATTTACACACCAACATTTATCATGAAATAAAAGCTAACCTAGAACTACACGTTAGAAATACAATACTAACAAAAAATGGTATATTTATACTTACCATTAGAATTGTGTTAACTTGAACCCATTTGTATGCTTGAATCGAACCAATCGTCCAACAATTTCTCCAAAAATTTGCAAGCTTTAAACTTAGAGTTTGTGTTTGATTTACGCCATTGGTTTCTTCGAGGTATCTGGTGAGGGAATGAGTTAGTTCGAAGTGCAAAATCAGAGTAATGAAAATATTAATTGTGAAAGGACAAAAGTGTCCTTGAGAAAACGACTAGAGACAGACAAATTTAACAAAAGGACGGTAGATGGTTAAAAACAAAAGTGAGAGGACTGGAAGTGGTTGATTTAAAAGTTGAGGACTAAAAGTGGTGATGCCACCAAAGTTTCCGCTGGTATTTACTCAAATTTTTTTTTTTTTTGATCAAAGGATGAGGGGGTGACCCGAACATTAGAAAGAAAGACTACGAGCTAATAGGACCCCCAGAAAAGGGTATACGCCTCTTAAAGTGCGCTCCGCAGAGATCATCCTCATAGTATCTTGCCAAACTGGCTGGGGCCTCATTAAGCTCCGCATAATCTACTCGGCTCCTAAGAGCATGTTTCGCAAGGGCGTCGGCCACCTTATTCTACTCCCTAAAAACATGTCGAATGTCTACCTCTTGAAAGACGTTCAGAAGAGCATGACACCGTTGAATAAGATTGGTATGTCTAAGAGCACATGGTGTTGAAGACTTCAAAAGATCCACCGTGTGACGAGAATCGGTCTCCAGAATAACACGTTGAAAACCCATGCGAGCAGCAAGTTGTAAAGCGTGATAAACCCCCCAAATTTCTGCGTCGCCAACCGAACAAATACCAATGGTAGCTACGAACCCCTTCATCCAGTTGCCCTGTGCGTCACGAATAACACCACCGCAGCCCGCGAGTCCATCTGAACCGGTGCTATTATTCGGACTACCAACACTCCCGTCCACGTTGACCTTCATCCATCCCACTTGCGGCTTTTCCCAGGAAACGGTAGTCTCCACCCAGCTGTTGTTGGAACCCCCCGGTGAACCACGTTTAGCAAACGCATTCCAGACTTCAGTTTCTTGCATATCAATCCACCGAAGTTTTTGGTCCAAAGGCATAGATTTATCGTTAAAGATCTTGTCGTTTCGCCACTTCCAAAGCCACCAAAGGCGGATTGCAAACCGCTCTGGCCAGCCGTCGTCAAAACCTATACGAATATCACCACGCAGATTCGTCGCAAGCCATTCATCCCACCCCATCTGCTCGATCTTCGCGAACACCAATGGTCGTAGCGATGCCCTCCAGATTTCCTTGGCGTCACTGCAATGGCGAAAAATATGGCTGCAATCCTCCTGTTGCCCTGCACACGACACACACCAAATATTAGACGTAAGATGTCGCCTTGCACGCTCAACGTTAGTTAAAATTCTCCCATGAGAGACAAGCCAGACAAAGAAACAAATACGATTAGGGACTTTAAGTTTCCAAATAATATTCCAATCCCGTAGGTCGGGATTCTGATCTCTAGCATCCAAATGTGCATAGGCAGAGGTAAAAGAGAAAATTCCATCCGGTTCAAAGCCCCAGCCAACACCGTCTTCAACGGTAGTATCTTCGGAGAGCACAAAAGCCGCCAACTTCAATTTAATCGCCGCCGGTAAAAGTTCGCCAATCCTTTCCCACTTCCATCCACGGCCTTCTTCCCAAAGGTCGCACACATTCGCATAAAGCTCTGGAAGACTAACCGGAAACTGGAGGAAGTCATAAAGTGGCACTCGAAGGAGCCACTTGTCCATCCAAAATCGGGTTCGAGCTCCATTGCGTACCAACTTTACCGTGCCTGCCTCGACCAATTGATTAGCCGCCCGAATGCCTTTCCATGCATTTGAACATTTCGAACTCCCTGACCCTTCAATACGATCAGTCCCTGCTGCCAAATATTTAGAGCGAATCAAATTCGCCCAGAGAGAATCGTTGTCGTGTCTGAGCCGCCACCCTAGCTTTGCCATGAAAGCTAGATTCGTGGTTTGCAAGTTTCGAATTCCAAGTCCTCCGGCTTGCGTCGGTCTAGTTATCTCCTCCCAACGTACCAAGTGTAGTTTGGTGTTACCATTTTCAGTGCCCACCCCTCCCCAAATGAAACTTCTCGTTTTCTTCTCAATCTCCATACACACGCCCTTCGGTAGAAGTGAAGTCTGCATGGCATACGTAGGAATAGCATTAAGAACTGATCTCGCTAGTGTAGCTCGCCCTGCAGTGGAAAGTAATCTGGCCTTCCAACCATCTAATCTACCATTAATTCTGGCTAACAAAGCATTAAAATTAGACTTGGTAACCCTCCCATGATTCGATTGCATACCCAGGTACGTGCCTAAATCATTTGTTCGTTCAAACCCGAGGCGATTCGCGATGTCGGTCGCGGCTATAGTATCAACATTTCTAGAGAAAAACACTTGGGATTTTGTGTGACTAATCTTTTGTCCCGAAGCCAGGCAGAACTCTTCTAGCGTCTCCCGAATGATCTCAACTTGATCAATGTTTGCTTCCGAGAATAAAACTAAATCATCCGCAAAGCAAAGATGTGAAAGCGGCGGGCAAACCGAAGTTAGGCACACCCCTTTCCATTCACCCAAGGTAACCTTGTGTGAAATAGTTTGGCTCAATTTCTCCATGCAAAGGACAAAGAGGGCAGGAGACATAGAATCACCTTGCCGAATTCCCCGCCGCGGCGCAAACTGCTGTAATCTTTCCCCATTCCAAGAAATAGACAGATGTGGAGTTTGGATACAATGCATTATCAGATTGGTCCATCTTCGATCAAAACCGATCTCCTGCAGTGTAGAACGAATAAAACTCCAAGCTAACCGATCATATGCTTTCTCAAAGTCCAACTTGATTGCCATATAACCTTTCGACCCCCTCTTATTGTGCATCAAATGCATTACCTCCTGGTAAATCAAAATGTTGTCAGAAATCTGTCGACCACGCACAAAAGAGCTTTGGTAAGGTCCGACTATAAACGGGAGAATATTCTTCAAACGGTTTGTAATCGTTTTGGTAATCACTTTGTAGCTGACGTTGCAGAGGCTAATAGGGCGGAATTGTCGAACTGACTCCGGAGCTTGAACTTTGGGAATAAGGACCAACAGGGTATCGTTAAGTCCTTCCGGCAACGTGCCGGAGCCCCAAGCATTTTTGACAAGCGAGAAAAGGCTATCCCCGACGATTGGCCACATTTTCTGATAGAACCCAGCATGAAAGCCATCGGGCCCGGGAGCTTTGAAAGGTCCCATGTCCATCAAAGCATTATAAACTTCGGATTTGGAGATGTCCATGTTAAAACCATTCCATTGAGCCTGTGAAAGCATCGGAAAATTACCAGCTCCCGTGTAGGGGTGGCACTGGTCAATCTCTCCCGCAAACAGCTGGACGAAAAAATCCCTCACATGATCCTTTAGACGAACCGGATCCGAAATCCAGTTGCCCATGTCATCTCGAAGGGTAGTGATCGCATTCCGCGCCTTTCGAACTGTCGTCGACGCATGATAAAAAGAAGTATTTCTATCCCCCGAGGTAATCCACTCCTCGCGAGATCGCTGAAACCATAACAACTCTTCTTGATAAAGAATATCATGATACAATTCCATAAGTTTCTTTTCAAGTTTGATAAGACCCGGATGAGGAGCCGAAGCCAAAGCCCGTTGGACCCCGCCCAGCCTTGCGAGCATCGCTTTCTTTTTCCGGTGAATATTACCGAAAGTACACTTATTCCACTGAGAAAGGGCTGCCGTTACTGCGGGGATGTTTTCCGTGAAAAACCTGTCACTCCGCCAAGAAGACTGAACAACCTCAAACACACTCAAGTGAGTAAGCCAAGCTGCTTGGAAACGAAAAGGTGGTGGAGCCCGATTCGCCTCATTTGGTCTGACCGCAATAAGAACTGGGGTATGATCAGACTCGAGTCGGGGTAAATGGGTCACTTGAGTTCCCGGTAAACAAGTACTCCAAGCCGAGTTACAAAGAGCTCTATCTAATCGAGCTCCTTTCGCCCCCCCAACTATGTTTCCACGCAACCAAGTAAATCTCGGCCCGCAGAAACCCATGTCTATTAACCCTTCACTATGAATCCAATCTTGAAACTCCGAGCTCCGTTGCGACGAGAAAGCACTATAATTATTTGTTTCATCCTGGCTTATGACTGAGTTGAAGTCCCCAGCCGCCAACCAAGGTCCAGTGATATTTCGTTTAGCCGCTGTAAGCTCATTCCAAAGACGACGACGGAGGCAATGAGTAGGACTACCGTAAACCGCCGCAAAATGCCAACTAGCTCGGTTCGGTTCCTGCACCTGCAACAAAATAAATTGTGGATGAGTATAGGCAACCGAAACGGCACAAGTATTATTCCAAAGAACCCAAATACCCCCACTAAAGCCCACCGCCTCTACCCGGATCCAGTCCGAGTATCCTAACTTACGACAAATGGAGGTCGCATGGGACCCCGAGACCTTGGGCTCAACGAGACTAAGGATGTCAGGTTTGTGAGTCTGAACTAGGTTTTTAAGGATACGGAGGAAAGCACGACCCCCCGCTCCTTGACAATTCCATATCAAACAATTCATGGAAACAACAACAAAAAGGGAGAGAGACAAGAAGACCCCAAAACCCACAAAAACCCCACAACAACACCGCGACTCAGGTGGAAGGGCTCGAAGCCCCCTCCGCCAGACCCGTCTCCTGTTGATCCTCAATTTCCATAACGACGTCGCCCTCTTGATCAACCCCATCTGGCGGATCCCCGTGGTGTTCTGGGAGTGAACCGTCATTCGATGGTAATGCCTCCTGAACCCATTCGCTGGTTCGCATTTGCGTCGTGTGTACAACACTCCCACCCTGTTCGCCCCTATTAACGGTATGTTCATCCTCCTCAGCAGCCCGTCTAGGTCCTCCGCCATTAGGTCTCGATGACGACTCCCCGACAGGCAATGGTGCGGGACGACTTTGCCTCGGTTCATTCGCAATTTGTTTCTCATTAGCAATCACGTTGGCCCGCCTCGCTCGCCCACCTGCGTAGTTAGCACTCTGGTTCTGTCGAGATACCCCAGAATTGTCAGCATTATTACGTGCGTTATCTTCCGACACTGGAATCTCAGCGCTGTCATCCCCGGTAAGAGGCGCAAACCGCGACCCTGATACAGTAGCCGTATCTTTCCCAGTTCCTCTATTAGCAGTCGGTACATTGGGGCGGCCTGGAGGCCTTCTTTCTGCTCTCGTTACTATCATCCATGGGCCATACGGTCTCGCACGCGAAGCCGCAGCAGCACCCTTAGAATGCCCCCCGAGATTGGGTTGGGGTCCTTGAGCTTCGATCGGGCGATTTTGTTCGTCGACCATACCAGTGGCTGTGTCAGACATCTGGACAGTCGCCTCCATCGGATACGTAGGGCAAGATTCTTGGCGATGGCCATAGAGTCCACAGGAAAAACAAATCAAGTGTATCCCTTCATATGCCACCTGCCAAACCTTCTCCTCAAGAGTGAATGTGGAGATAAGGGGCTTTGTTATATCAATCTCAACACACACCCGAGCGAACTTGCCTCTCGAAACCAAGCTAGTCGTTTGATCCACTCGAACTGTCTTTCCAAGCTTATTCCCAATTCTACGCAGGCACAGGTAGTTATAGAACTCCATAGGCAATTTAGGGAATCTAACCCAGACAAGGAACTTTTCTGTCGTGTCTGACGTGGGATCGAAATTAGGAACCCAGTCCTTGACGATCAGATAATGGTCCATGATCATCCAAGGGCCTTCAAATTTAGCGAATTCCAAATCTTCCCTCGAACTAAAATGAACTATAAAGTAGTCGTTATCGAGCGCAATTAAATCCATCCTTCCCTTGGGTTTCCACATCGAATGCAAACGGCGATTGAGATAGGCATAGCCGACTCGAAGCCCCATAACCTTGATGATCAGAGTTTGTCGCCAAGGTGCCCGAATGCGTTCCCGTTCCTCATCCGTCAGGCGAATTGTAGGCCATGTTGGATCATCGTCCACATCATCCAGATCATCCTCCTCCCCAAACTCATCCAACGCATTGACGCTATCAACTAGAAACGGCGCTGCATTGGTTCCCTGCCCCACCACCGAATCCAAGTATGATTTCGGCGCCGATCCCCTTGCATCCGCAGGAGGAAGCGCTCCAATTGGCTCACTCACAGGTTCGTTGTGACCCCCAGTCGAGGCCGCTGGATCCGAGTCGATGGGCATAGCAGAAGTCGATGTGTCTTGCACTGGATGTGCATCCAGCGGAGTCTCCGCAACCATGGTCACATCTTCATCCGATTGGAGATCCTCCGCAGGAGAAGATCCAGCCTCCGCCGCCGGCAAGGATTCTCCGTTCGATCCAACACGGACCTTCGATTTTTTCGTGCTACGCTCCAACAGATCGTCATCCTCAGAAGACCGTTGTGGAGAGAGCGTTTCAGTACTCGTGCGTTTCTCAGACATGTTCTTGATTATTTAGGCAAATATCTTCAGAAAGGTTTAATAAAGTTGTGTTTCTAGTTCGTTTGTTTTCCACAAAAACACTCTATTTGGTATTTACTCAAATTTTGATTAAGTAAATAATCAATTAATAAGAAATTATGTGTATTTTAGGAAATCATTTAATAAATAAATGTTGAGACATGTCTCTCAAGATCAAGGATAGATTAGAAGATTAATAGAAGATCCAACTTGTAGAATTAATAAACTTGATTAAAATAGTCATTGGAGGGCACAAATTTTTTTCAAAGTAGAATGCATGTGAACAATAATGAAGGCTATTATTTTATCATAAATGACCATAAATACGACACTATTTCACTATAAATGAGTTAACCTCTATACTCCCAAACCACCAAACCTTACAACAAGCCTTGCAACCTTGCTCTCCTACAAATTCCATAAATTATATATTATTCAACCATCTTCTAAGTCATGAGGTATTGAGGGCAGGGGCATTTAAGTTTGGGATTCAAATTATACATTATATTATTCTACAATTCTTTAGCTATATATACACCCTCAATGATAGTGAAATCTAATTTGATTTAACTAAAAAAAAAAAAGACTTCAGATTTTCAAGTTAAAACTATTCATGTTCATTTATTTTCATTATATATTCATTGTTTATCTATATTATATTTTACTTTTATGTGTGGCTAGTCTGTATAAGGTGGCTCACACCGCAGTTCACGTATTTGCTTGTTTTTTTGGGGCAAATTATTTAGAGCGTGTTTGGCAGATGATTGGGGTGGATTGCTCTCATTGTTTCAATAGTTTAAAAATCACATGTATGACGTACAATATTCTAATTGGAGAAATTCATTCCAAGTTTTTTTTTTTTTTTAATTTTAACTAAAAATGTAAGATTGAATGAGAATAGTGAGCTACGTACTACAACCGCTATTAATACTCTACAACCTTAGTCTTAAGATTTTTTCTAAATACTTTGTGGATTTTTTTAAAATTTTGGGATAATTAGTTTGACTTTTGTGTATTTTTGCCCAATAGTTAGACTTCAATGATGGATTAGACTAAAACAATATATTTGAACATGAAAAGTGTACTTTTTTTATGGAGTACTTAAAATTCACACCATATATTCTGGTTTTATTGAAAAAAATGGATAAAAATTTTTTAGTATTACACACTAATAATATATGGTTCAAATGAAAAGAATTTAATTTTTAAAAAATAAAATAAAATAAAATTTTGATTCCAACTTCTAAATTAAACAAGCATTTCTTATCATTAAAGAGAAAAAGAGAAATTCGATCTGCCATACATGGATACAAGGTATGATACCTCTTCAATTAGATACAACACATTATCTTCACCTTCATACTTTAAGTTTCCTTTCCATAACATCTTAAAACCTACTCTCTCCCCTCCCTCCATTTTATATGTCAAATTCAGTTAACGAAATTTGATTGAAATTATTTATAATTCAACTTTTCATAATATTAAATTTAATATATGCATATAAATTTATATATTTAGAACCTATATTAAAAATACTATTAAACACAAAAAAATAAATTTAATAATAAAAGTAAATAAAAAAATTCATTTAATCAATTAATAGTAAATACTTAAAAAAAAAATAGTAATATGATAGGTAAGATATATAATAGCATAGACCGATAGACATATAATTTTTAGAGTGTTGGGCGTTGGAAGTTGAAGATGCTAATTAAAGGTAAATAATAGTTGCCGTCCTTAATTTTAATGATCCACTAACAAAGAATAATTTAATCATGTGTACCATTTCTTTCATACGCCATTAATATTACTTTATTTATTTTTTTTTTTAAAAAAAAAGAAAGTCTTAAGTCAAAGTATATATTTGCATATTATATTCAATCTGTCGTATTCAAATGGAATTAGATAATTTTTTTTTTTTTTTTGAATACAACTGACCCTATTACATTGTAGTATCTGTTCATTTATACTTTTCTCAACCTGTTGAAGCACAAAGAGTCAATTTCGAGATCTCCTCCACTGAGACTCGAACTCATGACCTCCCATCTGAGGGTGGCCACTACATGCCAATTGAGCACAAGGTGCTTGGCGGAATTAGATAATTAGATTCATGCATCATTCTCATTTTATGGTCTCACATTTTGTTTTTTCATTTTACTTTTTAAAGATGATTAATCGTACTTATATTAAACTATAATTATATATAATTTACCGAAAACAATATTGTTCTTTTTTTTTTTTTTTAAACAAAACAATATTGTTCTTTTTTTTGAACGTAAAACAATATTGTTCTTAATTCTATAAAATAAAAGAGATGATGACATTTTTTTTAATAAATAAGTAAAATAATTACTATTCTATTTACAAAAATGTGGCCACCCATCTCTATTTATAAATAGTAGGCACTACATTTTTATGATAATATAAAACTTTTTTAATAATTATATATTTTATTAATTAACCTGATTTGCTTTTTTTTTTTTTTATTTAAAAAACAGAAAATTCATTACCAAACTAGGCATTATCAGCCAACATTACATTAAGCAAAGAAGGAAAATGAATAACTAACATTACTAGCCTCAGTGGAGGAGGTATCAAAATTGACTCTTTGTGCTTCAACAGGTTGAGAAAAGTATAGATGAACAGATACTACAATGTAATAGGGTCAGTTGTATTCAAAAACAAAAAAAAAAAAAAAAAAAAAAAAAAAAAAAATAAAAAAAAAAAAAAAAATAATTTAAAAAAAAAAATATTGTATTTTTTGGTTGTTTTTTTTTTATAAAAG
>CM008332.1:23405227-23415258 GCA_002525835.2 Ipomoea batatas
TTGTTTATGTTACAGGGTTTTTGTATAAAAAAAAATAAAAATGACTCATCATCTCTTATAATATGTGAACAAGCAAAAAAATCTAAATTAAAAAAAACAAAGCCGTGATTTTTTGGGTAGATAGTTGTATTAATACAAACAGATAATTGTATTAATAAAAACAAAGCAAAAACAAAGTCGTGTTATTGCTCTTTGGGCAACTGAAAAATGAAAGTCGTGTTATTGTTCTTTGGGCAACTGAAAGATGGACTCCTTGAATCCATCTTTCCTTAAAGTAAAGATGGACTCAAGGAGTCCACTTTACCTTGTTCAGTATCCAAAATCCATGCAGCACTTTTTTGGGATCTAAGGTCATTAATATGCTCTATCGAGGTAATGACTCGAGGAATTAATGGATCACCTGTTCAGACATTGTGAGTTTGCCATAAGCTACTGGAATCTTGTGGCTCTGCCTCCCGGGGTGTCAACGACTACCCATCTCCCAATCATGCAAGGTGGATAGAACAAGGTTGCATGAATAATCTCCAGTGCGGTCTTGGAATCAGATGGAGAATTTTATTCCCGTACACGCTTTGGAACCTCTAGAAAGCAAGAAACAGAAACAGTGTCACCTTCAACAACATTCATCTCCCGATAAGCGAAGCCGTGAAAAGAGCCGAGAGTGAAGTCCACGAGGCGTTGCGTTATCTGATCAAACGGAATGGCCCCCTTTCAGCGAAGCAGATTTGGGTTGCTTTGTCGCCACCCCCTCCTGGTTTCGTGAAGCTTAATACTGATGAAGCAAGGAAGGTGAGCTCAGGGATGGCCAGCGTAGGAGGCCTCATTCGCAACCATAGGGGCAGTTGGATCGTTGGTTTTTCTTCCAACGTTGATAATACAAACAACTTCATCACTAAGGTATGGGGACTTCGGGAAAGGCTCCTGAATGCGAAGAACCGTGGGTTTGAAAAGGTTTGCATTGAAACAGATTCCGAGGCGTTAGTTTATGCGCTTGACAAGAATATGAGTAACTCATCGGACTCTAACACCTTGGTTTTGGACTGTCACTACAAAGAAACACGAAAATAACGACGGATTTTGCGACGGATTTATTCCGTTGCTAATTTAATGACGGAATAGCGATGGTTTACTGACGGATTTACTTATTTTCAAAAAATCGAAAGTTTGCGACGGATTAGCGACGAAAAACATTTGTCGTTAAATTCGTAGCTAATTTTAGCGGTAAATTACCGCGCATAAAATTGCGACGGATTTTTGGCGGACTGATTAAATAATGTTATTTGCTAAGGTTTAAAGCATCTATTTTTTTTTACAACGTAGCGACGGAATAGTGACGGAAAATGGTATCCGTAGCTACGTAGCGAATATAAAAATGTCACAATTGTATGTGAATGTTGTTGGCGGGGCAAAAAAAAAAACAGCGTATTTATGACTTAGGGACTAAGGGATCCTCATTTATCAATGGGAATAGTTATAGTTCATCTGCTACCTCACAACTTCATCAAGATGCAATGAAAGAGATGATGAACGAACAGTCAGAGACCATGCGAGCTGAGATGGAGGCTAAACTACAAGCTGAAAGAAATCAAATGCAGACTCAAATGCAGGCTCAAATACAAGCTCAGATTACAAGTTTGATGGATGAGTTGCGTCGCAATGGGATACTATCCACTTGTATGCCACCACCTCAAAATACTCAGCAAGCTGAACATTTTGTTAATTCAAATGATGAAAACCTAGGAGAGGATTAGATTATGTTTATGAGTATGAATGTTATTGTTTCTAACGATGGATACTTGGTACTGTTTCTAACGATATTACTTTACTTTTGTTATTGTTTATGAGTACGAATATTTTAATATAATATATTTTACAATTATATTATTGATATATTATATTATAAGTTTAATGCATGTATGTGATATTAATTAGCGGGTATATTTTTTAAAAACTTTTTTCAATTTATCGACGGATAAATTTTGTAGTAAATCCGTAGCTATCTATCTAATAAAATAAAGAATACTAACATAATAGTGACGGACAAATTCGTAGTTAACTTTAGCAACGGACAAATTCAAAGTTAACTTTAGCGACAGATCATTCCGTCACTAAATCATAGCTAAATAACATCAAATTCAAATAATAAAAACGAATTAACGACGACACTTTCTGTCGCTACAGGTAGCGATGTACGATAGCGACAGAATTTTCCGTCTCTGTCTAGCGACGGACAAATCCGTAGCTATTCCCTCGCAAAGTTCGTCATCAGATCATCATCGTAGCGATCTAGCGACGGAAATGTTTTGGGTTTAGCGACGGAAATTTCCGTCACGACTCTGTCGAAATCGTCGCTTGAACGAATATAACGACGGATTATTTTAACGTAGCGACGGAAATAAATTGTGTCGCTAAATTCTAGCGACGGACGATTTCCGTCGCTAACCAGTTTAGCGATGGAAATTTCCGTCGCTATTTTCGCATTTTTTTGTAGTGTGTAAATATCTCATGGTGGCCTTTCACGAGACCCGTATCAATCACGTGTTTCGTGAAGGTAACCAATGTGCAGACTGTTTAACGAAACTTAGGCAAGACTCAGCCTGGGGAACTACCCTATGGGATGATCCTCCTAACGATCTACGAGAACTTCTCGACTGTGACATTCATCTAGTCGCTACTAGTAGGTGGCGATAAGTTTCTCGCTTCTTCCGGGACCTGTGGTCCCTTCCATTGACCAAAAAAAAAAAGAATATAAATTATGTTTCTAACTCAAAACACATAAATTGTATGTGTTAACATTGTGTGCTCGTAGTATACAAATTGTGAATTTTTAAAAAGTAAATTGTAAACATTTAGTATGTAAATTGTGAACATTCACATTGTGTGTCCCTAATATACAAATTGTGAATTTTTAAAAGGTAAATTATGAACATTCAAAATCCGGGTCTATAGAATAATTTGTCATTAAACTATAAATATGTTCAAGTTGTTAATTCCTTCTTGGGCCAATCTATGTGGCCCAAGCCCTTTTGGTTAATTGGTCTGTCCGATTAGCTTAGTATACCATCCATCAATTATTATCACTTTTGACAAATATGACAATACATATGGACAAAAATAAAAGAAAAGATAAAAAATAAAACATTAAACAAGAGTTTGTAGGTGTGAGTAGCATTTTTAAAAAAAGAATAATGTAGTGTTACAACTAAAAACTGAACAGAGTCATGTCCTGTGCATTACAAAGAAAAACATAAAAACAAATGAACACGTACTAAGGATTAAAAAATTAGAAAGAGTTTATTACCGAAATGGTCCCTCGACTATTACGAAATTATCAATTTTGTCTTCGACAATTTTTCGTGTCCAATTAAGTCTCTCGACTTTGGAAAATTTAATCAATTTGGTCCTCCGTTTATTTTGCTGCTAAACATACGTTAAATCATGACCAAATTTGGTAATTTTGCTATAGTCAAGGGACCAAATTAGTAATTAATTTTTCACTGAAATGGTCCCTTGACTATAGCAAAATTATCAATTTGGTCCCAATTTAACAGATGTTTAATGGCAAAATAAATGGAGGACCAAATTGGTTAAATTTTTCAATCAAACTCGAGGGACTTAATTGAGCACGAAAAATTATCGAGGACAAAATTGATAATTTCACAATAGTCGAGGGAACATTTCGGTAATAAACTCATCTAGAAATATACAACAAGAAGAACATGAGTTTATTGAGCTGAAAGTAGAGTTAGTTGTACAGACACAAAATGACGTGTTGTCCTATGAAATGATTATATATTGAAAATTAAACTTGCATTTACATACCGGCCGGCCTGCTCAAGTTTAAACGTACTGTAAATTTGGATTTGAAAATCTATTTTGCCAAGTAACTAAGGAACTATTGGGGGTAATTTCACAGTCTGGGGCCTTACATATAAACGTACACTGCAACTACGTTATGATGATTTCCTCCTGAATCAGCTTTGTAAGATGGAAGCAAGCATTATATATATTCTCAGAATAAAAAATTTGAGAGAATTTCTGTGCCTTCAGCACACTTGTCATGGACTCGCTTTATATTATCAACTGATTTGCAGATTCCACTGCAGCTCCAATCGAAAGATGCAACGCATGTATTCCCAGATTGGAGTTTCCATTCACATTCTGCAAATTAAATACAATTCATTCCGATCTGATGAGTGAAATACAATTTAATTTGGTAGAGGAGAGGAAGTCATCCAGCTGCTAGGGATAGGTATAGGGATAGGGATAGGGATTGGGATACGCAAATTATATGGTGGACTGTGGTCATGGCTGATACTGCAGTTGTGTTGAATGGATACTGCAGTTGTGTTGAAAAGATACTGCAGTTGTGTTGATAGGAAACTGCAGTTACGCGGAACAGAGATCGTTCATCCGTTCAACACAACTGCAATATCCGTTCAACACAACTGCAGTATCAGTTCAACACAACTGCATTTACGGACGGATAAAATTGCCTCTGTTCCGCGCAACTACAGTTTCCTTTCAACACAACTGCAGTATCCGTTTAACACAACTGCAGTGTCAGCCATGATTCATGGTCCACGGTATAAGGAATGATT
This sequence comes from Ipomoea batatas, assembly GCA_002525835.2. Classification (NCBI taxonomy): domain Eukaryota; kingdom Viridiplantae; phylum Streptophyta; class Magnoliopsida; order Solanales; family Convolvulaceae; genus Ipomoea; species Ipomoea batatas. Next base: position 23,409,829 of record CM008332.1, read on the forward strand.
GGGATAGGGCTAGGGATTGGGATAGGGCGGGCGGAGGATAAATTCAATTCATTAATTAGCATACCTGGCGGAGTTCCACAGCACATGTTTCGATCATCAATGTGCTCAACATCAAGCCCTATTAGCCATGCACCAAGTGATACATCTTCATTTGCATACTTATGCAGAAGAAGCCTGAAAACACAAGTTTATGTTAATACATTGCATTACTGCCTGGCCTGCCTCAACTACTCAAAATTTAATCCTTCTTATTCAGATATTTTATATATTCAACACAAATTAAACAAAATACATATTCGTACTCATTGTCAGAAATGAACTTTGCGAGATCGCTAGAGATTGCATATATCTGTCCAGTTGCATGTCTGAAGTACTTATTTCCAGTATCTCCAAATTTCCAGTACTCAGGTTCATGGTATTTCACATTCCTACCATACCATAAAAATAAATGTCAGAGATCGATAGAAAATTTACAAACTGTACTCCAAATTAAAAGAGAACTAGCTTAGCTAGCTACTTCAATTCATAACACAAGATTTTCAACTTGGAAGTGTAAAGTTTCAGATGAAAGTAAGTACTTTCTGTAAAGAACTGGTCCAGATTTCATACATCCAATATATATCCTGGGCTTCAGACGGTGCCGCGAAAGGGTTGTAGCAAGTGTACCTTCCATATATGTCATCAAATTAAAATTAATAGTTGAGAATTAGTTTCTAAACTAAAAAGAGTAGATCGAATTGAATTTATTAGCTGATGCTATAAAACTGAGATAGATAAAATTAAAGAACACACAAGTACTACGTACCCAAGTTGACATGAACATCATCATCAACCTTGACATAGAACTCAGCATCCCATGTTGCAAAGGCAGTGGACATGAAAGATTTTGTCTTTGCAGACAACTCATGATACCCTTCTATGTGCTCCTGCACAAACCAGACAAGCTAATTTAAGTTGGTTGGTTGCATGTGGTAATACTAGATATATGCTTCTTCAAATTAAAGACCCACTTACAAGCCTAAGAACATCCTTATGCTGAGCATCTTCCAGATTAATTGCTTGATCTAAAACGCTATTCGATGTCGCACTGCATATATATATGCATCATATCAAAGAGTATATATATATGGCTAAAAATATCATAACAGACTTCCCAATCATCCACTTCCATATATATATATGGCCGTGTTTGGTAAATGGCGGTTGGCTGATTGGGTTGGCTGTTTGGGTTATAAGGTATGATTTGTTGATAATATTAGCTGATTGTAGAAAGTTGTTTGATAAATTAGCTGTTAACTGATAGTTGTTTGGTATAATTTCTTTTCTCAAAAAGCTAATTGAAAATGCTATTTTGAGTAGCCTTTTGAATTTTAGCATTTTGGAGTTAAAAAAACTTATTAAACAAACACTTAATAGTAGTCAAATAAGCTAAAATTGGCTGATAGGCTAATTATTTGCCAAACAGGGCCATATGTCATCATATATGATTCATGAAGCTAGCTGAAGTTGAAAGAAAAATGTGTGTATGTATACCTGTGGCCTATCATAAAACGAACAACAATTCCCTTTTCTTCTTCTAGTTTAAGCAGCTTCTCACCTAGTAAAAACACACACACACAGAGTTATTGGTAGAACGAAATGAAATAAAAGCAATAGGCCGGCGAAAACTCCACCACCTTGAGGCACCCATGTCTGTCTAAGAGAATCGCGCCTCTTTCTGCTACTGAAGGCCGTGTTTATCCCAATAACCATAAAAGCCTTCTTCTTCCTCTTCTCGGTTTCCTCAGAATTATTTGAACTACTGACATTAGCAGCCAAGCTTTTAGATGTTTCCACATTGTCAGAACTACTCTTATTCTTAGACAAGGGCAGCTCCATTTGAATTTTAGCAAATGAATTGTCTGATGAGTTTCTGATAAACAACAGTAAGCACGCATTATATATATTGGATCGATTCGCTGTTTTCTTTTCAATACACCCAATGCAACTAATTTAATTTCTCCATTAAAAATCGTGAATCAAAAATTAAAAAGATGAGAAGAAGAAGAAGAAGGAAAGCAAAGTTTTGATTACAGCTTATATATATAGCTTGAAATGAAGATTAGCTAGGCCGAATAGGAGATTTAATTAAATTAATAATACTCACTCAATGGATTCAAGAGCTTTGCTGTGTTCACCAATTGCACTCTCCTTGTCCTGAATAAAATTAGACATATACAAAAATTAGAAAAAGCTAAGGGATAAGCTAGATAGGGTAGGGCGGGGCTGGACCTGATGATTCAATTTCTTGTCGCAATCGTCGACCTTCTCTTGTCTAGCCCGCCGCCCAAACATGATCCGCCCGTCATTCAATTTAGGAGGAATCCACACTCTATAAATTTAAGGAAGGATTCATTTCGCCAGTTTCAACAAATAATAAATTAATTTGCATGAAAATATATATATATACACGTAAAAACAACAACAACAAAAATATAGTCAGACCTACCTGCTGGAAAAAAGCATGCCGGAGGCGAAGCTGAGGATGGATAAAAGGAGGATCCATTTAGGGGAAACTTTGCCGGTTCTGACGGTTCGGGTCTTCATATGAATTGTCGGAAGGATGGTACGAGGTTAATTGGTGTGTGTTTCAGACTCAGAGACACAGCGCGGGAGATTCTCCTGGGCGCATGTGCATGCGCATTTATTTATTATATATAATGTGAAAGGATGGATGCTTAATTAGCTTCTTGCAATTTCTATTCTATTCATTTTCAATTCTGAAAACATGGATAGATAGATAGATAGATGTTTGTTGCCTCTCCTGCCTCCGGCCTGCAGGCCCTCACAATGTTAAAAACATGTTTCATGTTACATACGGTTGGTCAATCGGTGAATGGTGATGCCTACCATCTTTTCCGACCCAGGCCAGTTTAATACTTTGATTTTTGGGTCTGTTAATTAGTTGGGAGAAAACAAAAGCATTACTCATCCTAAATTTTGAAGTTGATACATTAAAAATATAATTATTGTACTATTCTAATTTTAAATTTTATAATTTCGAATTTCATCATGTATGTAATTCTTATTATAAAGAGAAAATGAATATTTTGATCTCTCAATTATTTTTTAACTGTCAATGTAGTCCTTAATTTTCAATTTCAACTAATTCGATCATTGAATTCTTTAAAATTTTGTCAATTAAACACTTTCACAATCAAATTGACGAAATTTTAAAAATATGAAAATCACTATCTTGATTTTTGAAATGGTTTAATTGACGAAATTTTAAATAATTTAATTAAGGATCAAATTGATTGAAATTGAAAATTTCGGACTACATTGATAATTGGAAAATAATTGATGGATCAAAATGATGATTAACTCTATTACAAATTTAAAAAAATTTTTAAAAAAGATTGTTATTATTATTGTCGTTTGGTAGTCAGCTTTGTTAGTTTGCATTGTGGTGCTTGATAACAGCACAGCAGTAGCATCACATACATGAGATAGATACGTGTACCGTTGAATTATGATTTATCTATTTATAGAACAGGGTACAACACTTGTACATTGTACAAGTTAAACCGTCCTGTTGCCAATTAGTTTGTCGTGCCCGCTCGGAAAAGGAAAATATTGTCAAAATTATTTACACACGTATGTACAACTCAATTTGTATTGAAAAATAATTCTGTATATAATATTTTAATTTTATTTATCTACCACGTATGTTTACCCACAATGCAAGAATGTTTTAGCCCAATTTTAGAGCTTATTAAAGTTATAATAGTTGTAATACACACTTGCCTAATTAAAAAGTTCATTTAAAAACTCAAAAAATGACTTCAAAAGTCATGTTTAGATTTTTTTTTGAGCAAATCGTCATTTTGGTCCACTGACTATAGGGATCCTCTTTATTGCAGTCCACGACTTTCAAAAGTGTTAATTGCATACCCTGACTATTCAATTTTTGTCAATTTTGGTCACTCCGGCCAAATTCGCCGGAACTTCCTAACCCTAAAATAATGAGGGGTATTTTAGTAATTTCACATGTATGTTCTTCTTCTCCGGCGAATCCCTCTTCCCCTTCTCCGACACTGTACATCAACTAGTCACTGTATAACCAAAATCCTAAGGAAAATTTTAGCTTTATGGCTTTTTAAAAGTCACCATTAGAAGGAAAGCTCTGCATTTTGTTACGGTAGAGCTCTGTATTAGAAATTTTAGTTTAAAAGTCACCATTAAAAGGTCACTATATGTAAAGCTCTGCACCTGTCCTGTGCTTGAAGTCAATAGAATAAGGAAAGAAATTACGATAGTCAAACGATGCATTTTGTTAGTCTCCGAGTACGTCGTTTGGGCCGGATAGTTAGCTCAGCTCGAAGGTGGAGAACTCCATTGATGAAGTAAATGCTATCGTTGGCTATAAATGCAGGCCAAGGTATACTAAACAGGTTCCTATACCCAACGACCTTTGGTCAGTGGTGACCTTATCCCCAGTGAGACCACAACAGCTACATTAGTGGTTCGTCGGAAAAGCCATTTTGGTTCGCCGGAAAAGAAGAAGAAAAGAGGGATTCGCCGGAGAAGAAGGAAAAAAGATGTGAAATGACTAAAATACTCTCATTATTTTAGGTTTTAGGATTTTCTGACGAATTTGGCCGGTAAATTGGCCGGAGTGACCAAAATTGACAAAAATTGAATAGTCAGGGTATGCAATTAACACTTTTGAAAGTCGTGGTTTGCAATAAAGAGGGCCTCTATAGTTAGTGGACCAAAATGGCAATTTGCTCTCTTTTTTTTTTCCTATTTGACTATTAACTAGAATGAAGATAATGTAAAATATTCATTCCGGTCAAAGAAAAAAATGAGCCACTTTGACGAAAAATGTTTTTTGACTTTTTACAATAAAAATATTTTTTTGATTCTTATCTCAAGCTTAGTTCTCTCTCTTTATATCCCTTTTAGTGGTATCAAATGCACGAGTTGATTCGCCATTTATATTACTATTATTGAAATTGGATTGAGCTAGTACGGTTAAAATATGGGTCTTATCAAGTTATTAAATGGGTTTGTTGCCCTGCCATATATATGTATGGTAATCATTTGTTAAAAATTAATTATTTACATCTTTATTATAATTATTAGGGAAAATTGCATTTTTCGTCCCTAAGTTATAGGGTAATTATAGAATTCGTCCCTAAGTTATGGTAATACTCACTTTTCGTCCCTAAGTTCTCGTTAACGTTGCACTTTTCGTCCCTGGGTTATTCAAATTGCAAATTTCGTCCCTAAGTTATCATTGCGTTGCACTTTTCATCCTTCACTTAAGTTTGCAAACTTCGGTAAACTTTCGTTTTTAAAAATTTTAATCGAACTTTTGTAGTAAACTTCGTTAAAAAAATTGGTATTGAACCGGAAAAGTTCGATTACAAATTTTTTAAACGAAAA
>CM008332.1:23435360-23451587 GCA_002525835.2 Ipomoea batatas
CATACCTGCACCAGGAGTGATGCAAACAAGGCCAGTGATCATTCCCTGAACGGCTCCGATGACGGATGGCTTGTTGAAGAAAATGACGTCGAGACAAGTCCAGACAAGGAGGCTGGTGGCGGCGCAGATGTTGGTGTTGAGGACAGCCATGGAGGAGTCGATGTTAGCACTGTAAGGGTCGCCGCCGTTGAAGCCGGCCCACCCCATCCATAGCAGCCCTGCACCGGCCAACATCAGCAGCACGTTGTTTGGTGGAAACCTCTCCCTGTCGTTCTTCGATCTTGGCCCCACCTACCATCAACATAATACACAAACGTACAATTTCATTCAATACTTATATGTTAACCAAAGTTGATAATTAAGGAAATAGGATCAAGTTTATTGCCAATGTTCTGCTCTGGGATAAACTGGCTTTAATCTCTACCCTCTGCTCTGCACATCCCTCTTCTATGTTTTTAGGTTCTGTTTGGCAGAGCTTATTTAGGAGCTTATAGCTTATTTTAAGCTCCTAATAAGTTATAAGATTTGTTTGATAATGTTCTTAAAATAAGCTAGTACCTTAAAATAAGAGTTTATTTTGAAACACTACTTTATGTAGCTTTTCAAAAATAAACTAGTAGCTTTTTATCTTTTTTTCATCTTTATCCTTATTATTTCAAATAAATAACATCCTTTATCCTCCCAATTTAAAATCCTTTTGGCCTTTTATCATCAATATGTTTGATTGTAATTTCAATTTGACATTATGTTTGAACATTAATTTTTGTATGAACTAATTTTATGAATTATAAATATTTTGTTTTACTTTATATATTTTCAAATATATGTTTTTACTTTATATTTTATTAAAATATAATGATTTTATTATTTTATATTTTAATATGTAAACAAACCTATTTAAATTTAAAATTTTTAAATTTTATGAAAATGTCCTTTTTAGTCTTTTTACATTTATCAGCTTATCAAAAAGTTAGTCTTACCAAACACATTTAAACATAACAGCTAACTTAGCATCTCTTCAAATTTCAGCTTCGAGCTTATAGCTTTTCAGCTTTCAGCTATCTTTTCAACTAGGTTTGCGAAACATAGCCTTAGTTTTTACTTATCTATTACGGAGTATTTATTGTCCCAAATGATATAGTAGTGACTAGTGATCTCAACTAATTAGGTGCTGCCAACATACACTTGAGGCAGTGAATCGCAACAAGGTGCTTGGCTCGTAGCCCTAAATTACTGTTGCGAACAACAATTCTTTTGCTGATTGTTTGCAGTAATATATTTAGTTTAATTATTTTATTACTCGTAACCATTATATTTTTAATTTTTTAAAAAAATTATGTAACTAGTAAGTATATTTTTAAATATCACATTTAAACAATTTTGTTACTATAATTTTTTTATTCAATATTTTTTTGAATTTTTATATGAAAAAGTTTTTCTTGTAAGTGCTTAGTAATAGTGTATAAGTAATTCCATCCTCTAACTATGAATAAAAATAGGAGTTAATACCACAAATGGTCATCTGACTATTGAGCTAGTATCCTTTTAGTCCTCGACTTTCAATTCGATCACAAATAGTCTTCTGACTTTCATTTTTCGACCACAAATAGTGCTATGTTAAAATTTCTGTTAAATAGGTGTTAAATCTAGGGGTAATATCGTCAAATTGATTAATATTATTATGATTACTTCTTTTTTAGAATTATATGACAACATAATTAATTTCAACCATTAATAAACATTAAATTAATAAATATAAAAACTCAATGAACGTGACAAATCACATAAATGAACAAATTAAATAAAAACTCATGATTAATGTTCGTAATTTGTATTTGATTAATTATATTAATTCAACGGTGGCGGCTTTTAGTTGTGTCCCAAACAAAATGTTTGATCGATTAATGAAGAGTGAAAAACTATTAATCGGTCATGTATGAACAACCATGAAAATAATGGAAGCAAGGTTTTTGAAAAAAATTTCTTCCATTTTAATCTGTTGGTTAAATTAAAAACAGATAGTTCGTTCTAATATTAAATCTTCATTTTGTACGCATAATTACGAGAATAAGGTGTATTGTCTTTTTATTTAGGAGTATTTATATTTGTTAATTGTTTCAATTATGCTTGTTGGTGAAAAATTCTAAACATTTTTATTTTATGACTATTATATATATCAATTTGATGATAATACCCCTAGATTTAATACCTGTTTAACAGAAATTTTAATGAAGGACTATTTGTGGTCAAAAATGAAAGTCAGAGGACCATGTGTGGTCGAATTGAATGTCGATGACTAAAAAGAGTAGTAGTCTAATAGTCAGAGGACTATTTGTGGTATTAACTCTAAAAATAATGAATTTAAGAATGTTGATGCAGAGGAAAAAGATATGGAAAGAGAGTTTTATGAAGACTTTTACTATATATTAAAACATTTGAAAGAAAATTATAAATAATAAAATTAGTGTTATTGAAAGTTTGTAAAGATGTATCTAATTTAAAATTTTAATAACTTTTGTAGACTTTTTAAAATTAAAAAATTCATAAAAATTAATAAAAAGTATTTAAATATTCTTAATATTTACTTTAATAGACTCTTATAAAGTTAATTAACGAAAGTTTAGAGAGACTTTACAAAAGTCTATCATTTAAATTAAAATTCTACAAAAGTCATGATTGAATACAAGACTAATAATTTAGTCATGATTTGATTTGGTCACTTACATACTTAAATTTAAAGAAAAAAGCTATATTTCTCAAATTATTTATGCTAAATATTTATCCCAAAATTATATAGCTTACATTTAATTTGAGAAAGTATTTAGAATGAGAACTCAATTCATTGATTCAATCGTAACACAGAGTCCTAGACTAATACAACTGCTACTAGGATCCTACATAATAGGCTAACAGCTAGGTAGACTAATTCCAACCATACACATGCCTAATATGTTTAACACTCCCCCTCAAGTTCAAGGTGGAATAGAAAGAACGTTGAGCTTGTCACGTAGCAAACTGAAGCGTGATGAAGGAAGCGGCTTGGTGAAGATATCGGCCAGCTGATCTTTCGTATAGTAGACACAAAATTAACCTGAAAATCACCTGACGAAACTTTATCACGGACAAAGTGAAAATCAATCTCAACATGTTTTGTCCGTGCATGAAATACCGGATTGGCGCAAAGGTAGGTGGCGCCGAGATTGTCACACCATAACGTGGCAGGACGACCATTGTGAAGACCAAGTTCACGCAGGAGAGAAACAATCCAAGTAACTTCTGCGGAGGGGTCAACGAGACCCTTATATTCAGCCTCTATAGACGAACGGGCAACAGTCCGCTGTTTGCGGGAGACCCAAGAGACCAGATTTGAACCAAGAAAGACCGCATATCCGCTGGTTGACTTACGATCAACCGGACACCCAGCCCAATCGGAGTCCGAGTAGGCATGGATGTCAGTAGAGGATGAAGGCACAAGACGGAGACCATATTGCAAAGTCCCTTTGACATAGCGGAGCACACACGTTTTAAAAGACCCCAATGCTCAGCCGTTGGTGCATGCATGAACTGACACAGACGGTTGACCGAGTATGAAAGATCCGGTCGGGTGATAGTCAAGTATTGTAGAGCCCCGGCTATGCGCCTGTATTGGGTTGGATTGTCAAACTGCTCGTCGGTCTTAATAGCGGATTGAGATGTAGCAGCAGGTGTGGAAAATGGCTTGCAATCAATCATCCCAGCACGATTCAGTATATCAATCATATAGCGGCGCTGGGAAAGAATAAGAGCCCCATCAACAGGCAGAGTCTCAATCCCTAGGAAGAAGCTGGGAGTACCCAGGTCCCTGATTTTGAACACAGTTGATAATTGTTTAAGTAACTTGTCAAGAAGTGCAACATCAGATCCCATCAGTATAATGTCGTCAACGTAAACCAATAGGAAAACACGAGATAAACCAGCACTGTAGTGGAACAAAGACACATCAGTCTTAGATGCGGTGAAACCTGCAGAGAGCAAAAAATCATGTAGACGCTTAAACCAGGCTCTCGGAGCCTGTTTTAAGCCATAGAGGGAACATTGTAACCGACAAACATAGTCCGGGTGGCCAGGATCCTCATAACCCGGAGGTTGCCGCATAAAGACCATTTCCGACAAATGCCCATTCAGAAAGGCATTATGAACATCTAGTTGCCGTAGAATCCAGCCCTGAGACACTGCATATGAGAACAGTAGGCGAACAGTTGTCGGTTTAACTACTAGACTAAAAGTGTCGAAGTAGTCCTCACCGGGGACCTAGTTGAAACCCTTTGCTACAAGGCGGGCTTTATGACGCTCTATTGACCCGTCAGCTTTCCTTTTTGTGCGAAACACCCATTTGCATCCAATCACATTCATACCCGGCTGTGGAGGAACCAATTTCCATGTGTTATTATGAATTAAGGCATTAAACTCCTTGTCCATGGCATCTCTCCAATGCAAGTGACTCACAGCTTGTGTATTACAGGTGGGATCAGGTGGACCCTCGGTAGTAGTCAAGGCATAAAATTGCTCATATGTGCCTTTAGTCATATGCCGCAACCGCATGCCATGACGTTGGGTGTTATTAGACCTGTTCCGTGAGGTACGTGGTGCTGAAGATGTAGTTGCGGAGGAAACAGATTGAGAGGAAGTACTTTCCGTGGCAGGTGCATCGTGTATCGGCACTGAAGGTGGATGGCTGAAAGTTTCAACTGTCAATGCAGTGGTCACAACAGGACTCACGCCCCAAGGTGAGCTAGTCTCGGGTGGAACACCTGATTCCCTGCACAGTAGAAACAGTAGCAAAAGGAAAGACAGACTCGTCAAATCGGACATGACGGCAGATATAGGTTTTCCCTGTGTTGATGTCTAAACAGCGATAGCTACTAAAGGAGGTTGGATAGCCTAAGAAGACACAAGGTTTGGAACGGTACTCGATTTTATGGTGATTGTAAGGGCGTAGAAAAGGAAAACACAGACAACCGAAAACCCTAAGAGAGGTATATGATGGTGGTGTTTGATATAGTCTATAATAAGGTGTATCAAAGTTTAGAACAGAGGACGGAAGACGATTAATTAGATAGGTCGCCGTTTCAAAGGCTGAGTCCCAGTGTTTAAGGGGCACTGAGCCTTCGGCTAACCAGGCAAGGCCTGTTTCGACAATGTGTCTATTATGACGTTCTACCCGGCCATTTTGTTCGTGCGTGTAAACACAAGTTTGTCTATGGACAATCCCAAGGGTTTGAAACAGTGTATGAAGACGGCGATACTCGCCCCCTAAGTTAGAGTGAATAGCCTTGATAGAACGTGAAAACAGCCGTTCAACCATGGCGCGAAAGGAATCAAACACTTTACAGATATCGGTTTTTACACGAAGGGGAAAAATCCATGAAAAACGAGAGCTATCATCTACGAAAAGCACAAAATAACGATAGCCTTCGACAGAAATTACGGGTGCTGGACCCCAAATATCCGAATATACAAGATCTAAGATATTATTACTAGAAGTTGCTACCCTATCTAAAGGAAACCGACATGACTTTCCAATTAAGCTGACAGGATGAGCACAACTTTGGAGATCCAGCTTTATGAGAGGTGACAGGACATTGACGCAGAACGTGACTGAGGGCACGGTCGTGAGGGTGACCTAACCGGCGATGCCACACACCCGGAGACGCACGGGCTGACAGGAAAGCCATGTGAGAGCGTGGAACTGACAGCTGGTATAGACCACCGGAACTGGGCCCTTTAAGCAGTACCTCCTTGGTAATGCAGTCCTTAACAACAAATGAATCAGAATGAAATTCAAAAAAGACATTATTATCATTCGTAAACCGATAAACATATAATAGAGGTACTGACAATTGAGGAACATGTAAAATGCGGGACATATGTAAGGGTTTAGACTTAGTGGGAATCGCTGAATAGCCAACACGGGTAATAGCCAAACCTGAACCGTCGCCGACTCGGAGTACATCACTGCCGTTATATTCCTCTGCCCGTGACATCACGCTGGGATCGGGCGTGGCATGTGCGGTCGCGCCAGTGTTTGGATGCCAAGCTACGGAATCTGCAACGACGGAGGACGCATCGGCGTTTACCGCCATGTGAGCCTGTGGTGGCTGATCGGTGTAACGGCGGAAGCAGAACACGGCGGTGTGGCCATGGGAACGGCAGATTTGGCACCTGGGCGTTCCAGTTCTGCCTCGACCACCATTGGAACGGCCACCACCTCGATGACGGCCTCCACCTCGCTGATGTCTGCCTCCATCGCCCTGTTGCTGACGGCCGCGATTAGCCACCATGGCAATAGGAGCCACGGCCGGAGCATTCCCCGGTAGAGAGTCATCGGAGAAGATGAACTCTTGCGCCTGAAGATAATCAGCGAGCTGCGGCAGAGTCACGGGATTGCCGGTGACCGTGAGAGACGCCGCCATGGATCTGTATTCCGGTCGAATGCCCCGGAATACATACAAATTCTGCTCATCCAACGAGATCGCCCGTACGGCCAACGCCAAATCCTCAATGATCAGCTGAGCCTTCCCTAAATACTCGGCTGGAGACATGTCGCCTTGACGGAGTGCCTGGAGACGACTGAGAAGATTTAGGCAACGGGCACGGGTGGTGGAGCTGAGTGCAGTTTCGATGGACATCCACACCTCTCTGGCGGTGGAGCGACCAACCGCTAAGTACATGACCTCTTTCGAGAGGGAAGAGATCAGCAGAGACAGAATGCTCTGGTCCTGCTGTACCCAGGCATAGTGCGCCGGGTTGATCGCAGGTGGTGGAGCAGCTTCATCGCCGGCGGCAGTAGCGGTCGGCGTAACAAGAAGCCGTTGCGGACAAGGGATGTCGCTGTTCACAAAACCGATGAGACCTTGACCACGCAAGAACGGAACGATCTGCGTTCTCCAGAAAAGATAGTTTCGGGTCGTCAATTTAATTGACACGAAGTGATGTGCGGAGTTTAGGTTGGTTGGGGCTACCGGAGAAGACGCCGGAGCAGCGACGACGGTGGTCAGGGTACGGTCGGAGGTTTGTTCGGCCATTGAAGGTGACGGTAGAAAGGGATTACCGTAAAAAAAAGAATGAGAGGATTGTAATTGGTAATCTGTCGCGTCTGATACCAAATGAGAACTCAATTCATTGATTCAATCGTAACACAGAGTCCTAGACTAATACAACTGCTACTAGGATCCTACATAATAGGCTAACAGCTAGGTAGACTAATTCTAACCATACACATGCCTAATATGTCTAACATTTAGTACAAAGAATTTGAAAAAAAATAGTATTATAAATTTTAACAATAACATAATTAGATCATTCTTTTTATTTGACCATATATTTCTTCTCGCACACACCGAAATTAATCCAATTCGTGTCGAGTCAAACCCCAAGAATGGCGAAGCATTCTCTTATGGGTTTTAAGGTAATTATATTTTTAAGACTCTAACCCGAGACCTCTGATCTTGTTAATGCTGAAATAGATCTGCTACATCTCATTCACACTTCTATCGTAAATTATATCGTGGACCAAGGTCTATCATGTGCACTATATTGTTGACCTTGGTCTAGATTATGTATTATAGTTAACATATTGTCTACCTTTAAGTTTTTTATCGACCGTTCACATATATATTATGAGTAGTAGGTAAATAAATTGAAAGTACATAATATGTTAGTTGTGAATAATAATTTGGAGCAAGGTCCACAATATGCATGGTGAACCCTTGTCCATGGTAAAACGATTGCACTTCTATGGTTATTAGATTTTTTTTAAGATACAACTAAAAAAAAATTAAGAGTGACTCTCGTATGAGATCCGTGAGACGGATCGTGCCAATATGAAAATGTAATACTTATAATGAAAAATGTAATACAAATCAGGGATAAATTATTTTTTACTTATAAGGGAAAGTGTAATATAGTACTTTTGAAGAAAAAATGTAATACTTTTACATTTTAATTTAAAAGTATTACATTTTCCTTGAAAAGTATTACACTTTCTCTTATAAGTACCAACTACTTTATTCCTAATTAGTATTACATTTTTCAGTATTAGTATTACATTTTCATTTTGACTCGACCCGTCTCATGGGTCTCACATGATTTTTTGCCAAAAATTAAAGTTGAAGGAAAAAGCCCTCCAACTTTACGCAAAAGTATAATTAGTTCCCTAAAATTTTAAAAAGGGTAATTAAACTTTCCAACTTATTAAAATCGATCAAATAAGCCTAATTTACCGGTAATCAACACGTTTATGATAAATATGACATCGTTGACCACCACAAGCCGCCTGTTGACCAACGCCGATTGCCGTTGACAGCCATCACTGAAAAAAAAAATACGACCAACGACTGAACGGTTGCTCGTCACAAGGCCTCTCCGGTAATGGAGAAGGTGACCATCTGGGTCGCTAGAGAAGGAGACTGTGGTCACCTTTTCATGTTGAGATGGTGACCATCTAGGTCGCTTTCAATGGCAACCATTGGCCGTCTTTTGAGAAGGCCAACGCGCAGCCACGATTGCCTTCTCAACATGAGAAGGAAACCCAATGGTCACCTTCTCACGTTGAGAAGGTAAGCGACCGATGATTGTTCGAAGTTGTCGATGGCCGATATTAATACTCTTGAGTATCGCTGGAATAGGTTGGATTATCGCTGGAATATAGTGACCTGCTATTACATGTCACTAATAGAATTTTGGGTTTCAATGCATTGAAATAGCATGTTTATTGATTTAATTGCACATTTTAAAAATTTAGGGATCAATTGACTTTTCGAGTAAAGTTTAGGTGCTTATTTGACCATTTTCCTAAGATTGAATTATGTCGATATACAATAAACAATTTACCCAACTTAATCATTGTCATTATTATTATTATTATTATTATTATTTGTGTAGCTTAGCTTGATTGCGACTTCACAAAATTCCACCTGGTTGCTCCAATTAGAAGTTTGGAACCAGTAGTCAAGCAAATAAAAATATCATAATTAGATTATTATTTTTATATGATCACATATTTCTTCAGTCAAATACCCTCAAATCTTACACACCAAAATTAATTCAATTCGAGTTGATTAAGATTTTGAGAATGACGAAGCATTTTCGTGTAGATTTTAAGGTAATTATTTTTTCAAGGTTCTAACCCAAGATCTTTGGTTAATGTTGAACTACATATCATTAACACTTCTATCACAAATTATATCGTGGACTACGGTCTACTATGGGCATTATATTATTATTGACCTTGGTCCAGATTATGTATTATAGTTAACATATTGTCTACCTTCAGCTTATTTATCAATCGTTTACATATTATGAGCAGTAGCCAATAGGTAAATAAACTAAAGGTACTAACATGTTAGCTATGAATAATAATTTGGATCATGGTCCCCAATGCATATGGTGACCTTGTTCCAAGGTAAAATGATTGCACTTCAGTGGGTATTAGATTTTTTTATTTTTTTTTATTTTTTAAGATACAACTAAGAAAATTAAGAGTAACTCTCCTGTGATACCGTCTCCATCTCCTTATTTGTGAGATGTGTCGGACCAATATGAAAATGTAATACTTATACTGGAAAATGTAATACTAACCAAAAATAAAATGTTTGTTTTTTATATAACATATAAGGTTGAGTATGATACTTTTGAAGTTTCCACAAAAGTATTACACTATTATTAACTTTTTTGAAAAATTATTATTATTATTATTATTATTATTTGTTTAGCTTAGCTTGATTGCGACTTCACAAAATTCCACCTAGTTGCTCCAATTAGAAGTTTCGAACCAGTAGTAGTCAAAAAATGTTGCGGAATTTAGTTTTGTTTGTATAATAAAGCTAGAGCATTCGCAGGAGGAAACCATTAAGTGGGCGGGAAGATCCAATACAAAGCTAGTATTTGGTCAAAGTCCACTTAATAGTTAATACAGTGTGTGAGCATATTTGCCGGAAATATAAAAAGGAAAAAACAAATAAAAGGTACTTACCCAGTAAGCGGCTGTGATGCCGGCTATGCCGGAAGAGAGATGGATGACGTAACCACCGGAATAGTCAATAACGCCCCAGTGAAAGAGAAAACCGCCGCCCCACAAGCTGAACGCCCCCACCGTGTAGGAGAAGGTTAGCCATAACGGCACGAACATCATCCACGCCTTGATGTTCATCCTCCCCAGCAGCGACCCCGCCAGGAGTATGAGCGTGATCGCTGCAAACACGCACTGGAACCACACCTGTTCCCATCCACGTATATATAATAGTTAATTCCTTTTTTTTGGTCATAGTATTTCACTTTTAATCATATTTTATTAGAACATCTATTTTTAGTTTTAGTATTATTCTGACATGACAATTTTTTATTCTTTATCAACAAATCAGTTTAAATATTATTAAATACAAAAGACATTTCGGTTTTCAATTATGAATGTTTTCAAAAAATAAACATAAAAAATATAGTGGTTTAACATACTTTGTATAGAAAAGATTGAAATGTTTTTATATTTAACGATATTTAAACGATTTTGTTGATGGAGGACCAAAATTGATCATGCCACAATAATACTATGACCAAATGAGGATGTTTTAATAAAAAAAAGACTAAAAGTGAATTGTAACCTATAAATCTAGGACCATGATTTAACTTTATATATAATACTCCCTCTGTCCCATTTTACCTGTCATGTTTACTATTCATTGGTCAAACCAACTATTTCTTCATTGCTTATTTTCTTTAGTAATTTTTAATTATTTTTAAATTTAATTTTTTGTGTTTAATAGTACTTCTAATATAGTTTCCAAATATATAAATTTTATATACTAATACTAAATTTAATATTATGAAAAATTGAATTAAAAATAACTTCAGTCAAGCCTCGTTAATCGAATCAGACAAACAAAATGGGACGGAGGTAGTAAAATAAAAGAAGATGATTTGTAGTAAAATAGAATAGAATAATTTGATTGTGGCAGGCAGGTACTTACCATGGATGCCATGGGGTAGAGCGGGGTGGCCTCGGCGGTCTCAAGGTCGCCGTTGCTGAAATAGTGGACGGTGGCGGGAAGTGCCGCCTGCTTGATGAGGAACTTCTGGCCGAGAGCCGGGCCGGCTCTGCCCCAGAAGGGGAGGAGCTTCTCGCCGAAGGACATCTTGTATGCCCAGGTGACCCAGCAGATGATGACGGCGGCGAAGGCGTAGAGCGCCATGAAGGCGGAGTTGACGGCCCATTTTTTCTTCACAATGCTTCCGTAGAGGATGACTAGGCCGGGGACGCTCTGGAGCCCAACCAAGGTTGCGGAGATCATCTGCCATGCGTTGTCTCCTTTGTTCAACCAGTCCGGCGACGTCGATGTGTTGTTTTGGTATGCCAGTGGCACCACCGCCGCCGCTGCCATGATTACTAGGCTACAACCGCAAAATACGAATTTCTAGTTTTCCAATTCACAAGTGGAGTAGTTAATAATATATAGGACGGGCTGGTGGTTGCATTGTATTTAGCTAGGGAACATGGAGAAGATGGGAAGACGTTGACTCTAGCAGTCTGGCCACTAGAGAAGACTTTTTCATAGTTTTTTTTTTTGGAAAATATTATGTGGATTCATTATATTCTTTACTCTCAACTTTTACTTGTACACTTAAAATCTTGATGATGACACTTTTATTGGGACTCTTATCAATATTCGCAAATATTATTGGTCGTAGATCAAACAAGGTTGGCAACTCCCCGTTAACAACTTCTACGGTGGGCATCCATCCTCCCCAGTCGAGGTGCGTGTTTGCCATTTTGATGCGAATTTGTCACCCATGACAGGCAGAGCTTCCTTCGCAGTTTTCTTGTTGAGGAGAGTGGGATGTTCGTGGCATGTATGAATGGCTCGTTAGCTAGTGTGCAAGACCCCTTATGCCCTCGCTTGTAAGGAAGCATTATTGTGGATTAAGGCAAGGGGGTGATGGATGTTATTATTGATTCTGATTGCCTATCTATAGTTCAAGCACTAATTAACATAGAGACATTCTAACCGTTCGTATGTCAGCTCTATTTTTCATATATGCATGTCTTTCTTTGATTAATTCTTTCTCTTCATGTTTGATAAGACATATTAGGTGTTCAGCGAACCAACCTGCCTATGTGCTAGCAAAGGCAGTTGGCTCTAAGTCTGATCCGTTGTACTGGGAGGGTAATCGCTCGACTTTATTTCTGGCTTTTTTTAATATCCATTTTTCATGTGTTTGGTTTCAAAAAAAAAAAAAGAACATATGATAGGGCCCTAAAAAAATGACCAAGTAAGTGAAACATAATTCTTTTACGGTTACAAGCTCGATTCTTACCAACATCATTTCAATTTAATTTGTCCTACATGATGTTCATAGTTTACCTATCATTTATGTGATAATTTTACTTTTAAAAAATTTCCTTCCCTCATAATTTTACTTTTAAAAAATTTCCTTCCCTTTTACACAACGCACCCTATCGTCCTTCCTGCAGAAATAACGAAAGACAAACTGCTTTCATACTACTTGACGTAAAACAATGTGCACACAGCTGTCCAAGTCAACCTTAGATTCCAAGTAGACTTAAAGTAACAATTGTTGGATCGTTGAATATTCTTTGTTCTAATTAGTGTCAGATCTTTAAGCATCGTGGTAGTATGAAAATCCAGAAATGTCAATTAACATATGATCTGTGATACTTGTTCACATTTAGGTGGCTTTTGGTTAGGGATTTTTGCATCCTACTATTTGTTTTGATATGTATTATAATATATTGGCAAAAACTTGTGTGAGACCGTCTTACCATGAGACGGGTCGGGTCAAAGTGCAAATGTAACACTTATATGCACAAATGTCATACTTATATGCTCAAATGTAACACCATGAGACGGCGCTAGGCGCTCCCCGATTTTTTCAACCATGCCAGTAAATAAAAATGTAATAGTTATTGTGTGAACTGTGGTCTACAAAGTTATGTGAACCACGATTCAATATACATATTTATAACTCATAATGTACATTATTTTAACACATAATGTACATTATCTATCTATATCACAGAAGTTTCATTATTCTAATTTATAATGTACATTATTCTAACACATAATGTACATTATCTTATCTCAGAAGTTTCATTATTTTAACACATATAATGTAAATTATTCTAACACATAATGTACATTATTCTAACTCATAATATACATTATTTTAACTCATAAAATTTAAAAACACTATTTTGGACCGTGGTCCGCACAATAATTTACCGTAAAAATGAGGAAATAAGAATTAAGAGTACATGTAATCTTAAACAGTTCTTTGTCTCGCTAGCTTCCTCTGTTTATATTTTTATTTCACATTTTTTTGAAGAAAACATAAAATTAATTAAGATAGAAAATCTGTGCATTTCATATTTGCTTATCTATGAGGAGGGAGTAAAAGAGAGTGGGATGTTGATGGTACTAAGGCCCTCCTCAATAGTGGGGGTTTTATTGTGGATTTTTAAGAGTGTGATTATGAAAGAGAAGATGGTAGAAAAGATAAAAATAAAATAAAAATTAATTTATAAAACAAAAATAAATAAATAAATAAATAAATAAATAAATAATGTATATTGTTGATCACGCGCTTAGCAGAAAGTGTCTACTGCATTGCAAAATCCAAAGAGTACTTGGCGCATGTGGCCTTCACGCTAACCTAACTTGCTGCTAAATCCCTCGAGGGGGGCCATTGCACTGCAAAATCCCATTATTTGCAGGAAGACCTGTCATGCTCTCTCTCTACACTCTCTCCCTTCCAAGGTGGCCAAATTCACCCTAAAACCTGTGCAAAACTAACTAATGGGAACAACCTAATGATGAGTCTGGTAATTATTTTCTGTTTCTTATTAATTTGTGTTGAATTGATGGCCTGTGACTGATGGATTCAAACTGATGAGATTAGTGCCTCCAAAGAAGCCTCTCAAATTGACCGTGATTGTTATACATCAAAATAACAAATTGCTTTTAAGTTTCAGTGACCAAAAATAAACTCCTTGTCATCTAATTGAGAGCAATTGCTTGTAATGCCTGTGCTTTCAACTTTAGCTACGTTAGTCACACACACTAAACAATATATACAATCTATACTTCTATACTATATATAAAAATAATATCCTCCTCTAAAATTTCCCGCCCAAACGTAGGGGCATTTTAGTAATATGATAATTAATTAATAATAATAATAATAATAATAATAAAACTTCCATGCATATTTCTGCCTTAATTGCACCTAATTGACATAATATGAAAAAGGAAACCTAATTTATTGAAAATGAAATTAACCTCCAAATAAAACAATGAACGCGTACATTTTTTATGTATTCATCAAATGAGATTAATGTTTTTTTTTTTTTTGTAATTTACAAATTTTAAATATTTATTAGTTAAGTCAACAATAATTTTATTGAGATAAATCCATATCTATATCTATCTATATCTATATATCTATCTAAATAAATAAATAAATATATATATATATATATATATATATATATATATTATAATAATAATATAATATAATAATTTGTAAAAATTATTCCAAAATTCCTATCTCAAAATTTATTCTCCTCCTATTAAATATATTTCCTTAAATTTAGTGACACAATTACCTAATCTTCCCTTAATTAATTTGGCTAATTAGGGGGCTAAATTGTGTAGGGCCCTCCCTCTCTCTCTTTATGGCTATAAATACAAGGAGAAACCAAGTCAGCCACCAGTCCACCACCACTAATTTTCATCTCTCTTAAGTTCTGTTGTTTTTTGTTTATATAAAAGCATCAATATTTACACAGGAAGAACCACCATTCTCCATAGATATGTGATATATTTGTTGTAGCACTTTTGCTCTTCTCCTCATCTCCTTTATCTCTACATTCTCCAAATTCATGAATCTCTTCAACATCCCACCGATTTCTCCATTCCCCACCAAACCTCCATCCCCTCTCTGCACCTTCGCATGCATGGATTGAGAAGGGGTTTTGTCTATGGCACTGAAGTAGGGAATTGCAGGGCTGATTTTGTGGATGGGAAGAGAATTTAAGCTTTGCTTTATAGCGTCAATGGCTTGAGCTTCAAGCTCATAAAGTGAAGTAATTAAAAGGTATTATGCTTTGGCACCATTGATAGGTTACAATTTTTTGGATCACAGGATCCCAAGGTCTTCCAAGAACTGTTCAAGAGTTTACCGTTGTCATTTCTTAAGTATGCTTTAAATAGGCTTAAGTAGTTAATAGTTGATTGATTTAGTGATAGATAGATGATAGCTAATTGTGTTAATTATTTTTATCCGTTGATATAAATTGGTATGCATAAGATGAGGTATTTGGTAAATTTAAATAAAAATTTAATGAATGCAAGTACTATATATAATAATCAACAACTAAGAATAAATTAGATTTTTAAAATGTTTTTGATTGATTTAGTGATATATTGATTTGGTAATATCCTACAAATAATTCACAGATTATTACGTCCATACAATTATGCAAATTATTTCAATTCACATATTATTACACATATAAAATTATGCTAATGGTTGCTTTTGAATAAAATATTATAATTATGGTAATTAAGAAATTAATTCATACATTATACTTTTATTAAATTGTTTTTTATACCTTCCGTTATATAGATTTTATCTAATCAATTAAGAAATTAATGGTACACATATTACAGAATAATTAAAGAAAATTAAACAAAACATATTCGGACATAATTATAGAAAATTAAATATACACATATTCTGTCTATAATTAAATGAAATTAAACATACACATATTTGGACATAATTAAGGAAAATTAAATATACACATATTAGGTCTATGATTAAATGAAATCAAACACACACACATTATTCATAATTACAAACATGTATTTNAGATTTGTTTTTTTATACTTTCCGTTATATAGATTTTATCTAATCAATTAAGAAACTAATGGTACACATATTACAGAATAATTAAAGAAAATTAAACAAAAACATATTCGGACATAATTATAGAAAATTAAATATACACATATTCTGTCTATAATTAAATGAAATTAAACATACACATATATGGACATAATTAAGGAAAATTAAATATACACATATTAGGTCTATGATTAAATGAAATTAAACACACACATATTATTCATAATTACAAACATGTATTTAAATTTTCAAAAAAAAAACAAATAT
>CM008332.1:23507104-23518107 GCA_002525835.2 Ipomoea batatas
TCATTTTATCATGCTTGATATACAAATTGATGCATTTGGAAATCATAATGATATGATCTCAATGCATAATTGGAGCCCCTCTTCAGTTCACAAGTGGTGTGAACAGGAGCCCTGGAGATTGATTCCTTTGAAAACGTTAGATCAAATGCAATCAACATTGAGTAATCTTTTTGTTTAAACTTAATAAATATCCACCAGGGGCTCCTGGTATAATTGTTTTGAATTCTATCAAGTTCTACATGTCAGGCCATCACCAATTTTCATAATGAAGTAGGCTTCTAAATGTGAGATTAGATAGAGGGGAATTAGACCAAAGTTCAAGCACAAGTTGTGTGCCATCTGTAAGTTACTGTTGCAAATTCTATCTTTTAGATCCATTGAAAGAAAACTTTGCCTTGGAAGACGTACTAAGTATTCTATATTACCTATTCTTCACATATAGTTCTCTGTCATAGCTAGCTGAGTGACCCTTTCCTTGATCCAACTATTTCACTGGACAGAATAAGCTCCCAATTCTGATTTTACTATACCAAGCTCTTATTGAAGATCTGCAGCCAAGTATACATCTTTTTTCATTTGTTTTGTTTGTTTGTTTTTTTTTTTTTTTCTCTGGCCAATAGAGAATATATTACAATTAATTAACTACTATAATGGATCATAAAATTGAAGAAATTGCACTTGGAATTCCAACTAAACTTGGATCAACCTTCAATCTTTTAAATCCAGTTCATATGCAAATTAAGTTGAACATTTGAAAAGTAAAGTTTATAAGTTCACATAAAGTGGTAAATAAATGTCCCAACTGGGAGCCAAAGCTGAGGTCTCCTGCATCACAGGGTCTCAAACTAAACCCAATATACTTTTTGGGGTTCTCTACAAAATTTCAGGGGTGATACCATATCCTTTCCCATTGGTCAACTTGTAAAAAATATTAAAACAAAGGGAAAGGGAAGTTTGTTTTACAGATAAGCAGTGCAACTATACAGTTCTTAATTGATTGCCCTCTTTGCTTGCTGTTGCTGTTGATTAGAATTGAAGTTTTGGCCATTGTATAGAAGGTATAATCTAGATATTAATAGTTTCAACAAATTTCCTAATCAATTCAAAGCATTTTCGTTGAGGTTTTGTTTGAACCTTGCATATGCAAGCCCATCCCTTCTTGGTTACGTGCATAGTGGTCTTATATTTGCCTTTCCTTCTAGCCAATTATTTTTTTAACATGGAGTAGATGATGTACAAGTAACTAGTAAGAGATGAACTGCATGTCAATTGAAGACTAGTCATTTTTCTTGTACAAAGCCTTGTAATCTTCTTAACCCCACCCCATCCCCCTCTGCCCCTTTTCCCCAAAGAAAAAAATATGAAGGAAATAAAAGAAAAAGAAAACTACTAACTTAACCCTTGTAGTGAAATATTTATATATATATCGCTTGTCATACAGATTTTGCTTGAACCATTGTAGTGAAATATGTTTATATATATTGTTTATCATACATATTTGACACTTAGGAAACCCATTACTTGATTCTCTCCAATTTGTCTATAGTCTTTCTAGCTTTCATAATTTTAACTGAAAAGATGCTCATTTGATCCTGAATTTCACTCCTGATTTTTTAACTTCAAAATCTGTTATCTTCTTTGGCAGTTACTAATATAAGATCAAATAAATTTGCTTTGAATTGAGTCCTAAATTCTATGGTTCAAATCATATATGTCTTGTGGCAAGCATTGTTGCTAAAATTTCATCTGATGTTTTACTTGATTGAAATGTGTCTTCCACAGAGTCCAGCAGAAGCAAAAGCCAGAGCATTGCCTAGCAAAGTAGATAATGTATAACAAGCCTATATTATCTTGCCAGGTTAATGTCATATCATTTCCTTTTTTCATTAATTGCACCGAGTGTTTGCCAACCCCTAGAAACATTGTTCAAATTAGATGTTAGGCTGTCCTAAATCTGCATGCATGGTAAGAGAGTATAGCAGCTACCTGAATCACTTTATTTATTATTTGTTGTCCTCGAAATTAATTGATTTGATTAATGTGCAGGGTTATCTTGAAATGGATGCCTGCAAAATGCTGCCCCGGCAAGTAGATGTAACATATCCAGTAGCAGAGTAGTCCACCAATGCCCTTTAATATGGCTATGGCTGTTGATTTTTTAGCTGCAATGATGCAGCAACTAAGTGGTGTGGTGTTTTGTATTGTCCTCTTCTAGTTATTATTATTATTTATTTGATCAAGGTTCTTGAAGCAAAGATCTGTTAATATACTTTTCGAGAGGACATAATCTTGTGTTGTATACTTGTATACCCAAGCAGCATATTGGTTGATCCTTAATACATATGCAATCAGGATTGAACTAAGAATGGCAAGGGGGCGGGATGCAAAGAGTATACTCCTTGTCCCTATCTCCGGCGGAGAATTGAAAAAATTTCCCAATATCAGTCAACCCTTTAGTCAAAGTGTCGAATTAGTATAATTTTTAAAAGTAAAATTCAAAAAATTGAAAACTTAAGTCCTAATTTTAAAAATTAAAATACCCCAGTAGAAGTTCGGTAGTTTATCAACGATATTTAAGTATATATACCTATGTTTATTATTAGCTATATATACCTAATAAATCTGTTTGGTTTTGATTTGCATTTATTCTGATTCTAGTTTACAAAATCTATTTATTTATTTTCGTAAATTTTATTTTTTTATTTTAAAATAGTCTAAATTTAACAATTGTGTTATATTTTTCCAGTTCTGAATCGTAATTAGAATCATCTCAAGTAATAATTTGTTTGAGAAGAAAAATAAATAAAATAATTATTTTAATGGTAAAAATGTTCATTTAAAATCAAAGGGGAACCACCACTTTTAAAATAATTGAGGGGGCAAATGTAGATACATGAATAACTCAGAGGGAAAAAAAAATGCTATGGAGGAAATTGTCATTTTCCCTAAATTATAATTAGAAAAATGATATTATAAAAATTGCATAAATACATATTAATAAATATTATATTAACGTACAATGCATTATATAATAATATAAGAAAATACATCCAATTAGTATCTTATATAATTTCCATAATCCTTATTCATATGGTTGGAATTATAACACACACACACACACACACACACATATATATATATATATATATATATATATATTTATATATGAAATACAATTAAGAATAATTAATTTTGTCAAGACCTTGTGACGAAACAAAAGATTTATTATTTATTTATTTATTTACTTACTTACAAGCGACTAACCGAGTAAATAGAGGTTCAAAATGTCTTGAGTTTGGAGTTTCAATTTCATGGCCGCCTCCAAATTGCTGACTGTCTCCATAGCACTTGGTTTAACTTCTCTCTCTGCATCCTCGGCCATCGCAGGTAAGTGTCTCCTCCCATCCTCCCTCCCCCACGCCGCTACTTCACCCTACTCAATCAATCGTTTGAAACCTTGCCATTCATATGGCTTACAGTTTATTTCTGGTTGAGAAAATGGAGGGTGGATCATGATGAGAAACTCCGAGCGCTTGAACAAGCTCTGAAAACTGCCTTAGAAAAGTGTGCTGCTGAAAGGCGGGGCCGCATTAGAGCTCAGCAGGTGCTTCTCCTTACCTTTTATTTCGGTGATTTTGAAGAAGATTTAAGAAAGACCCAAATCAGGAAAAAGTAGTAAAAGAGAAAAATGGGATGTTTTAAGTAGTAATCTTTGGGCTTTCTTTGTCTTAATTTTTATTATCACATTCATTTCAATTTATGATTATGACTTGCATTGGAATCTTGACTACGTTAGCCATGAAGATATTAGAAATATATTCATAGAGGCAAAATGAATGGGTGATAGCAAAGAATGGTTTTTAAATTTACTTGATTGAAAGAAAATACTACGTAGTATTTAATTGGTTGAATTTAGTGGTACGATTGTCTCTATAGCTCTGCAAATTTTACTGTGGACGGTTGTCCAAGAAGCGTGGACTAGGTAGAAAAACAAAGTCGTTTGTAATTTTTTCTGTTATCAATGGTAGACGGCCAATTCTGTTATGATCCATGTAGCAACCTCTCTCATTATTCCAGTTTCATTTTATACACATTGTAGTTTTATTACATCACTACTACTAAAGTATAATTTTAATTCAACTATAGTTTCATTTGATAATATATACTCAATATGT
Organism: Ipomoea batatas; assembly: GCA_002525835.2. Lineage (NCBI taxonomy): Eukaryota > Viridiplantae > Streptophyta > Magnoliopsida > Solanales > Convolvulaceae > Ipomoea > Ipomoea batatas. Next base: position 23,511,280 of record CM008332.1, read on the forward strand.
GAGACATGCTATTCAAATTTCATTTTATACACAATGTAGTTTCATTGCAGCATTACTAAAGTATCATTATGATTCAACTATAGTTACCTTGTATCAGAATGTTTTGTTGACATTATTTATTTTAATTTTTAAATCCAGCCTTGTAAAATCAGTCATATTGTATATTTTTTGGTCTTCTACCATGTTATGAACTTATGAATTATAGGCACTGAACCTCTGAACCTTGAGGGGTGAATTGTCCATGCAACATTGTGAATTATTTTTATTGTTTTTGTCTTCTACCATGTTATGAATTGAAGTTATAGGCATTGAACCTCAAAATGTAAATTTTCCAGCCCTTGTTGAAATGGTATTTAGTTAAACTCATTCTATGGCAAACATAATAGTATGTCATAAATTATTGATGCTGTGATCTTCTACCCTGTTATGATGATGTTTTAAATAAAAATTGTAGGCATTGAGGGAAGAATTGGCTATGGTCTGTTCTAATGATTCTGAGTTAAAATCATATCCTATGACACCTATAGCTACTGTTCAGTCATGCTTCTCTACAAGGTAATCTTGGAGTGTCATTGTTAATACTATATAAAATTTCCTTTGGCTAGAATCTTTGAAGTCAGGGTTGTTCTATTTTGTTCTCTCTCTTTTTATTTTTATTTTTGCCATCTATTGTTGTTTTATTTATTTATTTATACATATTTTTTGTCATCACTCATCTCCTAAATGTAAATACTTTATAGAACTCTTTTGAGGTCATCCAACATTTTATTCATATGCAGATTCAATCATAGAAGCAATAATGCATTGGATCCCATCAAAACTCCAAAGTTATGCATGTTTGGACAACAATACTTTTAGGATTGGTCCCATTACTTACTAATAAAATAAAAATTATATTATTATTATATATTGGTGAACCGATTAATTAATTAAATTTCAACAATAGTCCTGCACTCTTTGTCTCAACTAGCTTTTAAGGGGCTCTAATTTTAATATAAAATCAATTAACCGTTATTTGTATATACTTACAGTAGTTCTTGATGCATAAAGACAGCAAAAGCCTCAACATACTTATTTATTAGTCATGGATTGATCAAAGTGATACTTGTTGAACCACTTTGTATCTAAGTAAAGAAACAAATGCTTTATCCTCATTTCCTTGTGTTCCACATATTTAAACTTTGTGTGCATTCCAAAATGTTTTATTTTATTTTCTTTTCTCATTTCAAATCACTGACCACAAACTGTGTTGTTTTAGTGTCCTATTAATATTTTTGTATTTGTACAGAAATGGAACTCCAAGACAACCTCTATTAGTACCTCTTGCTAGAGCATGCTTAGTGTTTAATACATCTCGGGTTCCCCCAGCTTCTCTTGAGGGTCTTGAAGGATATTCACATTGCTGGATCATTTATGTGTTTCACCTAAACACAGATCTTGAGAAGTTATGGAAGAATCCATCACACTCAAAGTTCAAGGCAAAGGTCAGTTATGTGATTTTCAATTTATTAGTTTCTCCAGCACTGACTGGTACAGATTTTATTCAATAAAATAGGTAAGGGTGCCAAGGCTTAAAGGAGGGAGGATGGGTGTCTTTGCAACAAGATCTCCACATCGTCCATGCCCTATTGGGCTCACAGTTGCGAAGGTACAATTGAATTCCTTACTTAAAATCTGCACCTCATCTGCTCTCTCATACTTAACATTTTATTTTTGAACATTGGGAATATATTTTCATCAATTATAGTATAGATTGGTGTTTGGTTACCCATAAAAAGAGATTGTATATTTGGATATTTGGAAAATGCATCCATTAGGAAATAGGAATTGTTGTAAATAACTTTTTTTTTGTAACACTCATGATTCTTTACAAGGTAGTATTTGTTCTATACTTTCTCAAACATTCTCAGAATTTTACTCTCTCAATTCTCATATTGATTTTGCACAAGTCTTGAGTGTGGGGAGGAATTATAATTGATATCTAGGAGTTTTCATTGCTGAGGAATTCTGTCCCCCCCACTTGTAAAACTAATCTAAAACTAGATCATGCTGAACTTTTAATTCTCCAATAATAACTGGTGTATAATTTTTATACCAGAAGGCTACTCTGTAAAATTAAGTCTTGTTATAATTTAAGATTGGGCAAGGTCACTCAACTAGGCTATAATGCACGTGGGCCAAACCACACTAAAAGGTTGAATCCAATCAATTAGCTAGTCTAACCCATGACCTTATAAACCCATTTATTCTCTCTTATTTTTTCAATGTGGGAAGGACTCTTAAGTCTTAACAAGTCCAATTGAAATTATGTAGAAAGCTAAGGTTTACAATGCATGGATTTATTTGTTCTGGTTCAATATGCTAGTGATGGAGTGTGTATTCAATTAATTGACCACCTGAAGTTCCATTTAGAAGTTATAGGAAATTCAAAATGCATTACCACTTGTGTGTGTAGATATGCATGTATTTTGGTGTGTGCACAATTTTGACTGAGTCTAGTACTCTAACTTTGACCTCCAAGCTGGCCTAGGCTCAACCTAACCAAGGTTTGTGCCAGTGAATGAACAAGCCATGTCAATCTGTCTAGTCCTGCTTCCTAGTTGGTTCAACTGATGAATTGTGAATTAGGATCCAAGAATCATTGTTTGAAATTAAACTTTGAATCCCATAGTATGTTAGTTCGATTTCAAAAAAGAAAAAGCATGAAATTTTGAACTGTCAATGCTTCATTTGAGTTAATCACTTTCACTGAAATTCTTTATTCAACATTAGACTTCTGTTGCAGTGAATATTTACTATTATGTATTACTTCATTTTCTCAAAAGGAAAGGTGAAATCATTTTGTGAGATGAGCTAGGTTTCCTTTTGTATAGGTGGAGTCAATACAGGGGAGTACTGTTATGCTTTCTGGCATAGATCTGGTTGATGGCACAGTAAGCATTCTCCTTTGCCTCTGATGTAGTTATAGATCTTTCTATTATCCTACCTTGTGTGATGCTATGTACCTAGGTATGGTGTTTAGCTCTACAACTCTTTTGTTTACTTGGTCTATATGAACAGCCTGTTCTTGATGTTAAACCCTATCTTCCATACTGTGACAGCATCATTGGAGCAACAGTGCCTGATTGGGTAAAGGTATTAACTTCTTACTAATGCTTATACTTCACATCATTTGAGCAAGAACCTTAGATTTTATTATTAAATGCTATAATTTTCAGAGTACTAGATCCCTTTTTATGTTATGGTTGTTTCATGTAAAAGGAAGTTGTAGTGATCATTCTGTAGTGTAATTGATGTATAGCCTCGTGAGATATGGTATAAAAAACTGATATATTGTCTCTAATTTATCCTGCACTACATAAGAAATAACTAATCAAGAAGTGAAAATTGTGGTGTTGTCAGTAGTCTAATTAGAAACATTAACTCTATGTATATTGAAAAGGAGCAAAGATGTACGTGACCTGGACTGTACTTTATGGAGACCTTTTGATCTAGTTGAACGATTTAGGTCCTATTTCATGACCCATCCAAAATAAACAGACTACTATATTGTCCCTCCATCTGCCCAGATTGATTAGGAAGCTAGTAAAAAAAAAAGCACTCTAGTTAATCAACATTTGGAGTGAAACATAATAAAGTTGCATGTGATACTTGAGGCTAACCTTATCGTTTTCTGAATGAACTCTGAATCTATCTTTTTCTTGTTGGATTAATTTTTCTTAGAGCACTTACTGAAATCTCTGGACAGGTGGATAAACTATTGGCTGTATCTTCTGTTATCTTCTCTGAGGACTTCTCCACTAGTCTGAGTGATTGTTGGTCAATCATGGTAATAATTGTGATGGAATCTGATGTGTTCTCTATTTATGTTTTTCTTCTATCAGTCTTCTGTATCAGTGGTTTTCCTTCTGTATCAACTTTATTTTCCCAATTTAAAGTTGATATTCTCTTTGTTCTCCTGAAGTAATAGACTCTGATTGACTATTTAATTTTTTTTTCTTCTTTTGAATACATTATAGGGAGAAGTTAATTGTCTTTTTTTTTTTTTGGTTATCAAAAGAAAGAACCGTGATCTGTATCTCAGATTCAAACCAGGTTTGCCCGGGCTTAGAAAAGTGGAAAAATGCAACATTTTCATGCTAATCAGAGGAAATTCCAAATTTTTTTTCTGAACATGAACTTGTGGAAATGATACTATTTGAATATGTGAGCGTGATGGTTAAAACTGGACTTTACAGGTAAATTAATTAGTTAAGAGGACTTGATTATCTGCAGAACCATAAGGAATCATTAAAATTATATTGTAGGAACTGGAAATTGGAAAGGAAAATGCGATAAATGATGCACTTATATATCCATCTGCCTGCTTTGAGAAATTTTAGTTTGCTTGACAGTTCATCTGACAATGTGGTGTATTTCATGACCTAACTTATAGGAACTCTCTATATGCACTCTATGACTGTAAAGTATATTTCTTTTTCAGTCTATAATAAATCACTAATACATTGTTCTCTAGACAACCCATAGAAGTGATATCATACTTTAGTTTAGTTTTCAAAGCAATGTTATCTTGCTCTTTTAATTTATTTTTGGAAGTTTATTGCTCTGTTCTTTTCATGCTTTCTTTCATCTTCAATTTTCTTTCTACAAAATGATTGAGCTTTTTTTTTTTTTTTTTCAGGAAAAGAAGTCGCTCTATAAATCAGCTTGTGAATTCCAATGCTTGATTAAACAAGTGCTTTCTTGGGATATACGTTCGGTCTCTCAAAGAAGTAGACCGCAAATTTCCAGAATGGAGACCGATAACGCTATTACAGATAATGACATCCTGGAGCTGGAGAACTGCCCTGATAAAATGTCGGAAGAGAACAGTGAAGAAGTGAACTGTTCTTCCAGTGATACAACGTATCACCTTGTTTTGGAAGGCCTGGACATTTCATACAGAATCGACTGCACTGGCAATGTTCTTGTTGAGAAAGTAAGCCTTTTGTCTAAATCTGAACTTCGTTGTGTGGACACTAAAATTGAGTAATGAGAAAGTATTTTGGTCCTTAAATTGCTAAACCATTTTTGTCATAGCTATAGCATGTTATTGAGCCGTGGATCCATTTGTGCGTTGCATACTTTACGCTGTGGATTATGTACGTAGGGATTGCCTCGTCACAAATGTGTAATTTGCCATTATCTGGTTTCTGGTGCTTGACAAGTAGTTTTGGCCATGTTTACACAAGTGATTGTTGTATCATGTATGCAAAGGTTTTTGGGTTTAATGGCTTGTGCCAGTCAGTGTGTGTATCTTTGAATGAATGAATTATTGATGGATTGAATGTGTTTCAGATGTGTGTGAGATCCATGTTCACAATTTTAGAACTATATATTCATAATTTTAGATCTCAATATGCAAAATTACATTACTCAATATTCACAATTTTTAAACTCTATATTCACAATTTTGTTATATAGATTCAAAAATTGTATTATACTATTGAAAATAAAGTTTTGATATTGTTGAACATAGGGTTAAGAAATTGTGAACATGGATCCGGGTCCATGGCATAACAACTGCTTGTGATTTAGTGGCACCAAGTTACTCTCTCATTGGGAGGTTGTGGGTTTGAACTTCTGCGGAAGCAATATTAACTCTTCCACTACATACTACATTGTAATACAGTCAATAGTATTTAAAAAAATGGATTTCAATATTAGGGGAATTGATAGTGTTATTTGACACATTTTCCCTTTTCAAATAATTAAAAAATTCTAATTTAATGAATTACACTTTTAGTTAGTAATGATAAAATGATTAAAATCACAACATTTGATTACTAAAGATGGAGATCGTGAATTTGCCCGCACTTTTTAAAGGAGAGGTGTTATATATGTGCCAAAAATGGAATTCTATTTTCAAATGAATTCTTCCCAATGCCAAAATGCAAGTTAATAATGTTTGGAGGTACATTCTTTTATTTTGGATTAATTATAAACAACAACATTAGACTGTAAGAAATTTTAGTTCATATATGCAACAATATTGCAGACAAGTAAGAGCACTAAAATGTAAATGGTTTACACCAATCTTGTATTTATTGGTAATGGAGCTGTAGTCCTTAATTTAGAAAGGATGGATGCCTCTAAAAGTTGAAAAAAAGAAAAGAAAAGGAAAAAATTAAATCTGCTACATCCATGAGAGAGTCATCTCTCTAAAAGAGTAAAACCAAACCTTACATTGGTTGGGTGCAATGAAATACAACTAGAAAGGCAAAAGTAAAACAGACAAACAGAAAGATTATAATGATTATAACTCTAACCCCTCTCTATCAAGACTCTTGGTAGACTCCTCCTCAGCTCCTCTGTATTCTTCTGAGTTAGTTATCATAGTTGGCTGTTTTTGCTCTCTCCAATGAAAGACCGACGACCAGTTTCAACTCGATCTTAAACCGTGTAATGCTGCTGGATAGTTTCGATATCCAACCCTTTCAGCTTCACCACCGACTCAACATGACCCTTAAGAGTGTGCAGCTCCCGGAGCCTAATTTGACATTAAGGAAAAGGCAAAGGTAAATGCAATAAGATGAGTGTTTGAGCATTCTGCAATTTATATATGTTGGGCGAGGCCAGTAAAGGGCCAAGTCCATCAATTGGTGGGCCAAGTCCAGGACCCTGCCTCTTGAAAATGTGTGGCGATATAAAGAAATAAAGTTATGCTTTCACTACCAGTTATAGCTTTTGGCATAGTGGTAAGCGTTGATCCTAACAGTATAAAATAACATTATTCCATACCTGGCCATCTCAGCTCGCCTCTTTGCTTGCTCCGCGATTTCAGATAGC
>CM008332.1:23523789-23540610 GCA_002525835.2 Ipomoea batatas
TTTTGGATTAATTATAAACAACAACATTAGACTGTAAGATATTATAGTTCATATATGCAACAATATTGCAGACAAGTAAGAGCACTAAAATGTAAAATGGTTTACACCAATCTTGTATTTATTGGTAATGGAGCTGTAGTCCTTAATTTAGAAAGGATGGATGCCTCTAAAAGTTGAAAAAATAAAAGAAAAGGAAAAAATTAAATCTGCTACATCCATGAGAGAGTCATCTCTCTAAAAGAGTAAAACCAAACCTTACATTGGTTGGGTGCAATGAAATACAACTAGAAAGGCAAAAAAGTAAAACAGACAAACAGAAAGATCATAATGATCATAACTCTAACCCCTCTCTATCAAGACTCTTGGTAGACTCCTCCTTCTCAGCTCCTCTGTATTCTTCTGAGTTAGTTATCATAGTTGGCTGTTTTTGCTCGCTCCAATGAAAGACCGACGACCAGTTTCAACTCGATCTTAAACCGTGTAATGCTGCTGGATAGTTTCGATATCCAACCCTTTCAGCTTCACCACTGACTCAACATGACCCTTAAGAGTGTGCAGCTCCCGGAGCCTAATTTGACATTAAGGTAAAGGCAAAGGTAAATGCAATAAGATGAGTGTTTGAGCATTCTGCAGTTTATATATGTTGGACGGAGGCCAGTAAAGGGCTAAGTCTATCAATTTGTGGGCCAAGTTCAATACCTTGCCTCTTGAAAATGTATGGCGATATAAAAAAATGTATGGCATAGTGGTAAGCGTTTGATCCTAACAGTATAAAATAACATTATTCCATACCTGGCCATCTCAGCTCTCCTCTTTGCTTGCTCCGCGATTTCAGATAGTTCCCTGTAGCTGTTCTTCTCGTTGAAGACGTTTGATGCTTCGGGTGGTTGGAGGCCATGAAGAGTCCTTTGAGCAAGAGCCCACTGAGCTTCCCTCTCCTCTTTGCCGTAGTCTTTCTTGGTTGTGAAGGCAGTCTGAACAGAATAGCAGCAGTTTGATATTTATCTATTTATTACACAAACAAATGATGGAGAAGAAGAAAGTCTTCCAATGAACTAACTACCTACCTTGTTCTCCAGCATGCTAACCCAAGCCTTTCCACTCAAGATGTATCGGATGGCAAACTTCATCAAGTCAAGTGGCACATAGAAAACAATGCTGTAAAGCCACACCACACCAGCCCATCCCCACCCACATCCCTGAATTCTTGCAAATCCCCAATTTGCATATACAGCAATCAAAGTAGCAACCTGAAATAAATATTGTGATACGTTTCAGGGACGTAGGAGTAAAAACACAAACTGGCATACATAGTGTTAGGCGGAGGCCGATAAGGACAAGTCTAGCACCCTGGCTCTAGAAAACGTGATGACTATCTATAAAAAAATAAAGTTGCGTCTTCGCTACTAGCTATAGCTGTTGGCGTAGTGGTAAGCGTTTGATCCTAACACATAGGACAGTGCATTGAAGGAATAAACAAAGTACTTACCAGTTGTGCAATGACAAAAGCGGTGACCAATAGAAGTCCAGGTCGTTCAACAAAAGACCAGCTGCGGGAGCGAGTAACAAAAATTAGAGCTTGGCTCACAGTACTGACTTGGAGGTATAGTGCAGCCATCATTTCCTCTTCATTGTGCCTAATGGATCTTACTCCAAACTTATCCTGTGAATAACCAAACCAAAGGAAAAGAAAATAAATTAATCGCCAATAGATCAGTCACCTAACCAGGATAAATAAGAAAATAGGATTGACCCTTACAGAGAAGAAGTCAGTATCATGCATAATCCAGAAGAAAACAACAGTCATCAGTGCGAGGTAACCTCCAAGAACAACACCAGTTGCAAAAATTTCTTGCAGTTTCCAGCTGTCGGGCATTGGTGATGGTTTCACTCGATCCTTTGAGATTGTCATAATGGTTCCTGCAAAGAAACTCAGATTCAACTAGTCTGACGTTGGGTACATACGAGGGGAATGGGATTAAATATTGTTGGGCTGAAATCACAATACATATAAGTATATATGATTATTAACTAATAAAGGCAGATTCAAGATGAAACATGGAAGGTACCATCGTTTAGTATTGCAATGATCAGAACCATAAAGGCTGAGAAGTCATACTTCCATATCAAAGCAATAAGCATGAAACCAAACTGCAAAACAAGCAGTCAATGGCATAAGAAATGAAATAATGGCAACAAAGTGGAGGATAGGATATCCAATTTCAAAAGAAAATATTCAACATACCACAATACGTATTGTGATGGATACTGCATATATCTGTTAAAATAGCGAGTACATAGAGAAGTTAGACTAATAATAGGTAAAAATTCAAAATTCTGAAGGAGTTAAAGAATGGAAACTTACAGTGTAGTTCTTCATCCTCTGGAAAATAGCCCTACTAGTCAAGACTGCACTGATAATAACACTTAACCCGGGTTCAGTGAGCACAATGTCAGAGGCGCTTCTCGCAGCATCAGTAGCATCAGCAACTGCAATTCCAATATCTGCCTTCTTTAGAGCGGGAGCATCGTTTACTCCATCACCAGTCATTCCAACAATGTGCTTCCTCTCCTGCAACTTCTTCACTATTTCATACTTGTGCTCTGCAGAACAAGGGTAAAGATAAATCGATTTGTTTTTCCCAATAAAAGGAAGATATAAGATTGTAAATATTCCATGTAGTAGTAACTGTTGGGCGGAGGCCGGTATAAGGCCAAGTCTATCAATTGGTGACTAGGGGGATTGTTGGGCAGAGGCCGGTGAAGGGCCAAGTCCAGCACCCTGCCTCTTGAAAATGTAATGACGGTCTATAAGGAAATAAAATTGCACCTTCATTACTAGCTATAGCTTTTGGCATAGTGGTAAGCATTTGATCCTAACAGTAACAGTGGTACTTGGTCACCAACCTGGAAATACTCCTGCAAAACCATCTGCCTTCTCTATCAATTCTTCCACTGGAAGGGCAGCAATAGATGCATCCTTGTGTTGACCAAGTAAAGAAGCAGATGGGTACATGTTAGTTCCCATTCCAAGTCTACGGCCAGTCTCCTTACCAATTGCAAGTTGATCACCTGAAAGACAATGAACAAGATTTTGAATTGCAATATATAGTTAGTCAAATGAAGACATTGATGATGAATGATTTCACTTCACAGGAAGTTGAATAAGTTTATTACCAGTAATCATTTTCACATTTACACCAAGGTTCAGAGCCCTGCGAATAGTCTCAGCACTATCATGCCTGGGAGGATCAAAGAGGGGTAGCAATCCAACAAATTGCCATGGGCCACCTGGACTCTCTTTTGATTTCTCAGGCACTTCCTGGGAATATAAAAGTATTAGTAAAGGTGATTATGATGCATCTTCATTTGCACCCAAGAATGTGTAAACGAATGCATTCTGATGTTGGAATTCCAAACCTGTCTAGCTACAGCCAATGACCTCAGGCCCCGTTCAGCATACTTATCAATCACAGAATGAACCTTTTTCCTTAGGTCATCCCTGGCATTGCAGAGGTTCAAAATCTGATGCAATAAAAGAGAAAAAAATTAGCAACATCATTTTTCTGTAACTTGGAATTCATAAACAAAGTTAATAGCCAAAGGGGGAAAATGCGAAAATGAGAGCCCACCTGTTCAGGAGCACCTTTGCTAACCCGATGCCAGTTGCCACGATCATCAATGTAAGTTAAAGCAGTCCTCTTGTCCACTGGATTGAATGGCAGGAAATGAACCTCCTGAATGCCAGCTCGTGCCTAACATTGCAAGTACGTTGAGAATGAGTGCACTTTGACTACTTTCTAATATTTTAATTGTTGAAAGCCTATGAAGAAGTACGAAAGAAGGGCATTTACCTCCTTTGGATCAGCAAGCATCCCAACCATGGCAGCATCAATAGCATCCTGATTTTCAGTTCTAGAAGCCCTGGCAGCAAAGAGGACCACTTGCTCTTTGTCGACGCCTTTTGCAAACACCTCAATTAAGTTCTTATCCACACTCAACTTGTTAAGAGTTAATGTCCCCGTCTTATCACTGCAGAGAACATCCATGCCGGCCATTTCCTCAATCGCAGTCATTCTCTTCGTGATGGCACCCTGCTGTGATAGCCTATGGGATCCAATAGCCATCGTGACCGACAAGACAGTGGGCATAGCAATGGGAATGCCTCCGATTAAGAGAACAAGGAGGTTGTCAATCCCGTCCCTGTACTTCCTATGCTGAATTGGATACATGACAATAATCTCGGCTAGCATACCAACTGCAATGGAACAGATGCAGAAGTTTCCAATGGCAGTGAGCACTTTTTGGAAGTGCCCCACTTGGTTGGTGCTGTCGACAAGATGCGCTGCCTTTCCAAAGAAAGTATGAACCCCGGTAGCAATGACAACAGCTTCAATCTCCCCTTGTTTGCATGTTGAACCAGAGAAAACTTCCTCACCAGGACCCCTGGTCACGGGGAGGGATTCTCCCGTGAGAGCAGATTGATCAACCTTCAATGCATCACCTTCAAGAAGACGAGCATCAGCAGGAATGATATCTCCCAATTTGATACTTATAATATCTCCTGGAACAAGAATCGCTGCATCTTGTTCACTCCATCGACCATCTCTGAGCACCTATTGCATCAAAATATTGAAGTCCATTATTTTACAGTAAAAAACAATGATAAAATCTATGATCTTTGTTCAACCGGGGTATAATCTAAGATTGGACCAGGGTCACTCTGGACGCCACGAAAGCTTGGATGCCAGCAACTGGGTAAACACAAAGTGGACCGAACAGGTTTTAATACCATGTTATAATCTAAGATTAGACCAGGGTCACTCAACTGGACTACATTTTCAATATACTATGTGTGACTCTTAACAAACTAGAAATAGAGATTTTGAAGTTATTAGAATCAAGTCCAAATATCTATATTATCCCTATGTGACTACTGCAACAAAATCACAAAATGATGCAAAACTAACAAATTAAAGCTCAAATGTTACAATTTTTCATACCTTGGTCTTAGGTGCAAGTCCAGCCATAAGAGCTGCAGCAGCATTTCCAGCATTGTTTTCTTCAATAAAACTGATAGTTGAGTTGATGACAAGCAAGCAAACAATACCAACAAAGTCTTGCCAATCTGGGGGTTTCCCATCACCATTAGCCAGCGCAATTGCCATAATAGCTGCAGCTTCCATAACCCATGACAGTGGATTCCACATAAAGCCAAGGAACTTGAGTACCTTGCTTTCCTGTATTCCCCAAACCCAGTGTTCACCATTAATTACAATAATCTTGGTACTACTTAAACCTGATGAAATATATACGTACACGTAGTAATGATTATAAACAAGAATTTACAGAACCTTTTTTTCTTCCAATTTGTTGGGACCAAAAATTTGAAGCCTGTTGGCCCCTTCGGCTGATGACAGACCCTCTCGAGTACATTTCAGTTGCTCGAACACTTCCTCGATTGGGATTTTCTCCTACAACCCATAATTAAAAAACATCAGTCACTCAACACATGTGTACAAACCATCATTATTTCATTGACCATGATCTACACAACTGTGTAACCATAAATAATAAGTACATTTTTAATAAAATGTACAAATCCAAAACCTCATTTTAATCCTTGAAAAAACAAATGTCAACATATTTTCATGTAACCATTCGTAATATTGACTCTTTGTACTTTGGTAGGTTAATAAAGTAGTATAAATCATAACAAGTAAATAGTACTAAAACAAATTGGCTAAATAACCGTTACCAAACCTCAGAAAAGAAAAGAAAAGCAAAAAATAATTATTTCGTCAATCACATGGTATTCTACTATTCAGTATTCTATATGCATGTATGATGTACCCCACGTGCAAGAATCCACAAGACGCGTGTCTTCCAAGTTGACCTTCCGCTATCCTAAGAAGTGGACCCCACAATGAGAGAATTTCCCCCACCAATCCAAGTAGCCTCATTTGGACGCAGTGAAGAATATATCCCTTCCTGTGGGTGGGTCCCCAGCCCCACTTAAAAAGGGCATCTTTGCAAATTCGTTGGAGTGCAGTGCCGAATATTTTCCCACTAGTTTTTGTTCTACCCAGAATTTTATTGTTAGTTATCTATTATCTCCAGCCAATTATATATTTTATTTTGAGTATATTATGTCTTGATGTATATTTGTTCTAAAAGAGCACATCTACTTCTTTGTTAATTTTTCAATCAATAATAAAAAAATTGTTAAATAATTATAAGGAAAAAAAATACACATTTCATTCCTAAGTTATATGATAAAAATTTGTTAAATAATTATAAAGGGTAAAATGTGTAATTTTTCCTAATTATAACATGCTACATAAACAATATCAACTATTACAATAAAAGGTTGTTTTTGTTTCTTTCAATTAATAAGTTATACTTGTATGAGACCGTTACTGGTCGAATCTAAAATAATTATTTGTTACTTATGATATAAATCATAAAACTTCTTCAAAAAAAATATAAATCATAAAACTTATTATAAGATATTTAATACCAATTTCAAATAAATAAATAATTATTTATAATAGATATTGTAATACTTATATTAAAATTATGATACTTACATATACAATTGTCTACAATCTGACCCGTCTCATTTCATTTCACAGATAAAGATTTGTGAAGTAGATATATGTTTTCCTCAATTAATAAATAACTCATATATGTATCCATAGTAATTTTTTACTATTATATGTAACCGTCATTATAGTGAGAGGCAATAAATAAATCAGATATATCAAAAACTATTTTTTTTTTAATACGCAATCAGTCAGAGCCGTTATGAAAGTTGAATTTTCAGAACACATGTCCATACAAGTGGTAGTACCACGGAAGACGTACCATAAAATTTTCCCCAAAAGAATAATAAATTACACAAAAACCAAGATACCTGACATAACAATTTAGGGGTCGAAAAACCTAACAATATTACTTTCAAACATTCTTATTATTTATTCTCCACAAACTGTTACTGTTATTTGATGTAAAATTTTTACTTTTTATATGGTGGGAGTTTAGAGTACACTTATCTTTTCTATCTTTTTAGTATCCTTGTTCTATATATATAGAGAGAGAGAGTGGGGGTCAGTTTTCAGGTGTGAACCCGGGAAATATACCGTTTAGATGAGAGATATTTGGAATGGTGCAGTGGTGCAAATATAGTAATGTAGTGATGTATATTTACTAGCTCAAAAAAAATTATAAATCACACGATCAAACAATATTAACCATGCACAATGGTACATACATAGATTCGCATGTTAACAAAGTTTCTCATTTGAAACTAAATCTATAGACACACAAATAAGAAAAAAAGTGAAAATTCCTTTTAAATAATGAAAATATTCTATTTACAAAAAAATACTACCCCCTATAAACATAGTAGAATTTCCCATTTATATCAATTTTTATTTAGTTAACTTATATATTAATTATTACTTAATTCACAAATAATGAAATATATAAAAAAGAACTTTTCAGTATAAGATTTGGTGTATCTGGTGCCATAATATCAATATTACTTTAAAATAAAGTAAAAAAAAAAAAAGAAGTAATTAAGTGGGTGAATTATAATCAGATTACAAAAATAAGATTCCCGGCCAGTAGTCATTTAGAAGGAATATAACTGAATAAAATTAATTCAATCAATTTTTCCTTTTTTGTCTTTTTAATTGGAGGAATAAAAAGTTACTCAGTAATGAAAAGGAAGCTCAGCTTTGACAGTTTACAGTAAGTAAAAGCTGAGCAAGTAGCAGAGAGAGCGAATGGAGATTTTCCGATTTTATCAAAAACGAAGCGGGGAACAGTATGATCGATCGAGCGGTGGTTTATCGGTAGAGAAGGTCATCCGTTGGATCCTCGAAATCTCAAATACAAGAAGAACAATAACCAGAAACCAAACGATCGAAGAGAGAGAGAAGGTTACCAGATCAACAGTCTCATTCTTGATCTCTTCAAGGCTGATTGACTTGTCTCCACCCATTTTTGGTGATCAAAACACCGCAGAAACGAATCCAAGCAAAATCTCTCTCTCTATATATATATATGTCTGTATATATATATATTTTTTTCTTTTGGGAAGAAATTAAAGGGAGAGGTAATAGTGATTCATTGAAGGGAGAATTTGTGTCCCAGTACGAGACTATACTATACGGAAGAGAGAATTGAAGTAGAGAAAGAAAAAAAGGTTTTATGTTAGGGGATGGGTGAAGAAGAATGAAGTAAGGTTGCCAAGGCCTCCTTTTATTAGGCAAAGGAGAGAGGGAGTCACCCCTACGAAGGAAATCATTTACCCCAACGGCCCCCTACGGCCTACCCCACTCCCACCCGTCTATCGCACTTTTTTCTTTTATTTTCATTTTTATATTTTCTGCAACACATTCATTTGTCTTAAATGGGCTTCAAAGAAAATTAAAGTAAAAATGGAAAATATTACAAATCAATAAAGAAAAAGAATAATGACCTTTTGTTTTTGGTACAAAAAATTGCACCAAAGATAAGATACAAAATAGAGGATGGACCATACGCTTTAAAAAAGAAAAGAAAAATTATATTCAAATTGATAGATCATACCACGAGACCACGAGGTATATCGTAAGGTTATAATTTTTTTATGTCCAATAGATAATATTAGTTATTTATAGTGAATTTTTTGCTAAAATAAATGTTTAATGTTAGTTGGTAATAACATGTAAAATAATTTTTAAGGATATGGATATATTAGTTTTTTGATTAATTAATTTTAAAGTATTTTATTTTTAAGTATAAATTTTATAATAATTTTAAACTTATTAAAATTATTACAGGAAGAATGAAGTATAGTGGGAACCTTTTCAATAATGGGTCAGATGAATAGTCAGCCGCTCTAGTCAAAGCATGAGTAACTCGATTATATGATCTCCTAACATGACAACAGAAAACAGTTTTGAAAGATAACATAAGATTGACACATGAATAAAAAATATGGTCTATATTAGACCGATCATAAACTCTCTTCGACATATCGCTAACAACTCCCATGCAGTTTGACTAAAGTCAAACCCTTTCGATGTCGTGGTCCTTTGACCATGAGATAGCTTCTTTACAGGCCAAGGCCTCTGTCATGAGAAGAACCTGGGGCAACACAAAAAGTCATTCGCTGCAACAACAGAGTCCTTGTTGTTGGTGAAGAGGACAACGCTATACGCCACCTGTACTTTTTGGGAGAAAAGGGTCGTGTCAACCTGACAAACAAAGGGACATGTAGTGGCTATCTAAGTTTCAAAACTTTCATTCTTTCTTTGATCACTATTGCACAATAATATTCTTCTGAATTACAATTGTGTGAGAGCATCTCACGAATCTTAATTCGTGAGATATGTCGATGACAGGATAATTGGTCATCAGCATTCGACCCGGACCACCAGCACTGACCCGAAGGCAACAACGGTCACCCGTTATACAAAGGTGGCACATTGAAGATGAGTGGTCAGCACATTGAAGATGAGTTACTTCTCACCATCATTATCAACAGCTCCACTACTATTGAAGGCTGACCATCATTGAATAACCGTTATAAGTCACAAAGAGTCGTTGTACCTCAAATATAAGAAGAGCCCTGTTGTAGAGGAAGGGGATTATATTTTTTGACAAGCAACATTACTAGACTGAACTCACTATTGTAAACTCACTATCACTATTGTACTCTTACATTGAGATCAACAATACAAAATATACCGATAACATATTTACCGTCATTGGTGCTTTCATTGAGAGCCGAGATCAGATCTCAAGAAAACTTCACACATTACAAACACCCAGCTCATCTCATTGCTATCAATGGCGCGATCTGGATCCAGTAGCTCTCATGGTTCTCTTCAAGTGAACAATGGTCACGCCTCGGGCGATCTTCGTAAGTAGCTCAACAGTAATCGTGTGGGAGATCGCCGCGAGGGTGATCTTCGCAGCCAGATCAATAACAATCATCGTCGAGAGGGTGATCTCCGTAGCCAACTCAACAGCAACCACGATGGGGGCTGCGCTCTCCTCCTAGTGAATGCTGCTCCCATCCAAGCCACGGAGTTTCAAGAGGCGGCGCAGGCCATTCAACTGACGGTGGCGACGATGGCCCAGCTAGTAGCAGGGATGCAAGGCCAGGCAGGGCGTTCGCCTCCTCATCAACGGCGTTTGCCTCGTCTTTATCAAGTGGCATCACCTCTCAAATTCCGTGCTACTCCTGCGTTACCTCATCGAGCAGCGTCACCTCCTCAAGCGGTGAGTGGCGTCACCTCCTCGAGCAACGTCATCTCCTCGAGCAGTGTCACCTCGAGTAACGTCACCTCCTCGAGCAGTGTCACCTCGAGCAGCGTCACCTCATCAAGTGGCGCTGCTCCTCAAGTAGCGTCACCTCCTCAAGTGGCGTTGTTCCTCAAGCAGCGTCACCTTCTCAAGTGGCGTCACCTCCTCGAGCAGCGTCACCTCCTCAAGTGGTGAGTGGCGTCACCTCCTCGAGCAACGCCACCTCCTCGAGCAACGTCACCTCCTCAAGCAGTGTCACCTTGAACAACATCACCTCCTCAAGCGATCAGTGGCATCACCTCCTCGAGCAGTGTCACCTCGAGCAACGTCACCTCCTCGAGCAGCGTCGCCTCCTCAAGTGTCGAGCAACGTCACCTCATCGAGTAGTGTCACCTCGAGCCACGTCACCTCCTCGAGTAGTGTCACCTCGAGCAACGTCACCTCATCGAGCAGCGTCACCTCCTCAAGCGGTGAGTGGTGTCACCTCCTCGAGCAGCGTCACCTCTTCAAGTGGCGCTGCTCCTCAAGCAGCGTCACCTCCCCAAGCGGCGTCACCTCTCAAATTCTGTGAAAATAAAATAAAATAAAACTTTATTCCCTTAGGGCCGGCACGATATCCGATCTCGCTAGCTACCTGATGGGAGGGTGTTTTCTGGGTAAAGCTTAATGCTTTGCTACGAAAACACCACACTCTATTCTCTTAGGGCCGGCACGAGATTCGATCTCACTAGCTACCTGACGAGAAACTGTTTTTCTAGGTCAAACCGGAGGCTTGATTTAAAAAACACCAACGCAAAAAAAAAATAATAATAAAAAAAATAAAAAATAAATATGCCGAGGCCATGCCTCGGCGAAAATTGGCCGAGGTCATGGTTGTCAACTCGGCCAGCTTTGGCCGAGGTTGTCACCTCGGCCCACTTTGGCCGAGCTCCTCACCTCGGCCAGCTTTGGCCTGGACCTCGGCCAACTTTGGCCGAGGTCATCACCTCGGCCAATTTTGGCCGAGTTCCCGTGCCTCGGCCACTGTGGCCGAGGTCCCGCACCTCGGCCGCAATTATCTTACCGTTAAAAAAAAAAATTTAACAAAAGTAGTCATTACTCCCAAACCACCTCAACCGCTCTCGTTGGCTAGGGAGTGGGGGGCTGGTGACAGGATAATTGGTCATCAGCATTCTACCTGGACCACCAGCACTGACTCGAAGGCAACAACGGTCATCCGTTATACAAAGGTGACACATTGAAGATGAGTGGTCAGCACATTGAAGAGGAGTTACTTCTCACCATCATTATCAACAACTCCACTACCATTGAAGGCTGACCATCATTGAATAACCCTTACAAGTCCCAAAGAGTCGTTGTACTTCAAGTATAAGAAGAGCCCTGTTGTAGAGGAGGGGGATTCTATTTTCTGACAAGCAACATTACTAGACTGAACTCACTATTGTAAACTCACTATCACTATTGTACTCTTACATTGAGATCAGCAATACAAAATATACCGGTAACATATTTACCGTCAGTCGAAATGTCGAAATGTCGAATATATGATATTTGCTTGTTACTTATGATAAATCATAATATTTATTACAGAAAATTTAATACCAATTTGAATTAAAAATAAATCGTTAATTATATCTCATATATATTTTAATACTTATTATATGCAAAATTGTGATACTATTTATGATAAAATTTATTGTTATTAATAATAATTATTGTGATACTTATAATTAAAATTGTGATACTTACATATCCAATTGTCTACAATTCGGTCCATTTTACGTACACATGTCTCATATATAATGATATGTAATAGTCTCACACAAATTTTTGTCTAGACATTTTTTTAATTATTATTTTTGCTATTGTGGGTGGACCAACTGAATTGTCGAAAAGAATAAAAACGTACGGAGCAAAAAAGTTTTAGATTTTACATATTTAATTATTATATAAATATAAATTATTGTGTAAATATAAATTAGTATTATAAGTTAATTGGAGAACTAGCCTTTTTCAAAAAAATTACTACTTTTAGCATTTTGGCCTCAACTAGCTAATGCATGCAATTTATTAAAAATTAGTTTTATCAATTAGATTTGTTTTTCTTAATTTTTTATTTGGTTTGAATATGAATGTAATACATATCAAATTAATATTTAATTAGAGAACCCAATGGGGTAGCTCAAGTGGCAAGTGAGCTCTCTTTGTGGGGAGGAATTCCGGGAGAACCCGGGTTCAATTCCCACAAGCGACGATTCCCCCTGGGCCAGCTCCTGTGCCTCTCGGAGCGAACGTGGGTGGACCCGGACCGTTAAACGGACGGAGAAAGACCCTGTGAATTTACCAAAAAAAATAATATTTAATTAGAGAAAATTTTACTTTTGGTCCTATAATTATTGGGGTGTTGTTAATTGCAGTCCACAAGTTTTAAAATTATCAATTTAGTACCGTAATTATATAAATTTTCTCAATTTCAGTCTTTCCGGTCAAATTGTCAGTGAAAAGTAGTCAAAAAATTTTAATGGATAAAAATAATGAAGGTAAATTAATCTTTTACTTCTTCTATTTCCTTTCTTGACCATTTCTTCGCCGAAAATTTTGTGAAGAAATCACTTCTCTTCAACTCTAGCTGCGATTTGGCCATCAAAATCTCGGAGTATTTCTGTAAGGTCCTCCATCTTTTTCTATTACCATTTCTCTAAAACTACTTCCTAGTCCCTGCATAATTTTTCTGATGTAGTAACAATCTTAGTAGCGTTGTAGCGTCAGTCTCCCAATATAGAATGGATTACGGTTTAAAGTTTGAGCAGCACCGAATCCAGCGTGCAACTTTAATATCAAATTGTGGCTCTGTACGCAAGAGAGAATCTCTATGCTATACAATTCAACATACTTATACAAAATAACCACTTTCTATGCCATTTTATGCTAAAAATTCCAACATTTTATTCCCTTAAATCCATCCTTCAGTTTTCAAAAAAGAAAAATAAAAAAAATCCATCCTTCAAAGCATTCTTTTTTATTCACTCAATCATGCCATTTTGACTTTTTTTTTTTCTCAAATAATTAACTAAAAAAAGCTAGCTATACAAATTTCTCCCACGTACCTTTAGAGTAGTATAAAAATGTTAATACTCTAAATTTATAAGTTATATTTATTATTTTTGTCTACATAATTAATTTTTTTACTGGTAATTAAACTTAAAATTTAGAAAATCTTGCTCTTTGAGGTGTACTTGTTAGAATGCTTTGAAGGAGTGATTTAAAGGAATAAGAAAGGCATTGTAAAATTATAAATTTATCTTTTTGAATTTATGTTTTATAAAGCTTCGCTTAAGCTTTGATAATTGAATCCAATGATGAATGAAAAGACTTACAAATGTAATAATTGAAGGGTGAAAAAAATGGATATATAAAGAAATTAAGGATTAAAATCGTCATTTTTTTTTCTTAAATTTTATAAATTTTATTAAATTTTAATAATTTTATTTAGTTATAGCTCAAAAAGTCACCAAAGTAATAATTAAAAGGTGAAAAGTGATTATGCAAACAATTCAAAAATGAAATCTTATGAAAGAATTTGACAATAAAATGTCTCAATTTAGATATCTAATATATTATCACCCAATTAATATCCCCTTCAAAATTAAGGATCTTTGAAGAAAACTATTTACTATTTACTACTCCTTCTGTTCCATTTAATCTGTCCTATTTACTATTCATTAGTCAAATCAACTCTTTATTTATTGCTTATTTTCTTTAGTAATTTTTTATTATTTTAAAATTTAATTTTTTTGTGTTTAATAGTACTTTTAATGTAGTTTCTATATATATAAATTTTACATATTAATGCTAAAGTTAATATTATGAAAAATTAGATTAAAAATAATTTCAATTAAGCCTCATTAAACGAATCAGATTAGATTAAAAATAACTTCAGTCAAGCCTCGTTAAACGAATCAGACAATCAAAATGGGGACGAAGGTAGTATTTTTTTTTTTTTTTTTTAATTGTGTGTGTCGTCAATTTGTTATAGCCACGAATAACTAAAGTGTAGAGTTGACCAAAAGTTCTCATAAATACTGTTGGCATCAACTACAAATTTGCCTCTATGCCTCTACTCTACCAGTCTATGATCAGCATTCAGCAACATTGGGAAGCCAACCTTCCCTTTTCACACCGCCCAGAATGGATGCTTCTCCGGGCTTTAATTTGGGACCACTTAAAAGAGTAAAGATAAAAATAAAATAAATATACAAGCTCAAACATTTTTTTGACTACTATTATCTATTACTTACAAATGCTCAATGATAAATTATTATGTGGATCATAGTCCATACAATGTTATATGTACCATAACAAAAAGTACATATTTTAATTAATATATTAAAACACACATTATTTATGTACTGAATATATATTATACAACAAGCATATTGTGTTCAAATGACATGTAGTGACTCTCCTATATGGGAGGTCAGGATTGAGCCTCAATGGAGATACTTAAGAAAGTATACATGAGAATAGAGTCAGTAATACTAAAAATGAATATGCATTATTTTCAAATTGGATTTTATTTTAGAATAAGTATCCAACAATAATATTTTTGTATAAAATAATTTTGATGGAACAAATCATTCTTGCTATATTCAATCAGTCAATCTCGACTATATGAAAGAACAATGGCTAAAATGCTAAATAACAGAGAGAAGATGAGAGAGATATGAGTTGATGGCTCTTGAGTGTTGTGTTGAGTGTGTATGCAATGAATGGCCTCCCTTGTGCTGAAAGGTTAGGCTTTATATACGTGAGGGCTTTGACATTTCAGGAATAAGGGAAATATTTCAAGGACACTTCATTCAGACCCGAACACCGAACCTTCTCCGTAATACTTTTGAAAAAAAAAAAAATTTACATTTTAATTTAAAAATATTTTATTTTTCCTTATAAATAACAAACGCTTTATTCATGATTAGAATTGCATTTTCATCTTGACCCAACTCGTTTCAAGGATAAGGATCTATAATACAATCTCAAAGGAGAGTTACTTTATATATATATATATATATATATATATATATATATAAAATGTGAAACAATCTTTATTCATGCATACAAATGTACATGTATATATACTGTGCAAGGAAGATAAAATAACATAAAAGTCTTAGTTTAAAGGAGCATAAATATAACTGAAATAGACTAAAACAATACACAAAATACTACTGCTTAACATATATATATATCTATATATATATGTGTGTGTGTATAAAATTAAAGAATAGGTTAATAATTACAAATAAATGAAATATATAGTAAAAAAAATATCTAAATAATGATAATAATAAAAAATATTTGATTAAATATATAATTTTTAACTTTTTTTTTTAAAAAAAAACCTACATGAATCTATATATTTTTTTAAATGAAATATATAATTTTTAAAATTTTTTTAATCTATCCTTTTGTTGAGGGTTACGTTATTACGTCAACCTTCAATACCAATGTGAGTAGATAATTTTAAAATTTGCATCTACCCGAATCTATATGCATAGTTGTGAAAAATGTTGTTGAAGACATTCATTTTAGCGCGCACATGATGAATGGATATATAATTTAGAACTTACATTCATCCTAGATTGTAAGATTATATATTCTAGAAAATGTTATTGAATACAACCGGGCGCTTTTCCATTACTAAAAAAAAAAAATTAAAATAGAAAATTGTTAAGATCAAATGATTAATATTACGCTAAAAGTTTCAAGATTATAGGATCATAAAACTATGAGAACTGTAGAAGAAGGAAAATTGAAAAAAAAAAAAACTTCATTCATTTATGTTGAATCTAAAATCTTGTATTTACAATGGAAGAACTTGCTATTGGAATTTTTAGCACAAAATGGCATAGCAAGGGGTTATTTTGGGGTACAATTATATGTGAGGTCCACTTTCAATTTTGATCAGGTCAAAGTCGATTCGGGTTCTTCGCTTCTTCGTAGTAAGGCGAAGAGATTGAGATATTTTATGCTCAAAACGGATAATGGGTGAATGCGAAATTGATTATTCTCAAAGTAGATTCATTTGAGTTAGAAAATGAAGGTGCAAAAGTTTTGTAAAAGCACTCTCTTGTAGACCCACATTGGTTTGGGAAGTGGGTGTGCACCACAGCCTTTTAGAGGCATGCATGTTGAATTATATAGCATATATAGAGGTTCTCTTGCGTGCATGGGGTACAAATCAAATCCAAAATGAGTCTGATAAGGCTTGACTTGTGCACGCTGGCTTTTTAAGAATTAACGATCATAACAACTATGTTAAACTCCAGACTAAATATGCTGTTATGGGGGTTTACATATATAAATTTATTTAAGATTTAAGATGTTAATGTCATTATTAATGCTATTAGCTCTTGATTCTCCTATAAATACTTGGTATTGGGCATAATTATTTTTGGTTGCTTGATTTTGAACTCTCAAAATCTTTTGTTTTCTCTCTTTCCTTATCTCGCTTTTTTCTTG
>CM008332.1:23727862-23738448 GCA_002525835.2 Ipomoea batatas
AGTGGTGAAATCCCAATAGTCGAGGGGTCATTTTAGGCCAACATTGCATAGTTAGGAATTAAATTGAGCAACTTTGATAGTTGATGACCAAAGTAGTGAAATTCTAATAGTCGAGGTATCAAATTGGATATTAACTCTTAATGTTAATTACCTTGTTATTTTAATACACGATATTGTGTTTTCTTCAAAAACAAAATACACGATATTGTAAAATATTTTGTATAACATATAGATTTTAATTTCTAAAATTTATTATAAAATACTCAAAATGCCATCACTTTTTAGACATCCCAGGGAACTTTAATTTGCGGTTTTTCAAGTAAGGATATTTTGAATTCCATTTGATCAAAAGTTTTTTTTTTTTATTGCAAAAATAAAATTGATTAAATTAATAGTTTTTGGAATGATGGCAAGTGGTTCTCTAGACATTAATCTAGTGGACGAGAAATGCGAATTAAAATTTACTTTCAGTTACATGCAGTGTGGAGGCCTTATGTGTTGATAGGATATATTTTGGAGAACCAGGTAAAGAAGCAGATCGACACTGTAATAAGGAATGGCAATCAAACTGAAGAGGCATAAAAAAACTGCAAAGATTGGGATTTGGGTGTGGTGGTCCCAGATGCTGTTCTTGTCCCGTTCTATGTGATCATCTCCATCACTAATCTTCTCCCAATCCTCACCCTCAATACACACACACGGAGTGGATGCTGTTGTGTTATCCAATCAGCGGATCTTAGCCCTTTATCCCCGTGACTCTCTGCACCTTCTGTCCCTTCTCTCCCTCATTTTCATCTTCCTTTTTAAAACCACAAATTTAAACGACTCTTTTCCTTCCTCACCTTAGATATTTTCCCCTGCGCCCCTTTTGGCTTTTCTCACTCTTTTTTTTATAGTACTTGAGTTTTCAGGGTTTAGCTAGGGTTCTTCAACTACTCCTTAAATATAGGAATGGGAATTGGGTGTTAGCCAAAAATAGGAGTTCGACTCTGTTCTTGTTTTCTGGGCTGGGAAAAGTAATTATGCCGCCTTCTTGTTTGAGTGGAGGTGGGAGAGCGTATAAATTGGAGGTTGAGATAATCAAGTCCCCATTATCATCATCATCTTCATGGGCGTCGCGCTTATCTTCTTCTTCTCCATCCCCCACTCTCTCAGAATCCACCATTTCTTCTTCGCTTGCGCTCTCCACCAGAAAGCCTCGGACGCCTCGAAAACGCCCCAACCAAACGTACCATGAAGCCGCGGCGCTCCTATCCACGGCCTATCCCGCCGTATTCACAAGCAAATTCGCCCCGCCGGAAAACCCCGCCTTTTCCTCCTTCTCCGACCTCCTATTCTCCGAGACACACGCCACTTGCAATGATGATGATACATTTCTTCTACAATATTCCCCAGTTGATGAAAGAATCCAGCCTGCTGCTCTCCCTTGCAAACTGCTCGCCGGCTGGGAAATCGACGACTCGAATTCGCGGCCCATTAGCTTTGATTATTGCGAGGATTTTCATGACGGGTTTGACGCGACGGGGTCAATTTTGGATGGGGAGATTGAGGAGGGCGGTATTGATAGCATTATGGGGAAGCTCGGTGGGATTGGGGGCGATGATTCGGCACTACGGGAGGGTGAATGGATGGGCGCTACTTCTTACGGGTTTCCAATTGGCCTTGGGATGGGATTTAAGGCGGCCATAAAGAATAATGTTATTGACGGTGACACTGGAGATTATTGGTGGAGATTTCCGAGCGTTAACGTCGTGGACATCACCCCAAAAACAGAGAAACCTGCGCCGGCGCCGGCGCCGGAGAAGATGAAGAAGAAGAAGAAGAAAAAGAATGTGGAAAAGCCGGCGGGTGAGTTTCAGAAAGAAGAGAGGTCGTTGTCGTCTTCTTCAGCTCAAAGTAAAGAGGAGTGGAGCAATATTCCCAACCCGAAATCCACTTTGCTCCTAAAATTGAACTACCACAGCGTTTTGACGGAGTGGATGGACCGCCCATCTCCCTTCTCCGATGAAACTCCGTGCTCCGAAGCTACCGGAACTGATGTCCAAGTACGTTTCTCTCTCTCTCTCTCTACTCTCTTCCCGCCATCATAAATTATTTTTTTAAGTTTCCAGCTCCGCTACACTAATAATTAGTACAACAATAATTGATACATTCAAATTACATATATCATGACCAATGTCTACGTAACATTATTTATGGACCTTGAATTGAAATTACAAGATACAAAATTTATACTTGTAACATACAAAATTTCATAACATAAGACACAAAATATCACAACACAAAGACACATTATATATTTACTTATTTTTCAAATCTGATTTAGATACATTATTTATATTCATAGACAATTTCACAATATAAAACATAAAATTATATAACACAAAACACTAAAAAAGTCAAAAACAAATAACATAAAACACATAGACATGCACCGGGGTTCACAATGCACTATGGATCCTTGTCCATGGTATAAAAGGATTGTTTTAACAAAGTCTCCTTTTTCTAATTTCCCATCATTGTCCTGATGGGTTAATTAATTTAAAATTGAAAAAAGTGTCAAATAGGCAACTGAACTTATCGCTTTTGTGCAATAGGGTCATTGAACTTAAAAAGTGTGTAATTTAACCATCAAACAAGTAAAATTTGTGCAATTGGACCATTTTAACAAAAATTTTCTGGTAAAATCCAATTATATTACTAACATATATGTATTAAGAGTGACATTTTCTTCTACCATACTAGTTGGGAGTCAATATTGAAATGTTTTTAACTCAAATTGAATTAAAATTTTTTGTAAAAATGGTCCAATTGCCCAAATTTTACTTGTTTGATGGTTGAATTGCACACTTTTTAAGTTCAATGGCCTAATTGCACAAAAGCTACAAGTTCAGTGGCCTATTTGACACTTTTTCCTTTAAAATTTAAATTGAAAAATGATAAGTGTATTCTAAAGGAGTAAAATACTATAAATTGTTTGAATTTTATTGAACAAACAAAAATCAAAGGAATCAAAATTGTGACTCACTTTTTTTATGGATGAATTAAAGTATGTCACTTCAACATAGAGTAGAAAATAAAGTAAAAAAGTGGAAGTATGTATAGTATTAATCTTTAAAATTAATTTTATTAATATAATCTAAATATTTATTTTATAACGGTTGTTAAATTTTTCATGCTTATTATTTCACAGTCGTACTTCTATTTTTTTTTTTTTTTGGTTAGACCATGGGGTGTCCTGAGCAGGCCCTAACTCATAGGAGACACCTTTAAGCCCGTACCATACTCAGCCTAATCCCCATTCGCACCGGGCCGGCCCAATTAAGGGGCAAAGTGCTGGCCAGATTGGGTTTTCCATACAAGAGGGGGTTCGAACTCCCGACCTCTCTTAAGGAACAAGAGTGCTCGGCCACTCACGCCAACCAAGCTGGTTGTCGTACTTCTATTTATTACATCGAGAGTTTTGTTTGTTTTCATATAGTTTGGGAGTTTCTTTGAAGGATTACTTGACTTGGAAGCATTCTAACCATTCCTTTAATAATTGGCTTGACTATTAGAATTTATATATGTGAAAATGAGAGAGTATTTTCACTTGTTCTTAAGAAATTTTTACTCTATTTTGTCTATCTATTAAATTAAATATATGGTATGATGTTTTACATGTAAATTAAAATAAAATTCTATTACATAAACTCTAATGTTATTCTATATTCATGATGTGAATGGTTATTGATTTTATAATAGTTTTTTTTCTTTATCTTTTGGCCAAACAATACAAGAAATATAATGAGAATATATATAGTTAAAAATAAAGTAGCATTTTCATGAAATAATTGGATCTTTTAATTTGTTGCAGGCTAAATTGGCACAAATAGACTTATTTTCAGAGAGTGGAGTTAGAGAAGCAAGTGTATTGCGTTACAAAGAAAAGCGGCGTACGCGCCTTTTTTCTAAGAAAATAAGATATCAAGTCAGAAAGGTCAATGCTGATCAACGGCCTAGAATGAAGGTATATATGGAGCTATATTCATTTATCCTTTATTTTATTATGAATTTTAATTATAAATCATAAATGAAATAATTCGATGAATAACATAAATGAAATAGTTCAAATTCTCATCTTATCTATAATAGATCAAGGTTATAATCTCTAAATCTTATATTTATTTTAACAATTTTTCCGATACTTTGATTTTTTATAAGTATTACATTTTTGTATGGTGTGTGCAGGGACGTTTCATGAAAAGCCCAAATTCTCCCGATGATAGCGAGCAAGGATGATGCATAACCAGCACCCATCTTTCAATTAATTACAAGAGTTACGTTTGGTCACCACATTATTCCTCTTCATATATGTACTTTTCATTTTTGTTTACTCTTCGGTGTTTTTTTTAATCATTATCTACCTAATTTTGTTTCTGGACATTTATACGGAGGAAGGAAGATAGACTAGTTGCTAAGAGATCAATCAGATCAGAATAATAGTCCAAAGGCCAGTTTTCCCCTTGTCTTGATCCCCTTTCTACTTTTCCCAAATTTTGGTGGTTCAAATAAAACCACCCAATAAAAATATTTATAATATTGTTTTTGTCTTTTGAACTAATTAATTTGATGCTAAGATACTATCTAGTCTTATTTATGAAAATTATTTCAATACGAATATGTTTTATTTATAATGTTCAAGTTTAAAACTTTATTTAAAAGAATCAAATTATTATTGCGTGAACATGTCATTCGTCTTTTTTAGTATAGGCAGAGGAAGATGCACAAACACGTAGAACCAAAGACACAATAAGAATACTAGACTCCTTTTTGTGAAGAGTTATATGTTTTCTTAGTTTGATTTAAAAAAAAAAAAAAAAAAGTAACTCATAGCTTCAGTAGTTATGTAAGTGAGTTGATGAATTGTAGTGCTGAAGTGTTAAACTAATATTACATGAACATGCATGAAAATATGTCTTGCATAAATTTTATGCCTTGCATGCAATGCATGATTTATTATGTAAATATATTATATTTATTTCCCATAAATGATATATATTATGTACATATTATCTTTTGGAAGTTGGTCTAATTACCCCAAAAAGCTTATGATTTTTTCTTTCGAATTTTCACATTAAAATCCTTGTCTCATTCCATTTATTTACATTATTTAGCTTGTTCTATGATTTTATGTTGGAATTGTAGGATTGATTTACACCAACAATATTAAGAAAATAGCAGTTTGCAAATAAAGGAATTGAATAATTTACGTTCATCAAGTCACATGCCTTATGGATATCATCTCTTCAATAAAGTACCACCATTGGCTGATGTTGAGCCGCTTCCCCTCTTATATTGTCGGTGCAACAATCGATCATTATACCATGAACTATGATCCACCTTGTAGGGTGGACCGGTGATATAAGGAGCATCTACAATGGTGATTATTTGTTGGTTTTTGGTACAGTACACATACACATGGAGGAGAGAGAAGAAAAAGGTTGCCCTGCAAAATCAACTTTTTGGTACAGTAACTTTGCAGGTGAAAATAATGGATCTGTTGCGCTTGATGCACGTCAGTACACGCTCTCGTTGGGCGCGTCAGGCGCTCCTGACAATATCTTTTATATATATATATATATATATATATATATATATATATATATATATATATAATCAGATTTGTTTTTTTTCTTCCCCTCTCATTTTATCTTTCTTAATCACACTTACAAAAATTTCTCAAAAATCGTGAAAAAACTCCATTGATAAGAATGCTCTTAATTAACATACAACTACATTTTTAATTTACTAATAAATTAAAGGTTCAATTTTAATAACATATACACATTTTAAGTATGCCCAATCAAATAAGGAAAATGGTAAGTACTCTTTTAGAATATAAAATGAATTGTAGCTCAATTTTTTGAATCAATTAAAGCACAATATGTCAACAACTGACAACAAGGAATAAAAAATAAAAATACATAAAGTACAAGTCATCTAAAAATGTATATTTAAATATTTTAGTCAGACTAGTACTCTTACGTTTGATCTTACAACTTTCAGAGCCCACAGCGCACCCAAAGACCAAAGTATATGGGTAGCT
This sequence comes from Ipomoea batatas, assembly GCA_002525835.2. Classification (NCBI taxonomy): domain Eukaryota; kingdom Viridiplantae; phylum Streptophyta; class Magnoliopsida; order Solanales; family Convolvulaceae; genus Ipomoea; species Ipomoea batatas. The sequence continues at coordinate 23,733,951 of CM008332.1, forward strand.
TGACTGCCTGAATCAGCTGGTACAAAATTATGATGACCAGACCCTGTTGCTTTACTCGCACCATCATTTTACCAAGTCCTTTTATGCAGGGATGGTCAAAATTCACCCATCTGCTAAAAAAAAAAAATATTACCCATACTCCAAAATTTTACTCCCTCTCTCAAAATTATGATGTTGGCATTTTTATTGGGATCCATAAAATGAAGATATTAGTCATCAATTGTCACATTAAGGAGTAAAAATACGGGAGTAGAAATATGAAGTACATGTAATAGAACTCCAAAAAAAAACCAAAAATATTATTTGTATTCCAAAAATCTACTCCCAACTTTTACTCACACTGAGTGTTCAAATTTCATTGAAAAAAGAAAAAGGAACTATAAAAATCATAACCCCTATTATACTAACCAACCAAAGCATGTCACATCATAGAAAGTAAAAAATATGAACAATAATCATAGGGAGTAAAAACTGAGAGTATATGTAGAATTACTAAAAAACAATGTAAAATTATTTATAATTTGAATTAAAATTGACAATAATTATGATTAGTTTAAATATAGTACACTAAAAAGAATAAAAAAATACCTTCTTTTTTTTGAATACCCTCAAAAGAATACCTTCTTTGTTTATCTCATTTTGGTCCTTTTACTATCCATAGCCTTAAAAGCTTCTCATTTTGAGGGTGACGTGGAAAAAAAAGTATTTTTTTTTAATGTCATGATGTGTTTCAACTTGCAAGTTTATAACATGTTTGGTAACTTTTGTACTTGTGTGCGTGTGTGTTTTTTGGTTAATTTTTTTTATTTTTTCCATTTTGTTATGTAACTAAATTATTTTAAACATTTTTCAAAAAAAGATTATTTAAACACTTTAAAATTTAATTATTAATTAATTTATTATTGAATTATTTTTTTCCAAATTCTTAAGTAATATAATTTTTTTAGTTTTTAAATTTTTTTTTGTAGTTTGTTTTTTAATCATTATTTTATTTATTTGTAGTTTTTTTCTATAATTTATTTTCGAATATAATTTATTTATTTGAATCGTAATTCAAATTGCTATCTTAACATGAATTATTTTAAATAAAAATCTTTACGTAATGTTTTTTTTTTTTTTTGTGCGCGCCGGAGGGAGGGAATCCCCCAACAAAACACTTCACTCCCGAATAGCTACATACTCTCCACTCCCGCGTAATGCTCATCACATTCTAATGCACAAGATCCTAGACTTGACTAGGAGGTTGATAAAAAAATCGTTATTCCCATTTGAGTTTCAATCGCCATTTTAGTCAAAGCATCAGTCACTTGGTTTTGCTTAATGTAATTTGCATTAAATTATATATGTAATACAAATAATTTTTATTTTTTTAATTACGTTTTTTGGATTTTAATATTTAAAAGTAATTTATATATTAATATAAAAAGAATATAGTGAAGAGAAAATAATATTTATTGAAAACAGATGAGTAAAATTTTTTAGTGTGATGTAAAATTGTGACCCATTTTTGAAAGCTTACAGGTGCAAGAATGTAATGAAAATAGTAAGAGAATTGCAAATTTGACGTAGTTGAAGGTCTACTTTTAAAAATGAGATACTCTTGTAGAGATAAGGATAACCTAAGGCTTCCAATTAAGTCCTAACCTGACCAAGAGAATCACAATAAAAACAAAGAAATTTTTCTATAGCGTATTGCTCTCCAATGAGAAATAACTATAGTCGGGCATGGTTCATGGTTGTACATCTCGCTTGTTGCTATTTGCAGCGTTTGAGATTTCAACAGTTTGGAGCCAAATCGTTGATTACCAAATGTGATAATCAACATTTTAACCAAGTCAAAATGCTAATAATGATCAAAAATGTCAAAAATTAGCAAATCGATCATTTACCAAACAATGCCAATAACTCCAAACATAACTTTACCTCTTTGGAATAAAACACAATATGAAAATCCAAAAGACAAATTGCTTCCCTCAATGAACTATAAACAATGCAAGCCCTAATAAAACCAACATCTTCAATACAAGTCTTCATCATTTTACAACTTTGCAAGCAAACTATCAGCTATTAGAATTTTCTAGCCAGTTAAAAACAAACAGAAAACTAAAACAAACTTGGCAAAGCAAATGTGGGAGGGAACAAAAGCCAAAGAAAGCATTCATAAATTGGTGTCAGCTAGCTTCAACTCAGAGTTCGCCAACAGAAGCTCAAAACAAATGTGGCAAAGAATGAAAAGACGCACAAATGGAAGCATCAGTTTCTCCACTTACTTTGCTCTCAAAACACTAACTTCCTACGCGATGCTGCAATGGCACTGCTTTTGCAGGCAAATGATGCGAGTTCACTGATTGTTTCTCCCATTAAGTCCTTGTATATAAGCCTTTCCATGTCCAACACTGTCTCTGACATCTCCATCGGACAATCTCCCCAGCCATTTACATCATCGTGTGCCAGATCTTTTTTGAGAGCATTGCAAATGATCTCAAACAAGTCATCAGAATTTTCCCGTTCTTGGATTCTTAGGAATTCTGACAAGATTATTTGCATCGATGACTGTGCAGTAATAGAATTTGACCGTGAATATAGTTTCCATGGAGGCAGTTGCCTGTTCCTATCCAGAATTTCGGTGATAGTGTCAAAGATCACCTTCCTTTGCAGTCTAGAATCTTCTGACGTGTCTTTTCCTTTGAGAAATTGTTGTTTCTCCAACAGTAGGAAGATGTCAGATTCTTCGGGAAGGTAATGAGAAGCCCTAAGAATGTCTGTGATATAACTAATATCACAATCTACTGTTGTATCCTTGGACTTCAATTGGACCGGTGAAATTTCAGCCCTTGGTATCTCATTGTCAAAATCACCTAATTCATCCATAATATAAAGTATAATTGGCAGTGATTCAAGCGAAAAAAAAAAACATTTGGTGATGTAAAAACTTCAGTTTGCACATTATACTTCTACTAATATGCCATCTAGTAACTGTTGGTTTAAAAGTATTTTTCTTTTTATTAGGAAAAATAAAACACACAAGTTCAACATAATCTTTTTATATTTCATAAAATGAACCAAAAATTTTAAGAGTACAAAACTATAATTGCAGCTCTTTTATGGTTTCCTAATCTCATGTTGAAGGAAACTTTAACAAATGATTCGTAAGTCCTAGAATCAGGACTATAAAATAGACAACAAAAATGTTTGTGTGTTATTTTCTTTTCAAACCAAGGAGAAACAAGTACTCCTCAATTTAAATTTCTCATTATCAGAGGTAGTTCTCATTTAATGACTCACATTTTGCATTAACGGTATCATACTGATAATATCTAACCATCACCACATGCAGTTGCAGTCAATCATATTCTTAAAAAATTTTTTTTTTTTAAAAACTATGCCTATTATATGCTACATTTGCTTGTGAAATCAGATGAAACCTGAACAACACAGAGATACAAAAGAAGCTGGCGTACCTAAGAATTCAATGCTTCGCTTCCTTATAGGAGAAGGTGATGGTGAGTCTTCCCGGTAGAAAGAGGAGTCCAGAACTGATACTGGGCTTGGTTGCATATCTGTGGCTGTCATCTCTGCAATACTATGAATCAGCTTGTCACACCTCTCCAAAAGGTTCCTTCCTTCACTGTACTCCTCTGTGTTTGATCCCTATCATGCCACCCAAAAAAGAAAGTTTAACACAAAAAAAAAAAAAAAAATCATTAAAAAAATGATATTGTAAAATGCAGCTTCAAAGTACATAAAAAACTTTAACGGAGTGTTTACCTCTCCTTTGATCTGAAATGACATAGTAAGGCTGCAATCAGAAATGGAAGATGATGATTGATCATCATCTGCAATGAAGTTTGTGATTTTCTCCTTCTCATGAACCTGTGCCTGTGATTTTTTATTCCATGATCGTTTTGTGAAATTTTGCTCCAAACTATTCCTTCTGGAGATAACTTTAGGTGACTGTAATGGAGAGGGTTTTTGACACTCAATTGAGTCACTTGCTCTTCGCTGGGGGTCAACATTTAGTATCTTAGATTGCATCACAGGATTTGAATGCCTCACACAGCCATCTCTTCGGTTTGGTGATGTGGAACCTGTAGTTCTTAAAGGACTATGAGCATTCCGATCAGTAGGCCGCTCCCAATATGGGCTTACCGATGGCAGGCTTTCATTAGAGTGGTTGCTCTTCTGGCTAACACCAATTTGGCTACGCATGTTAGATGGAGGTGTATCATTCCTATATTTTCTATTGATTGGTGAAGATGATCTGGACGGTTTCATCACTACTATCTGAGACTCGTCAAATGAGAAACTTGGATCACATATGACATTAAGGCGGTTTATTTGCTCCGAAGGCCTCTTGGTATGCAGGAGCCCTTTTAGTTGCAAAGCCTCTAGAATTTGCTTCAACGTCTCGAGATCTTTAGAAGGTTCATCAAGTCCTCTGATCCTCAATCTCTTGTCAATCTCTCCATGGAACGGGACTGTCTGTTTAGGCTCTGGG
>CM008332.1:23747896-23762619 GCA_002525835.2 Ipomoea batatas
CGGCTTTGTTATAATCCAAGTCAAGAGTCAACTCAATTAATGTGGATTGACTTCACCTATTTTTCTTACAGACGGATGGAAATTGATGCCTACGACTACTTTCACATCAATTCATAATGAAGGAAAACTATACAATTGACCGGATTCACATAGTGGACTTTAGTTTAAAACGATATTCAAATTATATATTTACAGTTAATATATTATGTATATTTATAATTAAATACATAATTTGTTAACTAAATACATAATAAGTTATTAATTGCATATACGTAATATGTTAGTAATATAGAGTATGAATATAATTATTAATTGAATATACATAATATATTTACTATAAGTACATAATTTAAATGTTTTCTAACTAAAATTTACAATACAAGGTGAATCATGCTCCATGGTATAAGGTTATCCTTAACTCTACAATACTCTCTCACTTTTAAAAGTGGGTCACACTTTCACATCACTCCATTTGCAATTCATTTACTAATCACACGGCATCACTATAAATTCAATTAACTTTCAAAAGTAAGCCTCGATATCACACCAATTTTAAACATTAACTCAAAACTATTAAAAATAAAATAATAAAAAATTAAAAGTACTACACGGCATCTTTTGCTGCCATTTTACAGCAGAGGTTGCCATTAGCAAGTTCGCTAAAGCAGTAAACTTGCTATCTTATGTCGCAAATTAAGTAATAATAAAATATATTTTTTTGCCACCTCACCTAGTAAGTGAACCACTGGTCGGTTGAGACCTAACAATTGATAAAATGAAATGACCTTATTACAACAATTCATTTCACAAAGGCCATTTTGGTCTTGTCAAATTTGCCAACCAAATTCTACGCAATTACGGAGTAACATTCAAACTTGGGGCTTAGTAATAAGTGACCCTAAGTCGTCCCTAAATAATACTCCGTATAAGAAAATTCTAAATAACCTTGTGGTCTAGTGACACTCAATTGCACCCCATATATGAAAGGGATGAGTTTGAGCCTCAATTAACATTGATGGCGACATGGGACTATTCATTTGAGAAAGTCTAGCTACTTTGACAAAAATAAACAAAGAAGATTCTACTAAAGGGTTTCAAACCTTATAGCTCCAGCCTAATAACATGGGTATTTACTTGAGTGAAGATCGATGACATTCAAATAGTGGGGGATATGTGTATGAACAAGATTGAAAATTAGTCAATGCCGTACATTTGTCAATCATCTGGCCATGAAAGCCTCTCCACTATAAATTAAATAGACATCCTTATTCCTTCTTAAGACGGTTAGGGAAAATAGTGAATAAATCGATAAATACAACATATAAAAATATATTTTCGTCCCAATAATGGAATATAATTACATAAATTAATCCCAAGCAATAATTTAATACAAAATCAAATAACAAATATATATACGAAATATATATAACAATAATAGGGATTTATTTGTCAAAATAATCCCACCACAACTATTACGAAACTAGCCCAAGGGATTTAATCTACGAAAGATATAATCCTACCGCCACTAGTACAAAACTAGTATAAGGGACTTAATCTACGGAAGATTAATTCCACCACAAACTTGGTATAAAACCAAGAACAATATATATCAAAAGTATATATCACAAGAAAGGGTTTCTAACTTGTAGGTTGTAACCCAACTGATAAATAAGAATGAAGAAGGGGAAGTCCGAGTAGTGTGTAACCACACTCTCCTTAAAACCGATTCGCCACTTCCCATTGGTGCTAGAAGAGTTGTGGCGTCGATCTCCAGGATAAAATGAACTACGACCTTGGAGTTTGAGCACACAAATCCAAGGCCCGGCGAACTAGAACTACTCCAGTTGAGCACTGCGATATTTTACGGAAGATGATAGCTGAAATTTTCCTCACAAACTACAAAAGTTTTTTAGAGTAGAGAGGAAAGAAAAGGAAAAAGGTTTTGAAGGTTCAAAACTCACGAACCAGTTCAAAAAAAAATCTGCCACATCCAAGTCTTTATATAGGAGAATTGGAATTAGTAGCTTCATAATGGCCTCATTATTCCAACATTAATTCAATTTAATATTGAATAATAACATTTGAAACAGTCGTAATATCAAAGGTCACGAAATAATACACAACTAATTCGCACCAACTGTATACAAACAACCTGGTTCACCTGAGTGATCAAGAAGTTCATAACGTCTAAAAACCGACCGGAAAGCAACAAACGGCACCAAATTGCACCCCACAAGAAGTGCATGAAATTAAAGTACCTCTCGCAAGGTGCATAAAACACCTCTCGCGAGAGATAAAGCACCTCTCGCTGGTTTCAAAACAATGAAGCCTTTCATTGCTTTCTTCGTAACAGCACAAATTAAAGCCACTTTGAAGTGTGCTTTAATATTTAATTTAATGCCATTAAGCACATAAGATTAGTGCTTTAACCACAAATTAAAGCCACTGTGAAGTGCTTTAATATTAATTTAATGCCATTAAGCACATAAGGTTAGTGCTTTAACCAGGCATTAACATGCTAATTAATTGTACTAAAAAAAAACATGCTAATTAATTTGGACGTTAGCAACACTACTAGTGCTCTAAGCACTTTCTTAGTGTTTTAATTAGCATTTTAAAATACTAATAATACACTAACCCATTAGTGTACAAAACACCAACTTTGCTTAATTATAAAATAATTATAATTAGCATTTTACGACTTCTCACAAATAGGTTCAGTTTGAGAATCAATTTCTCATTCACCTATTACCCATTTTGAGCGTACATTGTATCAAACATCTCCGTCTCACTACGAAGAGTGCAAACCCACTTTTGAACAGACCCAAATCGAAAGTGGATCCCACATACATTTGTACCACAAAATAGTCACTCAAAATTGCCATTTTGCTAAAAATTCCAACAAAGACATCATCCCTTATTTCATTCAATTCCTCATGGTCTAGTTGCTTGAGGTCCTATCCACTAGCTAATATACTAGGGTTGAATTCCTAACAATAGCAATATTATTCTAGCCCATTATTTGGGTTATAGTTTATATTATTTATTTATTCTTTGGACGAATATCTCAAATTTTGTATGAAATCTTTTAGGCCTAGTGCCCCAGACAATAAAACTACTTTTTCCATTATAAACAACTATTATGTGGTTTAGTTGCTTGATTTGCCCTTTATAAAACAACTATTATGTGGACTCACATTCTCTACTCCTAAGATAATGGACATTATAAAATAATATACTTTAACTTCTAAAGAAAATGCATTCTCTTCTCTTGGTGTACTTTTCTTACGCCAGTTGTAGAAGCAAAGGTGGATGAAAACACAAAATAACATTACAAATACTTGTCTCATCTAATCTTCCTTTGGCATTCATATAGACAGTGAGTGCCCTTCCAACAATTCTTATATAAGACTAACCATGCATCTTTCTTTGGCACACCACACCACACTAATAATGGCTTTTCCCACTCTTTGTTTCTTTTCCACTAAGACTATCCTTTCTATGTATTTCTTCACTTTCTTGGTTCTACCATCTCCCTTCATTTTATCCTCCCCCAAGCTACCGGGGGCAATGAAACAGACAAAGTTTCACTTCTCGAATTCAAAAAAANTTCTTTATATCTTTTCCTATCCTCGATGGGATAGTATTTTCATCACTCTCAACTATAAAAGGGTGTGAATATGTTGATTTTTTGCAATATAGTGTCATAACAAGTTATCAATCAAATTCTTTAAGTTTTCTTTACACTTGTGAAGAATTCTTCATTCTATATGTGTGGACCTATCGAATAGTGTTATTGATTTCGCCCTATCAAAATGGAACTCCATTAGACTTTAGGATTGTGGACCTAACAATCATGGAACCAAGGAACTTAATTGCTAGAGAACCACTTTAGTTATTTGAAGATTGTGTTCTTAAGGTGCTTGATGCATGCCAATGGTTATTTCTTGGTCATTTGTGGAATCAAATAACAAAACCTAAGCTCTTATGTCAAATTGTTACGAACCTCATAAAGAGAATCTGTTCAAGGAATTATTGCCAATATATTTTTGAATTCAATGAGAAAGAGCTACCTTTGGAGCATACAAGATCACCCTTAAACACTAATTCTATGAAGGACCAAGAAACAACCCTTAGCACATGGGGGCCGGATGCCCGCCAACGCCCCTGGTCTTAGTTCGAATCCACCCGAGGGTGGCTGACATTGACCGACTGGTGCAGACCTTGAGGATTTGGCACTATGTTGTGAGGGCCTCTCGCCCCACACTCGGTCATTCAAGTTTTCCACTAGCAACCGGATAGCTCATGCCTAGTTCGACCAGCCATAGTGGAAGCCATGATAATTAATTAGTGAGGGGAGAAATTGGGACTCGTTTTATTCCCAACTTATTTATTTATCCTATTTGTAGCCCATTTGTAATATTTCAAAGGTATTGGGTCTTGCTAATTTAATATCATTTTTCACAGCCATTCCCTAATATTTACCAGTTTTATGTTGGCTCGATCCATTAAAAACCATCATTGGCGTCCTTAATGAAGATCGTTATGAAAAGTACGTGTTCTTAAAATATACCCGGCTTCACACCTCTTTTTCTAAAATTAGTCCCAAAACATAACGAAATGGTGGAGTTAGGAAGTGAACAACTCCAAGACCTACACTAATGCCTCAACCATCATGGAGGGAGGTAATTGTGTTCCTGGGAGTCGGTCAACTGAGAGAAACTAAGGGTTTTGCCGGCACCATGGTGGTAAGAGGGGATGTATATATGTCTTGATGGCAAAAAACTAACTTGAGCCCCTCGAGAGCTAGGCTTAGCGCCCAACCACTGGCCTAAGAGTAAGTGAACAGTATCAGCGTGTGAGTAACCCAACATCAATGAGAGTTACAACTTGGCTACGCACAGTAGGTAGTCGTTAGCCCTAGTGCTCAAGCTAACCGTCCTCCGACCCTGCTAAGAACGCCATAAGCTAGGAAAAAACTGGAAGGGAAAGGTTTAAACTGCTAGGCAAGGGCCCCGAGCCAAAGGCAAAGCCAAAGGAAAAGACCTTGTTAGGGAAGATTAAGCTCGCCCCTAGCGAGAAAATGGCCGGCCGCAGATTTCTTTCACCACCACCATCCTTGTCTTCACTGTCGAACACTACAGCAGATCTAGAGCAAAAATGTCACCATTGTGTACGAAAGGAACATATAATTTTTTGAATGTAGGTATATTTTTAAATTGTAAAGGATCACATATTTTTATTTTTCTTGTATATTTTCTTTGGTATTTTGATTTTTTGGGTTTTTTAAAAAATGTTTTTGTAAGATTTGATATTGGTAAGTTTGTTGTATATATGGCATCTGATTTATAATCTATAAATTTGTAAAGTTGTCAAATGATGTTGTATGACTTTAGTAAATTCATTTTTATTTCATTTTTGAATATTTGTCGTATGGTGAGGGATTTGAAATTTTGAGATTTCTATTTTTTATTTTTATTTTTGACATAATTTAAATATCATTTTAGACCAGACTTCACAATGAAAGGTAGACTATAATTCTTGGTATAACAATGGACAATTATTATAAACATCATATATCAATGCATAATTATGGTATAAGAATTAGCAATTATTAGAAACATCATATATGAATGCATAATTGTTGAGGCTGCAATAATGATATGATGACGTGAATGTAAGTTATGATGAATTTAATATGCTATGTATCTAACAACACAAACGTTATGCATTGAACAACGTTGTGAATACGTTCTATAAATTAAATGTCAAAGCAAGCTAGGTCCATGATTCTGAATAGAAGATCGAGCAGAAGAAGATGGCTGGCAGGTTAAGCAATGGCGTCTCCATCATAACGCTAGCGGCGGCTTTTGTTATGACACTAATGCTCCTCCCGGGGGGCACCGAATCCAGATCCCAACAGCAATGGTACATCGACTATTTGCCCAAAAACGTGACGGAGTTCTTAGACAACTGCACCGAGCACATGGCGTTGGACTGCGCCACGGAGGTCATCACCGCCATGGTGACGAAGGGGCAGCCGCCGTCCGAGATCTGCTGCGGCGATCTCATGCTCATGGGGATCGAGTGCCACACTTCGTTGATGAAGGTGTACGTCAACTCGCCGGAGGGGAAGCCCAACGCGGCGGTCATCACCAGCAATAGCCGCCGCGTGTTCGACGAGTGCGTTGCTGTGGATAAGAAGCGTCGCTATGGCAACCTGAATATCACCCAAGTGCTGCCTTAGCTTAATTCATACTAAAACCTCATTCAGGGCTCTGCATGCCTGTAAATAAACTTTAACAGCATTTTCCATATTTTGTATGACAAATTAAATGATATTTTAAAATTAATGGACTACTCTCAGGTTGCATTGTATACATGAATTAATAAGTTGTTTTTGTCCTTTATTTTATTTTATATTTACTCCCGTCCCAATTTGGTAAGTTATTTTTTTTTTTTTGAGTACTAAAGCAGGCTCGAACCCATTCCTACCAGGTGCCACTAGACCACAAGGTCTTTGGCCTATTTGGTAACTTATTAATTGTATTTGACATGATTTTTAATAAAAATAAATAAGGTGTAATAGATTTTCCATATTTAGTTTGAATTAGAACTCAATTTGAAACCTTGAAAGAAACAAAGGGTATGTAGGTAATTAGGAAAAGTAAAAACTTGAAAGAAATAAACAGGCAATTGTAAGCTAAGATATTCTTGCCTAATATGCTAGTTGCAATGCCCTTACGCGTGGCATTAAATGTTATTGAGAAAAAACAGGATCAAGAAATTAAGAATAAACAATGAAAATGAAGAATAAAAAGAGTTTACATGGATTAACTAAGAACCTACGTCCATGGGAAGAAAGGAGATTTTTATTAATTACAATGATAAAAACATCCAGGTTATAAATATCATATTTAATTTATAGACAACCCTAATATGCATTTACCAAATTACCCCTATACCATATCGCCAGGGCGCTACTCCAATACCCTAACCCACTCAGCGAATTTGGTTCAGGTTTAAACAACGGAGACAAGTGTTCTATTATGCTCCAATACTTGTCATTTTCCAATCAAATATAAACATACACAACAAATCTCCACCTGAGTGAATATGCCCCTTAGGAAATAAGCACACTTGTGGGTCACGGTAGCCATGCTCATATAGCAACTACAAACACCTAACAAGTTTATCCTCTTACTTTTCAAGACGACTTGGTGGTAAACTCTTGAAGAAGGAGGTGAAGCAGTGACAACGTGCAACTTTGTGAAGGAAGTTGTTCTTCAACTGTCTTGGTGGTTTGCATGAAAAAATATATATAATACTAGTGAAACACCTCTTGTAGTATTAAGAGGAACAGTGAAGTAAGGGATTTGCCAGTTCTTATATCGTGGACCGCGGTCCACAATGCATTGTGGACCGCGGTCCCAAAACGATGTCGTTTTAGTAAGTGGGAGACGGAGTCCCGTAATTGAAACTACAGTTCATTCCAAAAGATACTGCCTTACATTTGTTTTGATATTATCGAATGAAACTGTAGTTATATCAAAAAGTAACTGTAGTTGTGTTGAAAAGAAAGTACAGTGTATATGAAAAGATACTGAATAACAGTTTCACATTTGTGTTTGATATTATCGAATGAAACTGTAGTTATATCAAAAAGTAACTGTAGTTGTGTTGAAAAGAAAGTGCAGTGTATATGAAAAGATACTGAATAACAGTTTCACATTTGTGTTTTTATATTATCGAATGAAACTGTAGTTATATCAAAAAGTAACTGCAGTTGTGTTGAAAGGTAACTGCAGTTGTGTTGAAAAGAAAGTGCAGTATATATGAAAAGAAAGTGCAATATATATGAAAAGAAAGTGAGTGGCGCGAATTCATCCGTCTGTTTTCATTAATCAAAACGACGTCGTTTTGGGACCGCGGTCCACAATGCATTGTGGACCACGGTCCACGATATAATTTGCGATATTTGCCGAATCACTATAAAATCTTAACTCAATCTCTCTAATTGTTTACTAGTATATATTTATTTATCAATTTGAACTTAATCACACATGCACGCAAACACTTTCAACCAAAACGTTACAAATTGTTTAATTAAGGCAGTTACAAAAGTCTTCCTTAGTGCACTATATATTTTTATTTAAAATTACTTTTTAAATACAATGGTTAAAAATTGTGGCAGTGGCTAAACTTATTGTAACCACACATTTTCTAGCCTCAACGGTATCAAGAGAAAAAAGAGATTGTGCTTAATATTACGATTAAAAATTTTAATCAAGCTTAGAGAACATGCACATATATAGCTAGCGAAACGACACCATTTAATATGAGAGATAAAAATAAAACTCTCAAACCACCTAGAGACTAGAAAACCTTCAAGCATATGACCATAGGCCGGAGCCTGCCCTAACACAATTAATTAATTAATTTTGTGAGCAACACACACACACACACACATATATATATATAACAACTATCAATTTAAGGTTTTAATTAAAATAGAATACATTATTGAATTTATCATAAAGAGTTCTATTACGTGGACTTCCAAATCTTACTCCCTAAATTTTACTCCCTGATGTGGCGGGCACTAATAAGTTGCTTTTTCATGTGGGTCCCAGTACAAATGTCTACATCAAAATTTTGTGTGTGAAGTAAAAGTTGGGAGTAGAAAATGGGGTTACACATAGTATTTTCCTATCATAAAAGCTCAACCACATTGCAATAATGCAGCTAAATAGCTAATGTCACATTAGAACTTACGAAGAAATGTGTACGCAAAATGCCCTTGGATCTTAAAATAGTTTAAAATATGGCAAATTATACCATGCATGCACTAGTGTCTACCTCCTTGCATGGTAAATTTTGATCCAACAATAACTTTCAAATTCTGTATTTGTAGTTGACACATTCTATAAATATAGTTAACAATTTTTGTACATATAATTATCATATTATGTGTCAACAATTATCAAGTGATTTGTTTACATGTACATAAATTGTTAACGGTAAATAAAGAATGTGTTAACGGAAAGTACAAAATTTCGTACCAGGGTTCACAATGCAATATGAACCATGGTACATGGTATAACAATTGATAAAATATAGTGTCAAGCATGAGCCATTATTTAAACAACTTTATTATTATTATCATTATTTTTGGCAACACATAGTATAAACAACAATACATCAGCAGAAAGTAATTATTAAGAAGATGACCAGTAGTAGTCCATCGATCCTCTTCATAACAACAAATTAAAGGTTTTGCTCTTAATATTCTACATCTTTTATATGGTCATAAAATAGCTGCAGCTCGATCGATCTAAGCTCCTCTCTTGGATCAGACCCTAAAATCACGTACATCAGAAAGAAAGAAAAGTCATAATTATAATATAATTTGAGTATGGAAATTTAATTTAATTGGAAAGTTAATAAGGACGGATGGAATCTAGGTTGCACTCACTGGACATAATCAATATTGACTTTTCCGGCATTAGGGTCAGCGATGATTGCGAAGGCTTCTTGGGAGAGATCAATGGTAGATTGGCAACCGGGAGAAGGGCAACGGTCGACGATTTTGACGGTGACTTCGCCCCTGCAAGGCTGCGGAACGCCGGCGTTGGTGGGGCCGGTGCATCTCACTCTGTACATTCTCCCGCACGCAGCCCCGTTGGCGTATATGGGATCGCTAGCCGCCGCTATCAGTGTGCCTTGCTCTTGGAACCCATAGCACGCCGAAGCTGATCCCATAAGGATAAAAGGATTTCAATTTTAGGTTAGGGTTTAGGGTTTAGGGTTTAGGGTTTAGGATATGATTTAGAAACATTATATTAATGATATGATGCTTCAACTAAACAAAAATATCAATCATGACTTTTGTAGACTTTTAAACAATTTTTAAATGATAAATTTTAATAAACTTTAATTGACTTTCATAGAATTGTTTAAAACTTTATAAGACTCTAAAGTCTTTTTTTTTTAAAGTCTATATAAAAAATATTAATTAACTTTTATCAACTTTTTATTTTAAAAAGTCTGCAAAAGTCATTTAAAATTCTAAATTGAATACATCCCTACAAACTTTCAATGATTTTGATTCTTATCATTTATATAACTTTCTTACAAAACATGTTATAATATATCATAAAATTCTTCTTATTGTAGGTAGAATTTTCTTAAATTTGTCACTTATATATTTATCATTATTATTTGAATGTATTTGAACACATCTGCTACTAACTCCATCTCCCCCCCCCCCACACGTCTCCTAGGGTAAACTCCAGTTAAATTGGTTGGATTATTATGTTGATAACCATAAAATTACAAGTTCAATTATATATATAATACGGAGTGTTTTTTTATAATGAATGAAATGACAAAATTGAAGAAAATTGACCAATAAAGTATATATAATATAAGAGTAAAATTAGCATTGGTTCCTAAAAAGCACGGTAGACTACGCCTATGTCTAGAAATATAAGTAAATGAAATGACAGAATTGAATGAAAATTGACCAATAAAGTATGATATAAGAGTAAAATTAGCATTGGTTCCTAAAAAGCATGGTAGACTATGCCTATGTCTAGAAATATAACTAAATGAAAGCCACAGCCCATAGGGCGGGAAACTTACGAACGTAGGGTGGTGTGTAAAAGGTGGCGGTTCCGCTAATAGCAGATGCCATAGCTACTAGACTCATGGCAACCAAACTCACAAGAATCACACGTTCAATCCCCATTTTTCTTTCGGAAATATATATTATTAGCAAATGCATATATGCATGTAACAAAGAAGAAGGAGCCAATTTATAGGCCGGGAAATGTGTGGAAAATTCCCACAACTATCTATCTTATCTATCAATCTTAGTTTCTTAGCGGAACGTCTTGCATGCAATGCCTACTTGACCTTGCGTGTATGTTGTCCTTACCCACAAGATTTAATTTGCTTCGTAATTTCTAATCTGACTTTTACGCAGCATAACATACAACATTATTCCAAACGCAATTTATGGTTTTACATTTCTAGAACAATAGACTATTCGTCCCTTTTACATTGAAATGTACCGTAACGAAAACAATTCAATATAATATATATATTTAAAAAAGGTGTACAGGCCAGGGTTGTGAGTTACATTATAATATTGTACGCTTTGCAAAGTTATACGTTGTATTATGTCAAATGCAACATGATTGAGAAAGGAATAACATATAATGTTGATTATATATAGATTTAATTTGCATCGGACATCATATTATGAGTCTTGATTTAATGATTTAAATTGAAATGAATGTTAATTTTAACCAAAACATTAAAATATATGGAAATAAGGGTCAAATAAGCCATCCAACTACACAAATTCATGTAATTGCACCTTAAATGTTTGTAGTCCAGTAGCATCAAACATTTCCTTTTATACGGGAGGTGGTGGGTTCGAGCCTCAGTGGAATCAATACTGATTCTTGTGTTGTAGTTATGAATAGAGTCAGTAGTATTCAAAAAATAATTTTTATTATAATAATTTTAAATAAAATAATTATTTTGTTTGAAAAAAAAAAAAAACCTGCCGGAGACGAAGAGATCCCTTTTAATTTCGTTTACATTTATTGCCTTATTGCTAGATTTGTTCAGATCGATTTTTTGTGGATAAGATCATAAGAATTTGTTTTCATCCTGGCCTCTTCAAATTTAATTTCCAAGTGCATGCATGCATGCATGTATGGAAAATTCTATTATAGCAGCCAAGCCAGCCATGACTTGACTTATTGCATATTTTCATGTGGAAACGTGGAGTAGTTTGACAAAGTATATTCTCTAATTATCCTTTACGTGATACATAATTTATTCAATTAAATTAATTTGCTCTATATATATATATATATATATATATATATATAGAGAGAGAGAGAGAGAGAGAGGCCTCATCAGATGTGAACAGCCTCTCACGTGCGGCTGTGCGGTCTGATTTGCACCATTGGATTCCATGATCTAAGACTTCATATTAATCCAAACAATAAAGGCGTTTGATCTTTAGTTACACGAACTGGAAGGATAATGTTGACAATTCACTAAAATTTCAAAACCAAATCAGACGACGACGGAGACTTGAAGTCGGCGAGCACTGAGCAACGAACACCAGACGAGCGTAGAAGGACGAACACTCCGTCCCGAACAAAACGCACAGGTCGACTCCAACAGAGGAACGAGAATGGAGTAATTCGCAATAGTATGTGCATTATCAACATTAATTTGGTTCATATTTGAGATAATATTGGTGTAATTCGCAATAGTATGTTTATTTGGTGTGTGGTGGTTAAGTGGTGTGTTTTAATCTGAGAACTGGTGCATTTACAACGTAGAATGTTGTGTTCGATGAACGATTGGTATTCAGTTCTCACTGTTACAGAGAGAGATACAGTCCTATAAGAGAGTAAGCACAAATCTCTCCTATTCTAAAGCTCCTACATTATTTTTTTATATTTGAAACGGAGGGGGGACCCCAGAACATTATGTATGCTCCACTGCTCGTCGCGCCCAGGTGACATGCGCCAAATCGTCGAAGTAGACCTCCTCACCAATAATGGGACACACCTCAAAGATTCTCCGACCACCATCCTGACAAGCACCAAGCGAAGCCAAACGATCCGCCACTCTATTCTGCTCTCTATAGATCACCTTCAAATCAATTCTCCAAGCTCTATTGAGCTATCCACGAGCTTCGCTAAGAATGTGCGCCAACGGTCCTCGGGCCATGGAGTTTTCGCGCATCCACTGGACTACGTTCCTCGCGTCTGATTGGACCTCAAGGTCTCGGATCCCTTTCTGCCACGCCCACTTCAAACACTCAACAATTGCTCTTGCTTCAACAATGGAAACATCTACATGGTCAATGTTTCCAGTCATACCCTCAACCCACTCGCCCATGCAATTTCGAATAACTCCTCCCACGCCTGCCTTGTTATATATAGCCCGTTTTGACGCTCGCATCGACATTGACTAAGCATAACCATATATAATAATAAAACTATATAATATAATATTGAGAATACTAATATGGTTAATACTTCCCCTCAAGTGCAAGGTTGAATAGGCGCAACATTATATTGAGCTTGTCCCGAAGAAACTGGAACCACGGAGTTAGTAAGGGCTTGGTGAAGATGTCCACCAGTTGATCTCGTGTCGAAACGAAATTAACAATCATGTCTCCGGAAGCGACCTTGTCACGAACAAAATGGTAGTCAATTTCAACATGTTTAGTGCGAGCATGAAAGACTGGATTGGTCGCCAAATAGGTAGCACCGAGATTGTCGCACCATAGAGTACCCGATTTCCTAGAATGAAGACCTAACTCACGTAGCAAAGAGACCAACTAAGTGACCTCAGCAGAGACATCGGCTAGCCCTTTGTATTCTGCCTCTGTAGACGAATGGGCCATCGTGCGCTGCCTCTGGAAACGAGCAAGAGAGGCAGTCCGCCTACCGCCTGCCGCCGACTGCCGTGCCGAACCATCCTCTACACCAGTCCGCCTGAAGCCCTGAACGTCTGACCGTCTCCAGCTCTCTGGCCATCGCAGAGTTCCTCTATCTTCTCGTCTCTGGACTCCGGCTCATCACAAACGTCCTTTGTCGTCTATCATCGCAGATTCGCAGACTACCGATCTTGTTTGAATTTTGAGACATAAATTTATAAATTATAATACCTAATTATAATTATTATATAGTTTATAAAGGTTAAGAGTTAATTAATTTATTTATTTTTTAAAAACAAAGGTGGTGTGGCGGGGGCTCGCCTAGCCCGCGGACTAATATAAGGGCGGGGCAATCCGGGCTTGTGAAATGCAAGTCCGTCAAGGAGCGGGCTTTTTTGGCCCGCCCCGTTTAGGCCCGCGGCCCGCGCGAGCTTTGACCTGCCCCGCCAGTCCGTATTGTCAGCTCTAGCTTGAGGGGGTGTGTGAGTAAACATTATTATTACTTGTATTTTATGTGGTTAGTGTGTTGTATGGTGTCGAGTGATTTGACTTAGGCTTCCCTATTGTATAGGAGAGTCTTGAGGTATCCTTTGTGTTATAGGATTAGTACTGTAATCTAATTCACAGTTTGAACTCTCATCTCAATTAATGCAGCGAATGATTAAATGCCCATTGGACATGTAAACGTCCAAAATATGCGAAAGGGTGTTTGTAAAAAAAATTGAAAATATTAAATCGTAGCATAGAATAGAATTGGACATGTAAACATATATAATCCTTCTATTTTTTTTTTGTATTGATTGATAAT
The DNA here is from genome assembly GCA_002525835.2 of Ipomoea batatas. Lineage (NCBI taxonomy): Eukaryota > Viridiplantae > Streptophyta > Magnoliopsida > Solanales > Convolvulaceae > Ipomoea > Ipomoea batatas. Next base: position 23,762,182 of record CM008332.1, read on the forward strand.
TGTTCCATATACTTCTTTATTACACTGATTAAATGATTTATCTTCTAACATTGGGGAATGCAAATACGTGCATTGAGCGGTGCATACAGAAGGATACATTTAAATACAAATCGTGTGAATGCATATATAGAACAATAAATATAGCAATATACACAGATAGATTGTAGCAGAACGACGTCACTTTCATTGGGCGGGAAAACGCTAAGTTGTTATTAGCAAAGATGTTATGACTTTATTATATAGAAGGATGTGAGTCCCAAAAAAGGTGTCTACATCAAAGATGTATGAGGGAAAGTAAAAGTTTGAACTTAAAAAATGTGCAATCCAACCATCAAACAAGTAAAATATGTGCAATTAGAACATTTTTCTAATTTTTTAAAATTCAATTTGAGTTAAAAACATTTCAATATTGACTCTCATCTAGTATGGTAGAGGAAA
>CM008332.1:23796614-23816805 GCA_002525835.2 Ipomoea batatas
TAGGCTGTGTGCATCCGAGTAGTAAACTGTGTGCACTCACGTTGTCGCATATCTGTCTCACGGGAAGGTGTTGTCTCATATGATTGTAATTCTTCTAAGAGCATCCTTATCAATTTATTCATGTTTTTGAGTAGTTTTTGTAAGTGTGATTAGGAAACAGAAAATTGGGAAAGATGAAAAATAAAGACAAAAAATAAAATTGATTTAAAAATAAAAAATAAAAACCAGAGCTCTGTCAGGTGCGCATGTACTGCACGCGCGCCTCACGTGCCCGCTGGGCGCGCATGTACTGCACGCGCTAAACGGGCACAGCACGCTCTGTCAGGCACGCATGTACTGCACATGCGCCTAACGCGCTCGCTTGGCGCGCATGTATTGCACGTGCAAAACGCGCACAGCAAAGGGTAAAATAAAAATTATTTTAATGTTATAATAACTTGACTTTGTAGGAGATCCCATTTTTTCTCTCACCTCCACCTCACATATTACTGTTCCAAAAACCACCAAATCTCCATTGATGTAGATGCTCTAATGAATAATATTTATCTTGGTGTTTATGTTTACTTTTATGGATATTCAAAACCGATATTGTGTATTACAATGTTGGGTTTATGTATTTTGTGGGAATCGAATCCGGGTTCTCCTAAAATTCTTCCCCACAAAGAGAGCTCAATTGCTACTTGAGCTACCATATTGGGTTAAGCTTTGACTCCTTTGAGTTTCTGAACATATATATAAAAGACATGTTAGTAGTTTAGGGTTTGACTGGAGGCCTAACAAAGGAGTCTGTGCTCAGTCTTACTGTGTCTCTTTCAAAAAAGAGTCGGTAACGAAGTTAGTAGTTTAAGGTTTAATTTGACTGGAGGCAAGAAAAGAGAGTCGGCGCTCAGTCTTACCACGCTTCCTTAAAAAAAAGAGTTTGCAATGAAATTAGTAGTTTAATTAAGGTTTGATTGGAGGCCTGAAAATGAAGTTAACGCTCAGTCTTATTGTGTCTCATTGAAAAAGGAGTCGTAACAAAGTTAGCAGTTTAAGAATGAAGTCAAGATACACTTAGGCAGGAACTTGAAGGATAAGTTAGCCGGTTACTTTCCGGCGACATCAATGCAGTGAGCCACAGAAAAGTGAGAGACTATATATGGATCAGGGGTTGGATGTACCCCGTCGATGTTTAGTAGTCAGTGAGGTATGTAGTCGACTAAGGCGGTCAGACTATGAGTTAATTGGTTGCACGTACGTTTCAAGACGGTGGTTAGTAATTAGGGACTCTTACAACAATTATGTGGTTTTGTATTATTAGACACAATCATGGGAGCATTAATATATCGTTTGGGTGTATAAATACTCCCACTCTGGCACATTGTAAAGATTTCAAACATTTTTTAACAATAATAATTTTTTGCTTTTGATCTCTAAACATTGCTCAGTGTTGGCCTACTAATTAACTAGCCGTGACTCCGTGAATCATAAAACCAACAAGTATGATTAGGGCAAATTATGCCATGCACCACGGTGCACATAGCAATATGCACCACGTACCTAAACGACGTCGTTTCGTAAACTAATCGTCCGTTTTTTTAGAAATCACGTTTCCCATTTCGGCCGGTCTCTGTATTTATTTTAATATTATGTGTATTCTAGGCAACCGTTCTGTGTATTCATGTTAGTAACACATGTTGTGATGTGTTTGTGCATTTGAATGTTTAGGAGGATGAGTTCTGTGTATTTTGTGTCAATATTCTGTGTATTCATGTTATTAACACATGTTGTGATGTGTTTGTGCATTCGAATGTTAGGAGGATGAGTTCTGTGTATTGTGTGTCAACATTCTGTGTATTCTGGGTAAAACATCTGTGTATTCTAGACAAACGTTCTGTGTATTCTAGATAATGATTATGTGTATTATAGATAATGAATTCCCTGGAGTCATTCGCGTCCGCGTCCACTAACACCAAAACGACGTCGTTTTACGTACGTGGTGCACATTGCTATGTGCACCGTGGTGCAGGGTATAACAATTGTATAATTAGTATTGATAGATTATTTGTTGGAAATAAACTAATAAAGAATACAGTTATGCAAAAGTGAACAGGCCAGACATACATATCCATCCCCGCATACCTATAATAGATCAAATCAGAACCGACTTCAGTTAATAGGATGGTCAATTGCCCGCACTGTCTAACTTCCGGCCACAAAATCCACGGCAACTCTCGCCGGCCGATCAGGTGATCCATTTATTTTTCCGGCCATATCAATCTTCAACCTATTGCATATGATACAGCTTAGATGGCATCAAATCTGTGGTGACATTAAAATAACTCAACGTCCGAATCCACTTCTCTTGAGTCTTGAGCAGATGAACCGCCGACGGTCTCCGGCCAGAGCTCGTGCGTGCACCCGCTCGGCGGGTCGGGGAAGTTATACATCGCCCATTTGGCGTTGAACCGGTTGAGTCCCCTCCGGCCGTCGCGGAGCCACCCACCCAAAACCTTATCCTCGGGACCTTCCAAATTGGCTTTAGGAATATCGGACTCGCTAATCCACTCCACCAAATCCCAGGAGATTAGATATCCCATCCCGGACATGTAGTCCTTAAAAGGGTCCATGCTAGAACACGGGATCACGAAGCCGTAGTACAGATCTTGTTTGGGCAATGGCGCTAGAGAGGCCGCTAGATTTTCCAGTCTCACGTACGTGTCGTCGTCGGCCTTCATGACGTAATGGTACGGCGGGTACGGCCGCCCGCCGCCGGAGAGAATCTCCGGCAAGCTGGAGAAGAACGTGAAGGTCTTGCCGTTGTTCATGTTCTCTTGGCAATTTAGGATGATGATGTCATCGTGGCGCATTATTTCAAGTGCCACTAGGATCTTTTGGTCCTCCTTGGTGAGATTACAGAACACGAATTTAACGTCCACCTTCACGCCCGCCGGGGATTTTTGTGTGCCGTATACTAGCCGGAGAAAGTGGCGCTTCTGGTACTGGTCCGGCAGGGTCAAAATCCCGACGAGAATTCGGATTTCGCCGCCGTCGACGGCGGCCGCCGACGAAATCGGAAGATTGTTGGAATCGGAAAAAGCGCATTTGTGAAAGTTGATGAGGCGGCCGTCGAATCGGAGTTCATTGATGGAAGCTAAAATGCATAGGAAAAGAAGGAAGAAAAAGCAGGGAATGATGAAACGGCGCCCTGAGTTCAATGACTTCATCATCATATTCACAGCCGGCCTGAAACGTGGATAGAGATCAGAGGATATAGAAATTAAAGGGACGTGAACATGATAAAAGTGCAAAGAGTTTTCTTGAGTTCAAAGGTTTTGGTTGGCAATATAAATATATACATGCATTAAGGTGTGTATATCTTGTGGTATACTATTTTTGACTATTACTCCTCAAAGCTCAGAGAAAGTTTGTCAAACAAAAGGGTTGAAAATTAGGGGATACGCCAATACCGCCTACGCTACTTTCCGAGGAAAATTATGGACTAGGGTGTACAGAACTTGTACCTCCTACTCCAAAAATAACTTTCAAATTATTTAGTTAACATATTTTGTACATGTAGCTATTATTTCGTGTGTCAACAATTATCAAATTATTTATGTACATGTACAGAATGTTTTAACTAAAGGTACAAAAATTTTGTATCAGGATGGGTACACAATACAATATGAACCTTGATTCATGGTATAATAATTGACTTTCCCTTTACACTAATGTATGTCTAATATAACCTGGGGTATGGTTGAGTGGCCAAGGCTCATCCATCCTTAACCAAATGTCAAGAATTCAATTATGAGCTGTGGGTGTGTAGCAGCTTTAAATCTCCAAGCCAACTGTTCCACCCAACAGAGACGCCTACAATTCAGCGAGGGAATTAGTTATCGTGTCCAACCCTGGAAACCCAGGTCAAATTGATTCTTTATTTTTGTTTGTTTTCTTTAGTATTTGTTAATAGTACTTTTTATGCAGTTTCTAAATATATACCATACGTAGTAAATTTTAGATACTAATATTAAATTTAGCATTATGAAAAATTGAATTTAAAATAATTTCAGTTATGTCTTGTTAATCGAATAAATTCAAGAATAATGGATATTGAAAGTTTATAATGCAAGAACTGATAACCCCGTAAGTCAACCGCTTAAGAGATAAGTAGTATTAATTTTCGGAGATTGATATGAAATAAATGAAAAAAAAACAAAAAAAAACCCAGGAATTGGTTTCAAGAACACAACCTATTCTGTGGAGCCACACCTAAAAACATTTTCACTAAAGATCAACCATTGTTTTTACAAATACAAGGTTCAAATGATTTACTAACTTGACCTACCACTTATTCATATATCAACCTAGTATAACAAGGCGTAACTTTATGAAAAAAGTTTAGAGGATAAAGTTTTGTACTAATTTAAGAATTATACAAAATGCACCTACCTGATCAATCAATAGGATTTGTACTATATAATTTCTGGAGCGCGTGCGCGGACTTTTCCTGACAGTACGCAGTTTAGCACATTGAATATGGATTCTGAATATTTTCCTCACACTCTCGAGATAATCCCCTAAACTCCACCTCTAAACTCTTACACAAATCCCCTTTTATAGTGTAAGATTCTATAAATTTACTTGAAATTAGGCATGATATTCCCCCATGATGTTTCCATGATCAACATGTACTTGCATGATTTGAACTTTGAAGCATGTGACCACTAGACAATTTGCACATATACAACACCATTTTGATTGCTTCCCTTCATTTTGTTTTTGAATGATTCCATTTTGCATTCCCATTTCGATTTGCATGGATACTGCACATTTACCACACAAGCATACTTACTGCACATACTATTATATATGATATTATCCATACCCATATACATGTACATCATAATTTACTTTGGTTCATCATCAACATATGTCAACTAATATTAATACAAAAATTACATCATAATTTTTGTACCAACAAATATGATATTCAAATACAAAAAACATTTGAGCTAAAAAATGTCGTATGTTAAATCAATGCAGTATTGAAGAGGTTTAGTGCAGAAGAAATTTCCGGCAAATAGATTTTTTTTTTTCAAATTAAAATAGGGGTTTTTAAAAAAATTAAAATAAAAATAAAGGAATAGGTTAGAAAGAGTATCTATGGAGATGAGCCTAAGTGCCTAACTTTAGCCTCACTCAATTGGGTAATGGCATTCAAAATAAATATATTCACTTTTTATATAGTCAACCATTATTAATTAGGTATTTTTGCATGAACATGGGCTAAGCCGCCTGTTCCTTGCCCTTCCACCCACTTGAATATGAAGCAATTGACTTCTAAAAGAAACCTTTTTTTAGTGATAGATCCAAGTCGATGGTCGGCGTTCATTTTATATTCTATAATTTTTCTTTTAAATATTGGACTAATAAGATGCAAATTATATCATGTACTCATGTTAATAAAAATAATACTATAGTGTAGTTGGTTCGTCGCCTTATTTAAAGGTCATGACGGGGGCAATAGTGCAGGAGTTTGAATCCTACTAGAAGCATGTATGAACAAACAAAAAAAAAGGCTCAAGGATATTGGAAGACACACATGAAGATTGGAAAAAGGTGGGCTGATTGCACAACTCGCGCGGCTCACGATTTACCTCTAGGGGCGAGGTCTTATGACCTTAATTAGAATTAGTTTGACGAACTTAAGATCTGTTTTTTAAAAAAAACTAAAATTTTATAAAAATATAATGGCACAAATTTAAACATATTATTTATTTATTATTTTTTATAGATAAAAGAAAATATCATTAAAAATGACATCCATATTTATACAATTTTTAAATAAATCGTTTAAAAAATTGTGTAATAAACTTGCAATGGTTATTTAATTGATCGAGAGTAGTGACTTTAATTTATGAACCTACGGCAATAATAGCATTATAAACTTGCAATAGTAATTAATTAACATGTTTGGTGTGGTGGTTTAGCACCTTGTCTCTTCTTTTAAGAAGGTTTTCTCCTCGCCCTGTGACCCTAGCCGGCAAAGGATCACAAGGAGGTAAACAAACCTAGGTTACCCATAGCTGACCGGCTCAAACCCACGGGTTTGAGGATCGAACCTCCAACCTCTCGGCTATAGGTAGAGCACTCTTACCACTTGGGCTGTCCTTACGGACTTAGCACCTTGTCTCTTAAGCATAAGGTTGGAGGTTTGATCTCCATCCATGTGAATGGAGCAAACCACTTGACCAATGCTTTAGTTAGCAGCGATTAGTGACTTTATAAACCTTGAACATATGTTATAAACTTGCAATGGTACTTATTTTTATAGACCTTGAACCTATGTTATAAACTTGCAATGGTACTTACTTTATAAACCTTGAACCTACAATAGTGAATGTTATAAACTTGCAATGGTACTTATTTTATGAACATATGGTAGTTGTTAAAGGCCTTGTGATCGAGCGACATAGCTGTGACTTCTCAAATGAGAGGTCTCATGTTTGAACTCTAGTGTGGTGGTATTGACTCTTTGTACTTCAGAAGGTTGAGAAAATATATATAAACAACACTACATTGTAATATTTTTAATAATACTAAAAAAAATGAACATGTCGTAGTTATTTAATGAATTTATAGTAGGGTAGGCACAGCTTGAATTGAGTGGTTATTTTATGAACCTACCATACCTGAGTGAGTACGTCTATGTCGTTTGCTGTCTCTCTGATGTAAATCAAAACAGCCTCGATCCAGGTCTGCCATATTTCTCTCCACAACAGCCTTCATTATTGTCTCAACATCAGTTTTGGTCAAGTCATCAATATAATAGACTGCTGCAATTTGGTGATTTGATGATGAATGGCCTACATACATATATTCTTGTGGCCTGGCTGGGATACTTATAGTATGTAGTGCCTATCCAATTTAGAGAAAATATATCTCATATTCTTTCATAAGATCAGATGGCCTACGTCTATCAGAATATATATATCATAATCTGGCAACCTCCAGCTCATCCATGTGTTTACCCTCTCCAATTCACTCTTTAATTGAGTATCTTCAATTGTTCTAAATTTATATAGTAATCGAGATTAATGTTTCAGATGTACTATCAAGAAAGTTTAAATAATATTTGGAATTGTGGAGTATAAATATTATTTTAAGTTTGGAAGAAAGTTAATTGGGAAATAAAGATTTTGAGAAAAGTTAGAACCCAAGAATACTCAGTTTCGGGACCGAGAAGTTAACATCCAAAAAGTTAATTTTCGAGCAGTTGTTTTCAAGTAGTTGACTCTGAGAAGTCAAAGTAAACTCTTCGGATGGCTGATTCTTTTTAATGCTTAAGGTGCGTGGTTTTGTACGTGTTAACCACACAATCGCAAAAGAAGCCCCTATCCCCGCACCAGAACTCATCCCTATATATATGTTACGTTCCTGTGCAGTTGGCCTTTTTCGGTGCGGTTGTGCGGTTGCTTAGGTGCGTAATTTTCCTTCTTAAGGTGTGTCAGTGTTGAAACTTAAAGGTGCGTCAACCTAAAGCTTTAAGTGCGTGGTTTTCCTTCTTAAGGTGCGTGTTCTTGCGGGTCACCCGAGCCATCAAATCACTCGGTACTTGGGGGTTTGAAATTGGAGGGATCGGAATGGGTTCTCTCATAATTCTTCTGCTGAAAGGCGAGGTTAGCAATATCTTTGGCACTTTCATGAGGTTACCTTGCTCCTTCCATTGGAGTAGTTTTGCGATTTTAACATCTATTCTTTTTACCCATCCATTGGAAGGGGTGTCTTTTGTTTGAGAACGAAACATGCCCCTATTGTGGGATCCCGCCGCCATCGGGGTGCGGAATGTGCTTTCTCCTTCGGACACATCGATAAGTCGGGGAGCCCGGCCTCTCAGGGATTTTATTCCCTACAATGCATTCATATCCTTGATCCTGAAGAGATGGAGAAGCTCTCCTAGCCCCCACGATATGCTCGGCTCGAAGCCTTGTGCTTGGGTTGTTGGGGAAAAAAGCTGTGGGATTCCGTCTTGGGGCCCATCTATGATGTTGGCAACTGCGTGACAAGCACGGGTAACGTCAACCTCCAGAACGGTAGAGTGGGCCCGCTTGGCTCCCCTACGAGCTCCTCTGCGGGTGACTAGTGCACTCCTGGTTCTGAGAGGGGGTAGGGCCCGCCCTCTTGGATCCTACACATCATTTTCAACCACACAGGGGTTCGGCAATTATTGTCTTTCGGATCTTGCCATTTCGGCGTACTTGGGTTTAAATGAAACGGGTAAAGATTGGGAACGCACGCTTTCTGTAACGGTCCCCACAAACGGCGCCAATGATGATTTTATTGGGACCGGGTACAGTAATGCCGAACGAGATAGGACAACAACAATATTATTAATTCGGCCGTGAGGCCCAATGAAATGCATTCAAGAACCCAAGAATACCGACCCAAGGGCCTAGAATGGCAGTCCAAAAATAAATGGGCTAACGAACGAGATATATAAATCAGGGGGCTAAATAAATAATATATAAAGAACATGAGCTAATAAATAATAACTAATAAAAGAAAGACTAATAAATAATAATAAATAAACCTTGACTAGGGATTGACCTAGTCCCTTCAGTGAAACGGATAAGACTTGGACCACCCAACCAGAGAAGTCTCCGTGTCTTAGATTGATGTCCTAAACAAACCAGGTCTAGCCTTTTATACTGCAGGAAGACCCATCCTAGCCAACCACGTGTATGGACATCCCCCTACGCGTACCTCCTCCACCCACGTGGCCTGTCTGCACCCCCTCACCCCACGACTCACACCTCGTTTTACACACCTACGCTCAACCCCACACGCCACACACTCGCACCCCCTTCACACCCATACCCCAACTGCCATTCGTCCATTCCCCAGCCGCCATACACTCGTAATGAAGTTGAGAATGTTGATAGAGAGGAAGAAGAAATATGAGAATTTCATGACAAAAGAATTATATGACATTATATATTATTTTTTGTAAGAAAATTATAAATATTACAAATCGAAATCATTAAAAGTTTATATGGGTGTATTAAGTTTAGATTTTTAATAACTTTTGTACATATTTTAAAATAATAGAATCTATAAAAAGTGTAACGAAATAATTATTTCTGGAAAATACAAGCACATGCGAAGGTTACAGGTGTTAGTACGAGAGGCTTCCCAGGATATAGAAGAGAGAATCTTTGTGCTATACAATTCAATATTGTTCTAAAAGGCTATTGTATATATAGGTTTGGAAATCCCATTGTTTTTCCAATGTGGGACAAAGACTACTTTTAAGTCTTTCCACCTTCATTTTCCAACTCAAATGTGTCTACTTTGAGAATCAATTTTTTATTCACCCATTATTCGTTTTGAGTGTACAATATATTAATCTCTTCGACTTACTATGAAAAACTCAAATCCACTACCAAATCGAAAGTGGACCCTACATATATTTTTACCACAAAATAGCAACTTTCAATGCCATTTTTATGCTATTTTTCCAACAAAAATTAATAAATGTCTATAAATATTTATAGAAGTTTAGAAAAAGTCTACAAAAATTACTAAAAAGTTTATAAAATTCATCATATAATTTAAAAGTCTACAAAATGATGATTGAATAGATCAACCTAGTTAATAGTGAATACCATGCATATCTTTAAGTCGACATGTAAATTACAAAGAATTCGATCTATTGTCAAATATGTTGGCGAGTGCACCTAAGTTCTGCCGCCTTTAATTTGTTCAAACAAATTGCTTGCCTTTTTTTTTTTTTTTTTGGAAATACTGTAACAAACAAATTGCTTAATTAAATTTGAAAGAATATGCCATGTTTGATAGTTTATTAATTAATTAATTTTGACTTATTTGACCACTATTAACTGTTTGATTTTGCTAAACATTCAATATAAGTGTTTGATTAATTAACTTTTTGTAATAATTTATTCTTCTAAATAAAATTAAAAAAGCTGCTTAACGATCAGCTTTTCAAGAAAGCTATTTTGCAGGTAATCCGCTATCACCAAACAACTAATTTACCAAACATCTTTCTACAAATAAATAATGATATCAACTATTTATCCCAATGAGCTATCAGTTAACAACTATTTACCGAACACCTTCTTGGTAATTACCATATGTATATATAAGAATTAATCCAACATTGACCAATCATGCATTCTCCGGTCTCTGGCGTGTTAGCTGGCTTATAACGCGGTTATCATTGTCCCTACGCCTCTATCATTTCCTTCCTTAACAAGATCAACGCCACATATATATATAGTCTCATTCCCCCAAGTCACCACTATATATACAATCCATATCTCTATAAACCTTTACAATTTACCAACATCAATTTTTACTCAAAAACAGATCTTTAATGGGGATAGACAGGTGGTTGTTGCTGGGAAAGCTTAAGAAAGCCGTGAACAAAATTAGAGTTCTATTAAACTTTGATCTGAACAAGTGGAAACTAGCGTCGATGTTGGGATCGGCGTCGGGGAAACGGAGGGCGATAAGCTTCAACGGGCGGCCGGGGTTGAGGGCATGCGTGGAAGATTCCGACGAGTTTAACAGTGCGGAGACTTCTCCGGTGAAGGGTGGACTGCAAAGGACTACGAGTTTTCCGATGGAGGAAGATGTGGATAAGAGGGCTGAGATGTTTATAGCTAATTTTTATAGGCAGCTGAGATTGGAAAGGCAAATATCTTTGGAGTTAAGGTATTGTAGGGTTAATAGCTTTGGGTCTCCATTAATATCTCCTTCACAGTGATTGATGGGCGGGCATGGCCGGCGATGAAGATTGAAAGAGTTTTGTTGAATGAAATTAAAGACTTCGATCGAGTTCATGTGAATATGTTCTTAGGGGAGCATGCTAGTTTTGAATTGTATGCGTTTCCAAGGATTTTTTAATTTTTTATTTTTAATTTCCCTTTTGCTATTGGCAATTTGAAGGAGTTTGATGAGGAAATTTGTTTTTTTTTTTAATATTTTTTTGCCTTGTATATTTTTAACAAGGGTGGAATAAAAACATAAAATATTATATATATTCATGCATAATTGTGAATACATTGATCGTATGAATAATAGTTGGTAAGGCTAAGATGAGTAAATATAGGCAGTGATAAAGTACATAGGTGATGGTAAATGTATATTGTAGGTGACGTCTAGGTGATCTGAGTAGATACACAAGTAAAGTTTGTATGTAATGACAATAGCGATTATAAATTAAGTTATGTGTGATTCTGAATTTGGAAAAATATGAAAAAAAAAAAAATTGTTTTTCAAATCCTTTTTTTTTTAATAAAAAAAACAATTTTTCCAAATGAAAAATAGAAAACAGTCTTATTTTCTGTTTTCTATTTTTCATTTTTTCTATTTGAAAAAAAAAACAGCTTTCAGTAAACAGATATTTGTGTCTCAGCAGAAGAATTGAAATGGTGCAAACCACATGAAGCATGGAATATAAGTGAATGATAGCGAAAAGCGACTAATACTTTAAAGTTGTGCCTCAAACAGCCAGCCTTGATAGTGAAGTTGCAACATAAGGCATTAAAACTCAAGTCAAGTCAAGTACGCAGTCCATGATCCAATTGAATATCTTCTTTGACTTTGGCAAAAGTTCAAGTAAAAACCATCCGCCTTGTTTGTTTAATCGGGAGATTAAAAAAGTAAGACAAGAAAAGAGAAAAAGATAGACTACTTATGGTTAGTTACGGGTGGCGTTTCGGTTAAGATTTGATTTCGATTTTTTTGTTCCAACTTTTAATTGGGTTTAGTTTTTATTCGGTTTGAAATATTTCGATTTAGCCTCGAATTTCGGTTCAATTTGAGAACTCAAACATTAACTACTTCTCTTGTACACATAATTATTTATTTACTTTTACTAATAATTTGAAATTGGAATTCTTGGCGTGTGAATGATTCATTGGTGGGTATGTTTAAGTTTTTGCTACATTGGGTTGGTGTTTTGTTTTTAGGTTGTAGAGTGTTTTATTTGCATTCTTATCTGTTTGGTGACGATGCAATGCATTTGACCAACAGGTTTGCGCATATCTAGTGAAGTAATATACCATTGTGCATTTGTGTGTTGACAATTGCGAATTTGAGATTACAATTGTGTCAATAACTATGAGAGATACATAACATTTGGCGCTACTTTGCTTATAAAGGAATATGTTGAGTCCTACATTTAGCTGCTTGAGAATTTTAAGAAGGCAATGTTGATGTTTCCTTGTACTAGAGTTTGTAATGTAATTGCAACGGCACAAAATTGTGCATTTGTTGCGTTCTATTTGTGTAATCTCGTACAATGTATTGTGCATCAGGGGCATGGGGTGTTGCATTGTAATCTCTGTATGTGTGATTTATGTTTTAGGGTATAGGATCTACGACTTAAGAGTTTTCTTTTTCTTTTTTCTTTTCAAACAAGATAGACAAATGCACACCAAGACTTTAATGAACATGAACATGATCAAGATAATCCAAATGATAGTTGAGCAAAACCTTAAATATATTGAATTCATTCAAGCAAACTCTTAATCTAGCATACATAGAATAAAGATACGGAGTAGATAATATCCCAGTCTAAAAGAGTGGATTCAACAGCCTTGCTAAAACAGAAATAATTGGAGGCTCTCACAGAGGAGTGAATGATGATTCCCACAGCCAAAGCAGTAAATAGAATTACCGGTAGCGACGCAGGGAGAGTGTTTGGTTCCTCTTCCAGGTGGCCCTTCTCGAAGGACGGGCTTTGTGGTGCAAGTGTCCCCTTCCTCGGAGACCCCTGTACTTCTTCCCGGCTGAGGTCAGCCCGCGAAGCTCCCTGTGCTTGTGTACAGGATTGCAAAGCCAATTGATCCTAGGGTCATTGCGGATTGCAGCGTGAGCAGTATCAACCAATATTACCTCAAAGTACTTGTAGGTGGAATCCTGCATTCAGAAATGTCGGACTTGGTCACTAATTGGGGGATCGAATGGATATGTTATAGAAATTATAAAAACACTCTGAACAAACCTCGTTAATCCAGTAAGAGTTCAAAACCCTGAGGCCACCGAGTTTCCTGCCCGCACGCTCCTCTGCTACTGAGCGTTTGCTGCGCTGAAACTTCAGCTGAGTCACACCTTGGTTTGTGGGTTTGCCATAAACAATACCCTTTGGAACAGGACGCTTCCTACCCCCACGTCTCACACGCACTCTGTATACGACATAACCCTAAATACAATGCCATGCTTGTCAGCAAATGAAAACCAAAAAGAATTGCTAATACGCAAGAAAAATATAAGGCATCGTAATCAAGATTCAAGAACTCCTTTACCAACAACTACATGCAATAACATCGGAGCAATCTTACAATAGAAAAAACTTCATCAACATCTACTCGAATGCTAATATGCATTAATTGTGCTAATGAGACTACCAGAACAAAAACCAGATAGCAATCTTCTTCACAAAATGTCTCACCAAATTTGAAATAAAGGCGTACAGATTAACAGCCATGTTATTCAATGCATCAATAATATATTTACTGTACAACAATGGGGCTTAGACCAACTTTCGTATTATGGAATCCTTAAGAATTATAAAACCGACACAAGATGATAATATGTGCAACATGGACTAAAGCAAGTCAAAGTCTGTCGGTACAATTGTACAAAAATGAATGTTGAACACATGGTCAATCACAAACACAAGTCCACCTCTACTACTTCCCAGAAAGGTTAAGAAAAATCAACAAATCCTTAGAATACACCAAAACTATAAAAGAAAATGGTAAAATTAGAAAGTATTTGTAAATATAATGTACATCAGCATACGAAAGAGGGTACAAGATACAAGTCATTAATGCAATCCATTACACTAACACAATTTTTATTCCCATTATAACCTGATCCTTATTGGCTTTTAATAATTTTTTTGGTAGATAGTAAACTCAATAACAGGAGCAGGTATTTTGGAGAGTTATAAGAAAATAGCATTAAAATAGGAGTTAAGGGTATATAAGTCAAAAAAGAATATGAAAAATTGCAACTTTAGAAGTGTCTATCAAAGAGTGTTCTGAACTACAAAGCAATTATCCAGTACTCAAACAGTTACAAATTTCCTTTAAGTTGAGATCTTTCAATTATGCACAGCAAGCAAGAAATGGCATCCGCATATGGATTAAGAATGCAGGAAACACGAATTAAAAGACACAGAATTACAAAACGGATACATAAATAACAATATAAGTGGTACAACATAGACATATAACTCAACGAAATAGCATATATACATATTAATTTACATCACAAGACAAGATGAGCAGTGAAAAATACGATTTGATACAACATACCTGCTTAGCCTTGTAGCCGAGGCGACGGGCCTTGTCGGGACGAGTGGGCCTGGTGACGCGAACTATGGAAGGAAGCTGGCGGTACTCCCAGCACCTCACTCTAAGCAGGAACCTCATAACATCCGATTGTTTCTTCCTCCATAGCTCCGAAACATATGTGTATGCACCTGAAATTGTCCGATCAGAAAAGCATAGTCATCAGTTGGCTTACAGAAAAAAAAAAAAACACAAAAGAAAATCACTTAGAATGCGAAATACCCATCGCAGTGCCGCACTGCCGCTGCTGAAATTCTTCAGTTCTTTTTTTTGAGAAATGAAATTCTTCAGTTCTGGGAAGCAGAATTCAGAAACGATGTTTGCAAAGCGGCACACGGGTTAATAATCTCCAATGTGTACATTATTAGGGTTTAAGAAATACTGATGGGCTACGTACCCATCTTTTAGGCCCATATAACTATGGATTGCGCATTCATAAGTAAATATTTAGGCCTCCGCCCATCAACAAGGCAAATTATGCTATGGACCCGACCGAGTCTACCTTGCAAGGTGGATTTGAGTTCATGTTCGCAAATTTTACAATGGATTGTGGTCAACGCATCAAAACGACGTCGTTTTGATTAATGAAAAAAATTGTTGAAACGGTTCCATTCCGCGCCGTTAACTTTCATTTTATATATACTGCAGATCCATTTCAACCCAACTGCAGTTCCTTTTCAATACAACTATGTTCCTTTTCGATATAAGTACAGTTTCATTTGACATTATATACCCAAATATATAAAATTGTTATTCAGTTTCCTTTCAACACAACTACAGTTTTTTTTATAATACACTACATTTTCCTTTCAACACAACTACAATATCCTTTCGATATAACTACAGTTTCAAGAAACGTATCCTTGCATGATTTTGAGATCGCTCATGTTTGTGCATATACTCTGTCTTGTGATTTTTTTTCCCGTATAGTTGTCTCTTGGATTTTTATTTTTATTTTTTGTATTTCTTGAATAAAATAAGATGGAAGGTCAAGCTAGACCGCCGTAGTTGATTAGATCAAATTATATTTACTAGAAGACACGCACTAGAGTATATCCACAAGCTTAGGGAACTCGAGTATGGGCTTTCGTAGTTAAAGGCGAGACACACTTTACTCGAGTCAAGGAAGACGAAATCGTGGTTTTAGCACCAGTAACATAATGGACTGCTGATGAAAGTGCAACAAATGAGTATAACAATAAAGCTTTGAATACAATCATGGGAATCTTGATGAAAGTCAGTTCACCTTGATCGCTAGATGTACTCATGCTAAATAACTAAATAAGCTTAAGATATACTAGAAACATTGTGTGAATGAGATGCCTCCGTAAAGCAATCAAAATTATAACAATTTCATACCAAATTTGAAGAGTTAAAAGATG
Organism: Ipomoea batatas; assembly: GCA_002525835.2. Taxonomy (NCBI): domain Eukaryota; kingdom Viridiplantae; phylum Streptophyta; class Magnoliopsida; order Solanales; family Convolvulaceae; genus Ipomoea; species Ipomoea batatas. The sequence goes on from CM008332.1 coordinate 23,812,366, forward strand.
CAAGATGAAGAAACAATTGTTCAGTTTAATAATCAAGTTCAAGAACTGATCGAAGAATTAAATAACGGTGCTTGGTGAACCCTTTTTTGAGAACAAACTTGTTCGCAAGATTCTTCGGTCACTGCCTCAAAAATTTAGAATAAAAGTTACAATTATCCCAGAAAGTGTCGGATATGAATTAAAGATTGTAGTACAACTCATAAGCAATCTACAAACATATGAAATGCATATGCGAGAGTGATGACACGCAAAAGAAAGGAAAATCGGTGGCCTTTCTTGCATATGAAGTCGAATCTTGCTCAGATTAAGAGGAGTCATATGATGAAGCTTTAGCTGTAATATAGAAGAACTTCTATAAAATTCCCAAACAAATCAACAAAAGAAATAGAGGTTGTCTTGATGAACAACAAAACAACTTAAATACTTTATCAATTACCACTACTTCTAAACAAACTGGAAAATCAAAAAATCAAAGCGAGATGAAAAGTTCAAAGCTCAACTAGTACTATTCGAGTGTAATGTGTTGGCTAATGCATAGGAAAGAATAGGTCATTGTGTATCCACAAGTTCATTTGGTGTGCACACTAACAAGAGTATCAGAATGCACTAGTAGTCTTGATCGAATGCATAATTATTCATATACAGTTGCACAAGCATGAGTAAATGGATGTACCACAAAAACTACAACAAAATGTGTTTCACAATAAGCACAAGGGAAAAGGGTCAAATAGATCCTCAAACTTTAGGTAAAAAGTCAATAAGGCTCTTGAACTTTTGAAAGTTGCAATTAAATCCATAAACATGTTATTTTGGAGCAATGAAACCACTAACCTGTTGGTGACTTGTAATTGCAGGTCAGCTTGGGTTCCGGCAAACCTCCGATAAACATCCGACCAAATTACGACAAGTTAGGTCGAATACCAACGATCGACGACCATTAACGGTTGTCGTTCGCATTCTTCGACTAAGTTGGTCGCCTTCTTCGGCAGAACGCGACTGGTGACTGTTGACGGTCGTCGGTCGTTGGTATTTGACCTAACTTGTCGAAATTTGGTCGAATGTTCGCTGGAGTTGGCTGGAAACTTAGTTGACCTGCAATTACAGGTCACCAACAGGTTAGTGTGATTCATTGCTCCAAAATAACATGTTTATGGATTTAATTGCAACTTTCAAAAGTTCAATGGTTTAATTGACTTCTTACATAAAGTTTTAGGGTGCATTTAACCCTTTTCCCTAAGCACAATAACAATTCCCTAACACTACTTAACGAGTGGTCTAATTTGGCTACATGATAGGGCCGAAAAATGGGACTATGTGAATGTACTACACTTATTTGTAGCATGTTCACCTTCTTCCTCACTAACCACATTTGCATCTCCTCGCCACTAGTCTACTGTCCCACCCCAAAATGAACATCTCCAGTAGTGCCAATGTACGTTAGGTTGTGTCCAGATGCACACCACTACCCAGTTACTTGTTAGTCGTGCTACCTTATCATTTCTAAATTATAACTGAAATTTTGTCATTTTTCTAGGAAAACATTATAGATGAAATTTACAATATCAGTTATAGCTTAGAGCAAGGCCATCAATGGATAATGTGGAGATATTGTCAGAATTAATGCTCACATGAATGAGAGAGAGAGGGAGAGAGAGAAGATAGGGGAGCTTCTGCTAATTTGAAGATCATGGCTGACAGGTGGGCCACATGAATGGAAGCCATGAACGGATGCTGTGCGCGTCTAGCGCACAGCACGCACCCGGTGGGCGCATCAGGCGCGCCTGACAGCCTCTGTTATTTTTATTTTTTTTTTAAAATCATATTTTTTTTATTTTTTTTTTCCCACTCCCCTTTTCTCTTTCCTAATCACACTTACAAAATCTCCTCAATTACCGTGAAATATACCCACTACTAAGGATGCTCTTAGGGACGATAAGTGAGTACGACCAGTTAGAGAAAAGAACAAAATTGCGACATCAGTTATAACTTAGAGATGAGAAGTGAATACGACTAATAAATACGAATGAATCCTACAATTAATCAATTACTATTTAACTTAGGATAAAAAATGCAATTTATTTATTTTTAATTAAAGGTTGTTATTTTCTCAAAAAAAAAAATTAAAGGTTGTTATTGATTTTTTTTTTTTCAATTAAAAAAAAAACAGTTAACTGTGCCATCTCATTTCCTAGATCTCGGAATAGGTGAACGCTTCAACCTCTCTCTTCTCCCCAGTCTTCTTCTCTGATCACCCTCCGGGCTCCGGCTTCTTCCGGCGAACGATTCTCTTTTTAGTTCCAAAAATTCACTGAAAATTAATCGGAAAAATGTCACACAGCGATACAATACCTCTTCACAGCACATCCCAATCGGACATTGACGAGATCGAGAACCTCATCAACTCCCACCCATCCACCGTGCTCCCGGCGCGTCCGCCGTCCCCTCCCCGTGCTTCAATTCCGGTATCTTCCTCCCCCTTCATCCCATCTAATCTCCCACCGCCTTCAGGCCAGACCGTCAAACCCGCCTCGCCCCCTCCCGTCCCTCAAGCCCCACCTCCCCTTCCTCCTTCCTCCCACCCCACTACAGGGCAGTCTGGTATTCCCTCTACTGGCTTCGGATCCGCCCCGAACACACTTACTGAGCCCGTCTGGGATACGGTGAAGAGAGATCTGTCAAGAATTGTTAGCAATTTGAAGCTCGTGGTTTTCCCTAATCCATTCAGGGAAGATCCTGGGAAGGCATTACGCGATTGGGATCTGTGGGGACCATTCTTCTTCATTGTCTTCCTCGGTCTCACCCTCTCCTGGTCTGCATCGGTTAAGAAGGTAACGTTTTTGCAATTTTATTATATTTGTATACTTGTATTTGACGCACTTAAAGCTATGAAACGAATAACCTTTGTCGAATGAATGATTTGCTGAATAATGAATTTCTCTTGATGTTACTGTGTTTTTATTTGATTATATTGTATTGGCGTTAATTATTTAGTAGTGAAAAATTGGAATTGTTTTCTGCCGATAGAGAACATACAGAATGTTAGTAATGTTAGTAGAGTGAATATTTTGATCTGAGAAGAGGGTTGAGGGGAAGTTGTAACATTCTTACACTTTGATACCTTTGCATCAAGTTTATGTTTATGGAAAATGATAATGGTGAAGGGCTTCATATAAATACTCCTTACTGATATGCAAAGCTCTCCCTTCCATGTAGTGTGGATCAGATCAATGCTTTTACAAGATAACTCTATGTTCTAGATTATTATTTGATTTTATTTTAGTGGACTTCCTGCACATGTTTTTACCTGTGGCCTTATGTCCTAGACTCCTAGACTATTTTCTGAGTACTGTTACAGTTTCAAAGAAAGTTCTTAACTGCAAAATCCATAGTTGTCTGTTGAATATTTGCAATCTTTGAAGCATTGGTGATTTGCTGTGCTAGTGATCGCCTATGCTTGAGTTATAATTGTGCTGCTTTATGTAAGAAGAGGCCTCAAAAATTTTGGCCTGTCTCTTATTATTTATGCACTTTAGAGATGAACAGTAAACTGACTTCTACTTAGTCTTATATGGATAAGTAGCACAAAATAGGTTTGCAGAAGGGAAATCTTAAAATGCTCATGAGTGAAGCTTTAAATAGTTTTGTAAGTTTAGGAATAGACTTGGTTTTCACTTTGAACTATTTATAGCCAAGGGTATTGTGGTCATTTAAATTCTGCATAGATTTTCTAACAATCTCCTAATAAGTCTGAAATTAATTTTTAATGGTTTCTATTAAGTTTGGACTTAGGACCAGTGCTTGTCTTACACCTCATTAGTGGTTCCTTACATTTGTGGTCCTTTTTATGCCTTATCTTTGCTTTTTTTACTATGATATACAGATTACAGAGTAGACTTCTTTGAATTTCTATACACGTGCATCAGTCATGCCAGTTATGTTGACCTATCTTACCTGATTAAGGATTTTGGTATTATTCTCTCGAAATTTTTTTAATGCAATGGGTTGGACTAGGTATGGAAGATACTACTATTTCATTATTATTTAGTGTTCTTTGTTTAATTATGTTAAAGTCATGAAATTTATTTAATACGGTAAACACTCAAAATTATTCTATCTAGCTGAGGTAATTTTTTCAGTTGTTACTGACTAAATATTTATCGAAGAAGTTAAATGTATTACAATTTATAGTTTAGTTATTGCCAAAAATGACAAGTATTAATGATTGAAAAATAAAATTGTTGGATACTTGGATGTGGTGAAACCTATTAAGTTTTGTTTTTTTTTTTCTTCCTCTAAATGATTGGGGTGATGATATGCATAGCTAAATAACAACTAATCTGGTAGTGAATTCTTTTTTTATTTTTTTTATTTTTTATAACGCTTTTCTTTCCATTCTTTGGGTTTCCCAAGAAAGTAGTCACTGCTAATTTGCTATTTTAT
>CM008332.1:23826375-23836889 GCA_002525835.2 Ipomoea batatas
AAATTTTTTACAGGGAAAAAATACTTTACCCTAAATTGTTTCACTTTTAAATGGTAGCCCTTGTAAATTAATTTAAACAAATTTAGTCCTTAATTGTTTATAATGTTGCACTTTTCGTCTCTAGTATTAGATAATTATTAAATTCATTGACATATTATGTTATTTTTATCATTTAGAATCAATATTCACGGTTAAAAATGACATTCACATGAAAAGAATGAGACTTTAACAATGAATATTGATTCTAAATAACAAAAATAACATCATAAAAAAGAGGTTGTTAATGAAGTTTGATAATTATATAATATCGGTGACTAAAAGTGCAACATAATAGACAATTAAGGGACTAAATCTTCTTAAATCAATTAACATGGATTAAATTTACAAAAGTGAAATAATTCAAGAGGTAACTTTTCCTAACTTTTTACTAGTTATGAAATATATTACCATGTTATTTTCGCACTCTTGTGTGTGTGGGGATCATGCTCAAAGTGGTCAGATCTCTTGTGTTCACCAGCATGGCCCTGTCTACTGAATCAATGAGTCAATGAGATTTACATCCTCCCAATATTCTATCAGGTCAGGGTGTGAGGTCTTTGGGGTTAGAGATTTTGAAATAATCTTTTGGGAGAAAAAAGTGAATGGAGCACCTGTTCTTTATCTTATTCTACTAAAGGAGTGAGCCTAGCATTAGTTATTCTGTTAAAGATTAGTTTAATTTTCTAAGCAGAATTTGGCCAATGGTTTTAATTGCCTTAATTTTCCATGTTGGCTATAGTTGTACATACCATATAGGCTTGAAAAATGAGGAAATCATTAGTGTTTGAGATTTGTAATGTAAACTTAATTATCAAGAAATTTTACAGTATTATGAGTAAATATTGTGTTGATAAAATTTTACTTCTTTATTTTATATTTTTATATTCTATGTTTCTGGTTTAGTTAATGACACTTGACTCTTGTTATTTTTCACAATGTAATTTTATTTTAATATTTAATTTAATATTATCATATAAAATTTACATATTTGACATTTACAGAGTAATTACACACACACACACAGATACAAAAACTAAATTCTAAAATTATTTTTAAAATGTTAAAGAAGATAAAATAAAAGAGTTTAACTAATGAATATTAATAAACATGAATAATAAGATAAAATAAAATAGAAAATTTATTTAGTACAATTTTCATCGATAAATATAATTTATGATACCGTAATATTATGAGTCACACTTGTGTGAGACCGTTTCACGGATATTAATCTGTGAAACGGGTCGAATCTAGCATATATAGTTGTTTGTTACTTATGATAGAAATTATAATACTATTCCTAGTGGACTGACAAAAACTTTTAAAAAACCCAACAAATGAGTTTACTCTAATGATAAATATTATACTCTGTAATATTTATAATTGTAATTGTGATATTTACACACTCAATTGTTTAGAATTCGGCCTGTCTCATAGATAAGGATTCCGATCTCATACATGTTTTTGCCTAATGGGCATCATAACACTTCATTATTAGTTATTATATGTGGTGAATTAATACTCATGATCAATGTTTTACGTAGAAGATAAGGAAGTGTGTTAAAATTTGGGGGGTCAGCCATGTCATAGTCGATGTTGATGATATATATGGGAGGGATGATGGTTTACTTTCTACTAATTTTCAATGGCTTAAGCTTTGTCTATTTTTTAGAGAGGGTGGGACCCGCAATAACAATGGACATCACGAGGCTTTTATCATTGTTTTCAATTGCTTATTTATTTCCATGTGTAGCATTTATAAATCAATGCAAATATTTAATTTTCTTGACGTTTTCCCCATTATTATATTCTTGTGAGTCTTCCGAATAATATTGCTATGAATACAGAAAATGCTAAGAATTTCTTTCGAGAGTAGCATTTTTTACCGTCTGTCGTTTAGTATTGATTCGACGAAAAAGAAAAGGAAAACACACACACAAAAAGTAGTTCTGAAGCACCAATTATCTTTAGTAATTATCAATGACCTTGTGCTCTAGTGGAACCGGGTTATATCCATATAGAAAGGGGTGAGTTCGAGCCATAGTGGAGGTAAGTAGTACTAAAAATAAAGGGGTTTTTCACCTTGTAGACAAATGTCTTCAAAAGTCAAAATTCTTTAGGAGATTTCAATAGTAACAAAGTTAAGTGTCTTTGAACTAGAATATGCCTTCGTTATGTTTAACCAAATTACTATTGACAGTAAAGAAGCTTGGAGTGCTCCTGTCGACTTCAGCTTCAAATTTGTGAAACAGTATGCGATTCAAGTTTTTGATAACATTGTTAGGAAATTTGTTTCTATGTCTGACTGTAAGGAATGTTTGTCCATTCCATTAATCTTTCTTGTAAACGTTTTCGCTTATGATTCAATGAATTAGTCTCGAGAGATTATTATCAAAAAAAAATAAAAAAAAATTAAGTGTCTTTATTAGGAGATTTCAATAGTAACAAAGTTAAGTGTCTTTAATATATTTAGCTTCTATGGATTCTTATCTTTTACACCGTTAGGTGTCCCACACTTCTTACATTAAGGAACATCGGTATATATATTCGGTCCAAGTTCGGAAAGGTATATGAGATCTAGTCACTCTTTACGATTAATAGATATGCATGGTAGATTATTTGCTAAAATTTACATATTCATTATCTTTTGAACTTCTGGTTCAGTCTAACTAGTACCTGGATTTAAATTTTGAATATCTTTTCTTTTTATTCCATGAAATTTCAAAATCGTCAAAATAATCAATTTGTAATTGGTTTGACCACCAGGCTGAAAGTGTCAAAACAATCTTCTCCTTCAACTTGATTGAATTCTTTTGCAACAAGTTTGACTTTATATCGTTCAATTGCCCATTAACTTTTTTCTTGATTCTAAAAACCCATTTGCATCCAATGACGTTCATATCTCGTTCATGTGGAACCAACTTCCAAGTATTGTTGTGAACGAGAGCAAAATTCTTCGTCTATTGTTGTTCGTTATTCGGGTCTCTTTACGGCCTAGGAGTGGCATGTGGGTCCAGAGTCATCTATACATGAAAATATATAATTATAGCTTTGTTACCTATAGATTCACGAGTCATGTGTCGGAGGACCATAGGATGTGTACGTTGAGTTGAGTGTGGTGGTCGACGTCACTCAGGCTTGGAAGGAATAGCTAGAGGGTGATCATGAAGAAAAATTTCCAGGGGGAGGGGAGATTGGGGACACGACCATGCCATTGGCGTGTCATGGTCGTGTCCCCTTCTAGATCTGCAACACGTTAGCGATACACTCGTGTCGATTTTTTGACAAGTTGTTTCCCTTTGTGTGTTGACGATAGCCCATGGCATTGCATCACAAGCATGAGTAAGTACCATGTGGAGACTTTGTAGCTGCAAAAGGAAAAATATTCTCATCAAATCGAACATTGCGAACAGTAAGAATTTTTCTAGTATTGAGATTCAGACAATAACATCCTCTAAATGAACTAGGAACCTGAAAAAGACAGACGAGGCAGAATGAAACTCTATTTTATGTCTATTGTAAATACGAAAATAGGGAAAACAAAGACAACCAAATACACAGAGGAATGAGTAGTCAAGATTTCTTTTGTTAAGTATGCCATAAGGGCTCAGGTTGTTTAATGTTGTGGAGGGCATATGATTGATTAGAAAACTACAGTTTAATAAGAATAAGCCCAGAATCTAGGAGGTACAAAGTCTTGGGCAAGTAACATGAGACCGGTTTCGACAATATGCCTATGGCGTCTTCTAACATGCCCATTTTGCTCATGTCTATAAGCACGAGATTGATGATAGGCAATTCCAAGACTAGCAAAGAGTGTGCCTAACGTTTTTGTATCTCCCTAACATTTTGCTCATGTCTATAAGCACGGGATTGATGATAGGCAATTCCAAGACTAAATAGCGAAGAGTGTGCCTAATGTTTTTGTATCCCCCCTCCCCCAATTTGGGAAAAAACAAAGTATAGCAAAAATAATCATCAACAAGTATAACAAAATAACGATGATCTTTATTATAGATTTGGGGATGGTCCCCAAATATTTGTGTAAATTAGGTCTAATACAAAAAAAAACTAGACTGTGTGACTCTTTCTAAAGGAATTTGTGAGGATTTCCCTAGTTGATAGGCAGAACAAAGTGTATTAGTATTATTTGAGGATTTTGACATTTGACAGTGACGTAGAATGTTGTGCAAAACCTAGAGTGGAGGTGACCGAGACAGTTGTGCCAAACTTCTGATGGTGTTACGTTTTTTATGTGATGAATGCCATAGGTTTTTGGATTGGAAGTTTATATAACCTCGCCCCCTTCCCCACGAGCTTTATCCTTTTAAGTAGAACTTAGTTGGTGGTGAGATCCTTCACAAAAAAAAAAAAAGATGGATGAAACTCAAAGAAAACATTATTGTTGGTGGCAAAACGTTTGACAGATAGAAGACAGTTGGTTTGGGCAAGAACATGCAACACATTTTGTAGTTGAAGGAAACACGAGGGAGATGATATAGAAATGTTTCTAATACTAGAAATATTAAAACATGTACCATTACCAACTTGAAGAGTGCCATTGTTCATGTACTCTTCTACCTATTATAAAGAAGAGGAATTTGGAGTGGCATGATGGGTGGCACCAGTGTCCGGGAGCCAGTTCTGTGAGAACGAAGCGATGGAGAGATCATCAACATAAGTCATATTTGTTTGAGGACCAAGAGCTCTAGAATATCTTTTATAGCATTGCAGGTAGTATGACCAAGGTTGTTGTGGATTTGACACTTTGAAACGTAGCGACGACCACGTCCACGACCCCAACCCCCTTTATTGCCATAACCATGTCCACGAGGTTGATTAGTATGGGTAGTGCATTCCGGTTGTGAGGTAGTGGATGGCCCCCGTTGGGCAACAAGTGTTGCTGGTGGTTCCAAGGAAATAGTTAAAGAAATGTCATCCGTGTAGATGACCTGATGTGCAATGAGATAGTCATTGAGCTGATTAATTGTCACATGTTCCTTGGTGGTCAATGAGGAGACCATTGCATGGTACTCAGGACATAGGCGTTTGAATAGATATAAAACATTACCTTTGCTAAGATACTTACTCGTAGTGGAACCCCTTGGCGCAAAAATTGCAGTTAACTAAGGGGACTCAAAGATCGTGCTCAAGAGGAGGACCCAAATGTGACTTCAATAGCTTGTCATAGAGCCCGGGACGTGGTATGTCCCACTACAACATACATAACCTCATTGGACAAAAATGAGATGAGCATGAACAAGATGGAAGAATCCTGACGGACCTAATTTTCAGTCGCAAGATTGGCTACAATGGAACACCTATCCAGAGCCTGAATAAAAGAAGCCAGGCAAGTTAATGTGCAATCAACGTATCTATTGAGATTTTGACCACGAAGAAATAAAACAAGTTGAGTATTCCAGAAAGGTAGTTTGAAGATGTAAGTTTAATGGAGATAAAGTGATGGGTTGTTTGTAGGGTATTTATTGGGACTGGGGTTGGAGGGGTAATATCTGAGACGGTGTGAGAGGAAGAGGTTGTGGTGGCAGTTTCGCTGGCCAAAGACTGCGCGATGCGTGGGTTGGTGGTGGCAACGACGTTGACAGGGTTTGCGGCCATAAATCGTTTGGTCTACTGATACTAGATGATAACAATAATTTTGGAAAAAAGTTTTATTATTGATCAATCTTATTTACAACGTACAGGAACATATGTATTTATAAGAATACAAAGAGTCATAGTCAAGTCAGAAATGATAAAATATAAATTTACAATACTACAAAGAGAAGAAGAATGAATTTTAGTGTAACTAGAATACATAGTCGTAATACAAAGTATAAAATTATAGGAGCTTATATGATGCCTTTTAGCTCAATGCCTATTTTGTCAAAACAAAAAATAAAAAGAAAATACATTAAACATGGAAACATTTTTATCACATACTACTTTTTTCAGTTGATATGCTCAAATTGTTCTTTTTTTTTTTTTTTGTATTTTTTAAAGAGATAATATTGATGGAGCCATGGGACCCTGGAGTCGGGCTCATTTTATTGGGAAACTATTGGTCCAAATGGGGTATCCATTTTTATTGTCAAGGGAAGAAAGAAGCTTTGAGCAAAATAAATAAAGCAAGTACTGACAGAGGGTTCAAACCCAAAGCTTTTAACATAACAACACAAGTTCTTAACCACCCAGCTACACAAGTTCTTGTGTATTAAAGAGTATGAAGCTCCACTTATGTATGTGGGTGCACGGGAAGAAAAGTTGTGGGGTGACACGTGTGTGGCTAATATTGAAGGCAACCCGATGTCGTCCATTTGTCAACGATCCGTGAATCCTACAACCATATAAATAGCCACCATTTCTCCACATTAAAGGCATCTATTGGTTCACAACCTCCCTTTTGGCTGAGTAGTCTAAGCCTTATTCTCTTGCCGACACGCCAGGGTTTGAGTCCGGTTGGTAATGTATTTAGTTCTATTTTATTTCATAGCTTATTTAGTTCTATTTTATTTATTAGTTTCCTAGCTTATTTATTTATTTATTATTCGGTCCGCCATTTTGGACCCTATTTAATTCTTTAGGGCTATAATATTTATTATTTATGTATTCTTTGGGCCACCGTTTTGGGCCAATATCTTGGACTTTGTACGTATTCTTTTGGGCCTAACGCCCCGCGTAATAATACTATTATTTTCCTATCCCTATTCTGTACATATATACCCAATTTATGGTGGGCTCAGTCCCGATAAAACCATCAATTATAGAGGAAAAAAGCATTTTTGATATTCGTGATTGGTTATTTTGGTCTGCGCTATTTAAAGTTACAAAAAAATATTCTCAACTTTGTAAATTGTGATAATTTTGATCTTCCAATGAACGAAAGCATAAGAATTACTTCATTCCATTTTAGTGATTTTACCTACAACCGAGCACTCAAAATACTAAAACAACCTTGCTAATATTTGAAGTTTAATGTTATTTTCGGTGTTTCTTTTTTTTTTTTTTTGGGTCAAAAACTCAAAATTAAAGATCAAAATTACCATAATTTTATAAAACTGAGAATATAAAAGGTACCGTATAATTTTCACAAAATTATAAAAGCATACATCTGCACACATACAGTACACCTTTATGTGTGTGAGAAAGAAAGATGTATAGCTTCTGATAGAAGGGTAATCAGACAAAATCATCATACATGATTGATATACATCAAATTTAAAATGTTTGAATGCCGTCCCAAGTTATTTATGAATTGAAGCTTTTGGATGGAACAATTCATGATATCAAAACTTTGTTTTAGTACCGGTTGGTGATTCATTAAAATTTGGAGGTGTCTAACTTTATGGTCTAGATAATGCCGGTGGTTTCGACGTAGACTGCTCCCCACGGGCCACGCCAAATAATAATAATAATAATAATAATAATAATAATAATAATAATAATAATAAAAGGAAAATGTCGATTTTAGCCCATTAATTATACTCATATTGTGGACTCAATTCATAAATTAATACTATACAAAATTTTCCCTTTAATTATGTGTAAAGTGGTTGTTTTAGTTCCTTACTGACAAATTATGTTAATATTAATAATGTATTTTAAATTTTCAAATTATTGAGACATACCTTAATCATTTTTTATTTATATCATTTTGTATTACATAAATAATTAATCGTTGAGGTTGATAGATCGACACATTTTTTTTCATTAGAGTGTAGCTAAAACTTTAAAATTGTTTTGATTTTCAAATTTACAAAATATTACTGGTCAAAATAAATATTACGAATTTAAGTACTTTGTTGTTTTCACGTCGATAAGTTGGAGTGTGTCTTCAATCTATAAGCAATTTCAATTCATATGTAATTTTCATTTTCTAAAAAAATAGTAGTTTTACCACAATTGCATTTTTAATTTTCCATTTCCAACAAGACATCACAAAAAAATAAGCATTTTAGATTATTGAAAGATATTAAAAAATTGTTATGAAATAGTTTGCTCACATAAAGAAAGGTTAATATAAAAAATTGATATGAATATACATATTGTAATTCACAAATCAATGTCTGTTATTTGAACATCCATTTTTGAAATACTCTTCATGAATCTATGTAAGAAACAAAAACATTACAAATAAGACCTACTAGTCATATACTACACTACTATAAAAATATCAAATCAAACATACAAGTCACCTTGATTATTTTGGAAAATAAATTCATTTTTTTACTAGTAAATTGACATTTAACCTTCAAGCTAAAGATAAGTAAATACATGTTTATAATTCTTAGAAAACTAACAATTCTTTATTACAAATGAAGAGAATTGGTGTATATGAATATTTAGTTGAGAAAATTTGAGAAAACTCTATAAAGTGACTAATATGTCATTTAATAATTTAAGAATTTGAAGTGCAATGTTAATTTTAATAGAATTTGAGTAATGGATTAAACCTACTACTTTAAAGGAAAAGTATGTATGTGGCAATAATTCATGAACTTAGTCTACAATATATGTTTACTTTTTTTGAAAGGAACAATATATGTTTACTTAATGGACTAAAACTGTCATTTAATATGAATAATACAATCATATTATATATTAAAATTTAGGAGAATTATTTCTTCCTCTCTTGAATTTTTCTTCCATTCTTTCCGATCGTGATGTGGTTCTTATTCATTAATTGTTTATAAATTGACTGACCCTACAACTAATTAAAAAATAAATTTAGTTACCAATTAGTCAACTACATAATGTTATGTTGCGAGGAAAAAGGTTGGATGAGAAATATAAGAGGGATACTCAACATTACTCTAAAATTTATTACTAATTGAAGACTCTCTGTGCCGAGTGTACAAGCATGGGTGGGAACTTGATTACTTGAGGATTGACAAGACGACTCGTTGATTTTCCTTCGCCGGCAACTCTTGGGCAATGGTCCTAGAGGCTTAAAATTAGTCTAGCGTAAGCTGGGATCCTAATATATAAAATTTATCATTGATTAATAACTTTTTTTTTGGAAAAAAAAGTGGATATTAATAAAAATAAAGAATAAGCGAATTGGTTTTTTTTTTTTTTCTTTCTTTGAAATACTTATAATTTTTTACATGGTAGTCTCTATTCTATACTTTCTCAAACATTTTCAGTCCAAAGAACCTATGACCACACATTTGAAAAGGTAACCGGAATACCATCACGTACTTAATTGGCAATAAGGGAAGTGGTTAGTTCATGGGAATTTTTATTTTTTTCAAAACTGAAAATGAAAAATATAACGACTACGTTAGAAATTTAATTTTAATCCTCAAGTAGTTAGATAATTCTTAATGAAATTTTTAGCTCAGATCTTTGCAGGAGGATTATTATTTAATTTGTTATTTCTGATGTTCATACAGTAACTAGTAAGTAACTTTAAAAGGATTTAGGTCACGTCATTTTGATAACATTTAGGAAAAAGAACACAGATTATAGTAAAAAGTAAGCAAGTTTTCTCGTTTTTATCGCATAATTATCAAATCGTTAATTGCGTTACATCTCTTGCCGGAAAATCTTATGCCACCCACCACTAGTTTCCAAATGCATTTTCCATCAGATGTTAGTATGTTACAGCCAAGTTATTCACCACATTTTTGTACATAATTTATAAGGCTAATTGTAGTTTTGACGAAATTGCAATTTCTTTACAGCAAACAATGTAATTTTACATGTTAAAGAATGTGGTAGGAAATGAATTTCAATTTTTTTCAACCAAACATTCTACGCTGACCCATCTTACCAAGGTGAGATCCGAAAGAAATGAAATAAGTGCTCATACGATTGTGATGAATGTTGATCAAAAAGATATATAATAGGATGAATCTTCTTTTGTAAATGCCATGGTGTACAAGTTTTACTTTAAAATGAAGTAATGCTCATAGTAAAGGGGTCTTTCCCCATATTCCTCTAAGTTCAGTGACTTCAATGTTCAAAAAAGTACCAAACCCATTTAATCATCTCTGTTCAAGTTTTCATTAGAGCATCCCCAATAGGAGATTTTTCATGATTTTTAAAACCGTAAAAAATTAGAGGGCTAATTTTTAACAAATGTGGAGAGTGATTTTTGGTTGATTTTTCCTTATGTAATTTTTTTTAAAATTTTTTGTGGTAGTTGAAGCCTATGGAGCGCAAGAATCGCGCCCAGTAGGCGTGTTCTATACACGTGCCTATTGGGTGCGTATTTTAAGCTTGTTTTGTTTAAAATAATTGTTGTCAGCCTCTTTTTTTTTTCTCCATTTTTTCTTGCCCTCATCTCTCTTTCTTAATTGACACCTCAAAAACCGTAAAAAAACTAGAGCTATTGAGGTTGCTCTTAGCTGTGCGAGTGCGCAAGTCGGCTTGAAAGTATACCAGTAGACAGTAGTATATATTTATAGTGAAGTTAGATGTTGTAAAAAGTATAGAATATAGGATGTGTCAAAAAGGGGCTTCAAAATCAGCAG
>CM008332.1:23942197-23964289 GCA_002525835.2 Ipomoea batatas
TAAATTTTATATTATCTAACATAATTAAGTGTTTTGGCATTCAAAAATGTTATTTTCCTTATTAGCAGTAGTAAGTAATATTTTTTTTTTGAAAGGTAAACGTAGCTATTCCATTAATTCATAACATAAAACGTTTATATCAATGATCAATGAAATGGTAAACCATTCCTTACAGTCAGACATAGAAACAACTTTTCTAATTATGCTATAGAAAACTTGAATCGCAGACTGTTTCATAACTAAGAAGCTATGTTCCTTCAAGGAGTTTAAAGCTTCATCAAAGATCTGGGTCTTCGTCATCATTCTTTTTTGCTCGCGCAGGATAAGATCAACACTTGCCGAAACCAAACTAAACGATTTATGCTAATGAAAATGAAAAGCTCGTGAAAATAACAAGAGGAAAAATGCTCGTGAAAGTAACGAGAGGAAAACACAATAAGAGATAAAATAAAAAAGTGGGTAAAATCAAAGTAGGGTTGGGAGTTCAAGACTACCAACACAAACCCTAATACCTACCTACTATTATTTTATTCAAAGGGAGAGAAAACGGAAGAAGAAGATTTGTGACGGTGGTCGGAGGCGGACGAAACTGCGACCGTAGTCAGGGCGGAAGAAGAGCGAGAGCAAACGTAGAAGGTGACCAAAACCGCCGGCTCAAAGCTCCATTAGAGCTCTGGCCGGAGGCTGGCGGTTGAAGCCGAAGTTGAGCAGCAGAGAAAGGCGTTTGGTTTTGCAGTAGTAAGTAATATGATTACCTACATCCTTAATTTGACTGTTTAAATATATAGGCCCTGTTTGGTAAATGGTTGTTAGCTGATTTGGTTGGCTGTTTGGGTTAGAAGGTATGATTTGTTGATAATATTAGCTGATTGTAGAAAGTTGTTTGATAAATTGGTTGTTAGCTGATAGCTATTTGGTATAATTTCTTTTCTCAAAAAGCTAATTGAAAAGGCTGCTTTGAGTAGCCTTTTAAATTTTAGCATTTTGGAGTTACAAAAAGCTTATTAACCAAACAACTAATAGTGGTCAAATAAGCGAAAATTGGCTGATAGGCTGATTATTTACCAAACAGGGCCATAATCAGCAATGGGTAACAATTTTAACCTTTATGCAAAATTTTATCAAGACAAAAGGAGTCTTAGGCACTTATTCTAAGAAAAGATTTTCCTTAAAAGCCTAGACAAAATGTGCAGAGAAAAAAGTAAAGTGAAGTAGGAAAAAGACGTGTCAACGGCTAGAAAATCTGACACAAAGTGTAACATTTTGAATTGTCCACTAATCAATAAACAAGGGTTAAAAAACGCTTGAAATTCATCTCCCTCCAACGGATTTATTTCAAATCACCATATAAATACCTTTAATCATGACTGAGGAAGGTGCAAATCTTTCAAGTGAAAATTTACAAGTATTCAAAGCATAAAATCAAGTGATAAGAGAGAGAGAGAGAGAGAGAGAAACAAAGCTCAAAAACTATATCTAGTTGAGACTTTGGCTAATGAAGAGTGTTTGGTCCACTAAGAACCGAACCCACTCCCTTTCACATGGGAGTGTAAACCGGGTATATATATATATATATATGTATGTATGTATAAAAGCAACCAAACCTAAAATTTATTAAAGAACAAAATTGTGCTTGATAACTGAAATAGCTTCACGTTTTGTGCTGCAAACTCTTTGCTAGTAGTTATTCAAGCATAAGTTTATCTTAAGTCTTGAATTCGAACAATGAAGAAATTTCAAAATTATACAAGTCTATTCACCTCCGGCCCCTCTCTTAGACTTGTAACTCAACCCTTTGAAACCAACAAAGTTTAGTGCACTACTATTAGTCATCAATAAATGCATAAACTATAAAACTTTTAATAGTGTATGGACAAAGTTTGAAATAATTACAAAAATGTCACAAGTACATGTTATGAATAAAGTGTAATTTTGATTTTGATGATGCAATATGTATTTAAGACACCCAAAATGTCTTTTGTAAAGTGTACACTATCAAAACTCTTTCCATAGCTAAAGTTGAAACAATGAATTGAAGGATCAATATAACAATGCTTCAAGAATATAGTAAAAGTTGATTAGTAAAGGATGTTTACAAGATTGACAATAAGTAAAGTGTTAGGAATTATCTTGTATAGATTTTTATGATGTACTCTTATATAATATAAGGATTTTAGATTCTCTAAATCATTCTTGTATTCTTTGTTGAGATAGGTATACTATAAAGGTTAAAATAGGCCAACACTTAACATTTTATATGGAGCTTTGTATTCTTTATATGGAGCTTTGCATTCAACATATATTTTCCAAAATATTATGATTCAATAGGTCTCTTTTCAATAGAACTTATCATTGGTAGATCAGTAGATGTCATCCGACAGGTCACTCAGAAGGATTCTAGTAGATCTTGCTAGTTAGCTTGGTAGATTTTATAAACAAATCATAGCTTTGCTACAAGCTTTACTCAATGCATGGAAGATTATTAATTCATTCAAGTGCTAAGGTCTTCTGGTAGATTATATTTTCTATCATCCTATCATCTTACTATAACTGGAATCAATAATATAGTATCTCAATCATGGTACTACAAATTTGAGTACTACTAGCAAATGTTACTATGGAGATTATAGATGCTTTTTAAGGAAAAGAGTTTTTGGGCACTCTTCTCGAGGACTCCTAACTTCAAGATATATTATGATGAAAAGTAGACATACTTTTAAGGAAATAATCATTCCGTTCACCTAAAAAGTTATCTAGTGAAGTCAAAAGATCATATGCGTGTAGCATCATTTAAGGAGGAAATATTGGTTTTTGGTTACCTACATCTCAAAGGGGGCCAAGAGAAAAAATTATTCTTTTTTCATTCACGTAGCTCTACAAATAGACAGTCACTTGAAGTGATGGAAAAACTTGGGCTAATATGAGATTATTTAGATATATTTGCAAGTAAAAAAATAAAAGTTCTCCAAAACTTCAATAATCATCTAGATTCTAGCCAATAGTCTTCAAAAGAAAAAACAACAATCCCTAAACTCTTTGCAAAGATTGGAGAGATATTTTCTCATGGCATCTTTGTTGATATTGATGTTCAGATAGTTAAGCTAGAGTGCACAACTAAGTGAAGAAAGTCATTACAAGGAATGTTAAAAAGGGGTTAGCAAGCAACCAAGTTGACTTAGTCTGTAACTATCGTGAAAGGTTAAGTTTTCACTAGTATTCATATCATACTAGTGAAACCTTCTTTTGTTAAGGAAAGGAGTGAAGTACGAAATTTCTGAACTACTATAAAAATATTGTTTCAATTTCTCTATTGCGTACTCTTTAAATTCTACTTGGTTGAACTCAAAGCCGCATTCACTATCTCTTAACACTTGTAAAAGCTACAAAATCATACAAGGTAAGCTAAAGCCTTTCGCGGTTAGAAAACATCTTTATATTTTATTTTAAAAAATAAAGTTTTAAAAATTTTATTCAACTCTCACTTCGATCTATACTTTTTGCTTGCTTATGAGCAACAAGTGATATCAAAGCAATTATTTGCATGATTTATTAACTAAGCTAATCAACTTCAAAATATCTCATGATATATTTAGAGATGAATTGTAACAATTTATAAAGACTAGACATAAAATTAAAATTCATTATATAAATATTGGCCAATTAAGTTGTAACTTAAATTGTATTGTATATGTATGTTTTAAAAAGTGTTTATTGAAAATTATTTAATAAAAACTAAAAATTCAATCCAAACTTGGAAAAGAAAAAAAAATGGAACACGATGAAATAGCAAACTAAAAAAAAAAAAAAAAAACTTGTTAGATGTTATAATTTATATAATTGTATATCGATCCAAATACTTTTAAAATATTGTAACAAATCCATTCCGTACCACGCACGTGCGAAAATACTAGTTTTAATTAAAAATATTTTACATCTCATGTGAGACTATCTCACACAAAAGCTACTCATTTATTTGACTTCACCTAATTAAAGCTTTGAATTGGCTGTTATAACATTACTATAAAAGTTCTATAATAATTTGTATAAGTATAGTTAAATAATAATTTTTAAAGTTAATCCTTTAATATAATATCAAAATTTAATACATTACTACAATGAGTTCTTTTTAGGGTGATTTCAATTCTCTTGTTGGACCGTCTTACATATCCTAATCTCTAAAACGGTATGGTCTAGATACATTGTAATACTTATGATAGAAAATATAATAATAATCAATGCTAAAGTTTTTATTACTTCAAGATAATCTGTAATACTTATAAGAAAAAAAAGTGTGATACTATTACGGAAAAATATAATACTTTTAAATGAAAATGTATTATTTAGGCGTTGAAGAATTGTTTATGAGAAAAATGTAATACTAATAATATGGAAAAATTAATTCATTGAATGATCGTTACTTAAAAGGAAAAATGTAATGCTTATGAGGAAAAAAATGTAATATTAATAATGGATAAATTGATTGTTACGTATGAAGAGTGATAAGCTCCAAGACACCTATTATTTGAGTATAAATAAGGTTGTTTTATAGCATTTTTAGTATCTTTAAGTGATAATCTTGTGAGATTTTGTGCTTTAAATTCATTAACCGCACACAAAACTAACCTTGGTGTAAATTGAGACATTTCAGAGGTCCCGAGAGCTACGAAGAACAAGGAACGAGCTAAACGAGCAAACCGAGCAAGTCAAGAGCCCAGAGGGCTCGAAAAGAGGCCTACACACGTGTTGGTGGCGTGGCAGCTTTCCAGTAGCCGTCCACGACAGCAACCACGCGTGTAGGTGGCGTGGATGGAACACTGCGTGAAAATATTTTTAGGGCGAAACTTTGGAGACTATTTAAGGCACCTTGATAGAATTTCAGGAGAGTTCCTTCCCATCTTGAATTTCAAAAGTTCCATTTTCATTTTCTTAGTTTTTAGGATAGTTTAGTCTTGCAATTTTGATCTTTACAAAGACTTGAAGCTTGGATTGAAAAAAACCATTTCTCATTACTAGGTGATCTCTATTTCATCTTAATCTATTTTTATTATCTTGTTCTTAGATTGAATTAGCTACTGCTCTTGAATTCTTGATATGTGTGGCTAGTTTAATCTAGGGTTTGGATTTTGTGAAGCGATGTTGCTAGTGTGATGATCCTATGTCTTATTTTGGGGTTGATTGCTTTGTTTGTTAGAATTCCTATTCTTGTCTTTTGATTGTTGTTTTGATGAGATCTTGTATGGATTTGGCCAATCTAAATGAGAGATTGAGATCTTGACTCTTTCATGTCTTTGATTAGAGTTGAGATTGAAGCTTTGTGGCAATCACTAGTACATAATTGATAATATAAGGAGGACTTTACGCTACACCTTCTTAATATAGGTGTAGCAGAAAGTGATAAAAAACAAAACAATGGCAATACCGTAAATATATACATATGAATCGACTACACCTATAAATTAAAGGTGTAGTGGATTCTAAAAAATAACAAATAATAAATAAATATAAAATTTTCCGCATCACCCAGCCGAGAGGGTACCGCAAAAAATTAATGCTTTTTCAGTTTTTTCTTTTAAATTAAGCAAATCCGTAGAAGCAAAACCCCAAACCTAAGTCTCCATCTGCAGTGCTACAACACCCCCAAATCTCCATCCGCCAAACCAGTGCTACCGCCGGCCTTATCCCCCATTCCGGTTACCAAAGCTTTCGCCGCCACCCGCCATAGCCTCCTCTTTGTTCAGCAGCCACCGCTCGCCATAACATCCTCTGGTTCAGCAGCCGCTCCCCGTCCAGACGCTGGCGACTACCGTTTCCCTCCTCCGGTTGCGTTCAACCACCGCAGCCTGCCGTCGTACTTCTTTCCCCATCAGATCTGAAGCCCTCTACTCGCGATCTTGACCCCATCAGATCTGAAGCCCTCTACTCGCGATCTTGACGTCATAGCCGAAACCTGTGCTCTCGATCGCCATCCCCGAAGCCCCAGCTTGAGACTTCCTCCACTGCCACCGCCCAAGGCACAGTAAGTATTTTTTTCCTCTATTTAATTTATTTTTATTTTTGTTAATTTATTTCCTCTCGATCGCGTAGTGTGTTCAAATCTTGGTCGCTAAGTGTGTATTTTTTGTTTTAGGTTTTGTGAGCTTTTGCTATAGATAGTTGAATAGAGGTAGATAAAGCTTTTATTTATTTATTTCAAACTACCCCTGCTGGATTTGACTTCATGTTGCTTATTTTGCACCCTAAAACATGATTGATTACCACCATTCAGGTAGATTGTCAAGGCAAACCAGTGTTGATAAATTATGGTAATTGCTTGTTCCCAAGTTAGATATTGCTATTGGTAGAACCTTTAGAAGGGCTTTTTAGCACTACTGTTTTTATGCTGAATTTGAACCACATTGTAAAAAGTCATTCTCAAATCATGCATCCATAGCATACAAACATCACAGTATGGTTGAACTTGCAATTCTTAATACTCAAACATATGAACAATTCTTAATACTCATCCATAGAACTGCATTTGTATGTTTGTTTGAATTTCAAATTTTGGGCATGTTGCAGCTTCCAGATGATATAGAGTGGCATTTTATTGGGAATTTACAGAGAAATAAAGTTAAGCATCTCATGAGTATGTTTTATATCCCTTAACTCTCTACACTCTTTCTTTCCAAGAAAAAAAACACTTTTGCTTTGCAAGTGATTGAGTGTTGTGTAATGAATTTTTAGGCAGAAATTGGAAGTTGTTATCCTTACATGATCAAGTTTTAAAGCCTTCTTGTTTGCTACTATGTTGAATATATTTGTTGTAGGTTGGATACAGTTAATTGAAGGTGAATCTGATGTAGCAGCCAAGCTTAAAACAGCAACAGGCAAAGTGTATGTAGCTAGATCTAGTTGTTGGTTCATGCTTAAAGATGGTTTTGTTGCTAATGCTTCTGGCCCTTCTCAATTACATTTTGAGGTGTGTTTTGATATTCCCTCTCTCTGTATATACTGCTTTGATAACAATATATATATTTGAATATAAATTGAATTTAACTGCTAGGTTACCTTATTTGTTTGTTTTATCATAAGCATCATTTAAGTATTGGTGGCCTTAACTAGTAGTATGTGCTGTCCTGAGACCTATTTAAGTATTGGTGGCCTTAGAAATCCTTAATTGCTTTAAGGCACTTCTCTTGTATTCTCAATATTAAAGAATTGTTGGTTTAGGGATTATGAGGGTAGGGATAGTTTGCTTTTTTGGCAGATCAACATCAACTGAATTTCAAAAAGAAAGATAGCAGTATAGTTCAAATGGATTTGAATATAAGTTAAATGACTTTTTTTTTTGTCAAAAAAGGAACAAAGAATTTGATTAACATAGTCTACAATTAATTAACTTTATTCTTTTTCAAGTTCTCTTCATAAAGGAATTGCTTTTTTTGTCAAAAAAGGAACAAAGAATTTGATTAAACATAATCTACAGTTAACTTTATTCTTTTTCAAGTTCTCTTCATAAGGAAATTTAACTATGCCATGAGCATCCCCTTCTTGTTTCCTATTTTTTAAAATCTAATTTTATGCACCATGTTCTTGTGCCACTTGCACTTCTTTCACTACGATGATAACATTATTCAACTTCAGATTATTTCAAAGCTTAAAGGATTTCCATTCACTAAGGTGCACTCTTCTTATCAAGGCATGTGTGATGTGTCACTTTGATCAACCATTTGGCATATATCCCATGTGTCACTGTTGAATGTGCTTTTTAAGGAGTTCTTTAAGTACTTAGCATAAAATAGCACAAACAGGTACTTAATTCTGGGGACTAATGTGCTTTTTGTATTTTTGTTGCTTTTTGTAATTAGAAAAAAGAGTGGACCAGAGATTCGAACCAAGCATCTACAGGTGTACAGTATTTAAATGTTTTGATTGTAATTATTGTGTTAGTATAAGTATATTGTGGTGATTTATTGTAAATAGATAGTTTTTTTTATAAGTGAATAAATAGTGTAATTTGTTGTTATTGGTTTGTAAATTTTTGTATTGATTTGGCGGTTTTGAAAAATTTTGTACAGATTTTTTAATAAATACAATTAGGTATTTTTAGAATTTAAATAAAAATATTTTAAAACTAATAATATTTCCGCGGCATCCGCCGTGGAAACCATTTTTTATTTTTTTTTATAAAATAGTTTCTGCGACACCCACAGTGGGGTGGGTGTCGCAGAAACAACATATTAAAAGAAATAAAAGTGGTTTCCGCGGCACCCATAGTGGGGTGGGTGTCGCGGAAACCTATTATTTAAAAAAACTAAAAATGCTTTCGCGTCACCATTAACGGTGACGCGGAAAATCTATACTTTCAGAGTCACTGAGATTCGCTACACCTCTATAGGTGTAGCGGAAAGTGTTTTATGGGTGTAGCGGATTTGTATTTCTGTACTAGTGAATCATGGATACTATGGAATTCATTAGGAATAGTAGGAAAGTGTGTAGCTAAGGTGTTTGATAAAATGTCTCTTTGGACTTTGGTTGCTAAAAGGCACTCCTAAGTTTAAGAAGCCCTAGTACATAGAGGTGGAAGAGGACTAAGAAGACACTCTTGAATAGCCAACATCATTGCTCCGTTTATCCATTGCTTTAGACACACTAGGATGCAACGTAGACGAACATGATCCAATCCCTTGTTTCCTTATGTTTGTTTTCTTATATTTGTTTTATCTTCACTTTGCACTACTTGATGAATACTTACACCTTCAAATCTCCTTGAATAGCCAATTGGTTTTAGGAAGGATATGGCAACCAGTTAGCCAAAGAACTCTGTGGTTAAGTGTGCTTGACTTCCGGCAGTCACGGGATGGGTGACCCCCTGGGAAGTAAGCATAGTGCAGCGCTGCGCTGCAGCGCTGAGATCCACAATTAATTGGTTTTAGGAAGGATATGGCAACCAGTTAGCCAAAGAACTCTGGGTTAAGCGTGCTTGACTTCCGGTAGTCACGGGTTGGGTGACCCCCTGGGAAGTAAGCATAGTGCAGCGTTGAGATACAATTGGTATCAGAGCCGAGGTCACGGGTTCGAATCGATGGTGAGGCGAAAGCCGAGTCCAATCCCAGGTGGGATGTGGGCGTAGGTCGTGCCAAGTCCAAGTCTCAAGAGGGGATTGTTGGGCGCGTAGGCTAAGGACCGAGTCAGGCATGCTGCATAGCTGGGCTTGGTGATCAAAGGTTGATGCAGGTGCTGGGAGGGGGATTGTTGGGCGTCGGCAAGGTTGGCCAAGTTCAGCCCCTACTCGATTCGAGACGTGGCGCTGTGGCTTACCATGGAGGGATGTGGTTAAATGGTTAATGTCCACCTACCTATCACCAATTGGTTTTAGGAAGGATATGGAAACCAGTTAGCCAAAGAACTCTGTGGTTAAGCGTGCTTGACTTCCGGCAGTCACGGGATGGGTGATCCCCTGGGAAGTAAGCATAGTGCAGCGCTGAGATCCACAAACACCAACTCCTAAAATTCTTACGGTTCTTGACCGGTACGTACGACCGCAGCTTATTAACAACTATTCTAACTAGCAAAAATTATTTTGAATATCTATGAATCATAACTTGAGCATGTCAATGCCTTTAGAATAAAATAAAATTTAAACCTCCCCCTTTTTTTTTCGAAGAAAATATTTCGGGGTATTACAAAAGTTCTGAAAAGACAATGCCCGCAAGATCTAATGCATCCATGGGACGCGATCAGCTCATTTTATGGAGGCTTGACTGATGAAGGAAAGATGTTCCTTGACTCGTCTTCAAGAGGTGCTTTCGTCTCCTTAGCATTACCGAAAGTAGAAGAGTTAATAGAAAGGATATCAAAGGATACTTCATGTTGGTATGACCGAATGAAGAGGAGAACATGGTGGCATGTACGAGATCAATAGTCACGTGGCAAGCGAAGCAAAAATCGAAGCGATGAATCATGAGATCAAGAAACTACAAGATATGGTAGAAAAGATGGAAGGAAAACCGAGACCTTGCATGGCCTTAGCATTATATTGCAATATCTGCGGAGGACCGCACGATACTAACATATGCACATCAACATCTGCCGCTGAGCATGTGGAGGCGGTTGATTATCAAAGGAATCCCAATTATAATGCTTATGGAGGAAATCAAAGACAGAACAACAATTGGAAACAGGGTGAGGGATGGAACAACAACAACAACGAAGGATTTCAAGCACGTGCACAGTACAACTATGGAAACAAACCTACCTATGGACCAAATGACAAAGGAAGACTTATGTATGGTCAGAATCAAGGAAATGGAGGCCAAATGACCCAGTTTAGGCCTCAGTACAACTCTCAACTAGGTTACACCCAACAAAGAAGGGACGATATAAGAGAAGTAGACGAAAGACTCACGAGAACAATTATGGAATTGAAGAATGATCGAGCCAATCTAAAGCAAGAGATTACACAAGAAATCATACAGGAAATCTCGATTCTAAGACAAGAATCAAAAGCCACACTCAAGACAATCGAAAATCAAATATCCCAAATGTTCAAGATGATGTCCGAAAGACATTACGGACAACTTCCCAGTAATACAGAAAATAATCCCAATGAGAGAGTTAATGCTATTGAAGCAATAGAAGAAAAGCACGAAAGATGCGACCGAATTGATATAATCTGTGGAATATGCCAATGCAACAAAGAAGGAAAGACCGAAGAGACTACCTCTTGTAGTCCAAGCCTTGAATCAAACACAGCAAACGCCTCTTGTAGAATCTCAATGAAGAAAAAGGAAGGCAAAATCACCTCTTGTGGTCAAACTGAAAATAATGAGTTGCAGCAAAGCAAAACCAAAACTTCAAAGGAAAAGGAAACGGCAAGGAAAGGTACATTCAATGCTTTTATTCGAAAATTCTTTAATGATAAGCAATGCAGTAAATTGTTTGAAGATGACGATTGTGATAATTATGCTTGTTTGAGCAAAGAGCCGTCGGCTTGCATGACTACGGGTTACCCCGTAAAGAAGGGTGACCCAGGAGCTCTAGTAATTCCGTGTTCTATAAAGGACATGAATTTTTCAAATGCTCTAGCCGATCTCGGAGCTTCGATCAATGTGATGTCTTCTAGTTTTTTTGATACCAAGTCTAAAACCAACGAGGCTGACGCTTCGCCTGGCCGACGGAACCGCACGGTATCCGAAAGGCTTAGCAGAAGACGTGTTGGTAAAAGTAGGAAAATTTCTTGTGCCTGTCAATTTTATAGTTTGTAAGATGGGAGAGAATGAGCCCCGTGACTCTTTGATACTTGGTAGACCATTCTTGGCCACTTGTCATGCTCGTATAGATGTAAGCTCAGGAGAAATCACCTTGAGATTTGATGAGCAAACCAAGAAGGAAGGAATAGAAAGAGCAGAAGAGAAGGATGAAGTAGTGAATGCAATGATTAAGACTAGGACCAAGACGAAACCAAAATGGAAAAATGAGAAATTGATTTGGAAGAATACTTGGGTACCAAAATGCTTTCAAATAGCTGCAAAGGAATATGGTTGAGTACCAAAGAGGAACACACTGCGTCTAGCCAAAGACGTAAACTGGGGCGCTGATTGGGAGGCAAGCCAAGGTTTAATAAATTGTTTTATGATTATGTTTACGTTTTGTTTTAATGTTTTATTAGTATTCAACTTGCTACAATGTTTTTGGGATACTAATTTGTAGGTTTAAAGACCGGAAAAGGCAGTGGGAAGGCCAAATTTGGGCAAATGACGAAGGAAAAATCTGAAAACCGCAGGAAAGCTCGGATTGGAACATCCACGCGTCCACCACGCGTGTGGAACGCATGGATGATTTCCAGTAGCCATCCACGCACCCCACCACGCGTGTGGGTGGCGTGGACGCTACATATGGGCGTGATATAAACCCTTCGGCCGAACCACGAGATTTGCACCCCCAAAACCTCACAAACTTCTTCTTCTCCACGCCAAAACACCATCCCAAGTCAAGGTTTGAGAAAAGTTAATTATTTTTCATCTTCCAAAGGTTAAAATCATCAACCACAAGGTAAAAACATCTTCTTTTATCTATTTTCATGATTACTTATGGAGTTGGAAGAATGTGGTGTTGAAACTTTATCCTACAATACTTTGCAATGTTTTGAATGCTTTGAATGTTTATATTGGTTTATAAAGCATCATAGAACTATTTCTTAATGTTTTCTTCCATTATTGATGAATGCATTGATGGATTGAAATTGAATTTGGAGCTTAAGTATGAACACCATTGTTAATGAAATGGGTTTGCTTGATTTCTTGTTTATATTATGAAATTGATGATTGAATTGAGATGTAAGCTTGCTATAGAATCATTATATATCATCAATTTGATGATACACATGCTACATTGTTAAAATTGAATTTTCACCTTCTAACCCTAATTCTGGAATTTGGGGAAGAAGGTGAAGTTGACTTTTTGAAATTGTTGACTTCTAAGTTGACTTCTTATTTGACTCTTGAATTGAATTATCTTAGATTGAAATTGAGCATGTGTGTGATATTGGAATTGTATTGTTAATATTTTCATGATGGAAATTTATCAAATTATAGGGTAAACTATGGCAAAATTTTCGAAAATCCCTACCCCCTATTTTCGAAATTCTCCTATTCTTGACAAGAAATTCTAGCTACAATCATTAGTGTCTTATTGGAAGATAATTGCAACAAACCAATTATTTTATGCATTATTTTTAATTCTCTAAATTTTGTAGGATGGGAAGACGAAAGGAGATGGCAAAGAAGGCTAAACATGACCACGCTGAATCTAGTAGACCTAGGACGAGAGTCCAACCTCCACGTTATCAACCAAAAGCATATGTCCCACCTGTTCCCCAAGAACGAGCTGAGGCACCAGACAACTAAGGAATTTAACAGCAACTAAGCGTGCCTTGGTAGATGTCTACCGAGGGAAACGATTTAAGTGGGGGAAGATTCTTTGACCAGAACGTGTTGCAGGAGTTTGGATGCCAGGATGACGTGAATCCATTGTTGAGGCACCCCCAGTTGGGGCAGATTTTTTGAATGACGGGGCCCGACTTACTCGCCTATCACTTATGAATTCTTAGCCACGCTCGACATTAGGCGTGAAGTTAATGACGCGAGGCAGTCGATTAAGTTTTCTTTGTTTGGCGACCGCTATCACATTCTAGTAAACGATCTGGGAGTAGCTCTTGGTTTTCATGACGAGATTCAGGTATCCATGTCTTATTTTGTGAATTTCAAGACTGATTTTGATAGTGACAGGGACGCTATGAACTACTGGAGGGAAATTACAAACGGTCAAGAATATGACTCATCTAACTTGAAGGCAAAACTTATCTCCACCAACTATCTGAAAGCCATCAGATTGGTTTTAGCTGTGAATCTCTCAGGAAGGAAGACGAACAAGAACAAGACCTATAGACAAGATTTATTCTACATGTGGAGAATGGAAAACAGAATCAATGTCAACATGGGAGTTCAAGTTAAGAGATGGCTGCAAACCCAAACGAAGCAAAAGGTACAATCCGTGTTTGTTGGTCCTTTGGTGACTAGATTGTGCTAGGGTTTGGGTCTTGGAAACCATCTTGCAGGTGAAAAGGATGAGGCTTCCATGGTTGCATTTTCCGTGAGAGAGTTTCAGGCTATATATGTACCTCAAATGGGGAGGAGATAATGTACCAGATGAAGGAATTAATGGTAACTCTGATGAGGATGATGATGAGGGAGATGATGCCACAAGCGCAGGAGCAAGGCGAGCCCAGTGCACCGCACGAGGGCCCGACCATGATGGATTGGGAGGCTACTCAAGCCTTCCACAGGTAGCTCCACGAGGAACAGATGGCATATATGCGCGCACAGAGCTCACAACATGAGGAGCGTTACTTGGCACAGAATGAAGAGATTCTCCGCACGAGGAGAGTAGTGGAGGAAAATGCACGCATGATTCAGGAGCTTCAAGCTTAATTTGCTAGACAGTTCAATCCTCCATCTTTTGGTGACCAGTGATGTGGTAGTCATCATCCCGACACTTTGACACTTGAAAAGGAAGTCCCTGGATGCATTGTTACTATGTGGTTGTCCCATGAAAACATTAGGTTCCCTATGCGTGGGATTCCGCCTTTATTTCTTCATTTACTTCTTATTTCTATTATGCTTATTGCTTTTATTTTTATTTTCTTTACTTTTATGCAATTTTATATTCGGTAGTGTAGTTGGATAATTGTTACTATTAAGTAGTTATCTATTAAGTAGTTTAGTATATGCGTTTTCTGCTTTCTTTATTTTGCTATGAGATATTCTATCAAGTTCTTAATAATTAATAGTCTCACAATTGCTATTGTATATCTTGCTATCATCTTTTGAAATAGAGCTTTGATAACGGAGGCAGACTGACTTTGGAAGCTAAAGTATGAAAAGAGGGATGCATACTTGGTTTAACCTCTAATCCCTTTTTATATTTTATGCCCCATTTTCAAATTTAAAGTGTGAAAAAATTGTTTATATAGCTTTGTATGGTTTTTCTTGAGCATTACCATGTTGTTTTATCATTAAGGATCGTTATAGTATACCCTATATCCCAGAGCAAATTCTAAAGTGTGGAAAGGGATTCTTTCTTGCAATATTCTTTGAAACCCGTTTTTCCTTTACCCTGTGATCAAAGGTAACATCGAGGACGATGTTTATTTTAAAGTGTGGAAAGGACGCACTTTGTGCTTAATATGTTTATTTGCTTAGAGTCAAAAGTTGGTCTCTTGGGCATGATAAACGGGTGTATTTGCAATTTGGAAAGTGAGTTATTGTTTGTGTTATCTAGAGAGAATTTTGACTAGATGCCAAAAAAAAATTTATTTTTGGAATATCTTTGTGGAAGTTACTTTTCGCACCTATGAGAGTATTTAGAGTCAAATAAGTTTATATTCTTGCCTGCTTGCATGATGTTCACCTCTTATTTACGTAAGACCTTAGTCAAGGATCTCTCGAAGTGGGAGTGTGCACTTTTTAATTTGAGAAAGATAATTTTTAGCGAGGCCCGGAATTGAACTAATTTTCGTAGGGCATAGGGCAAAAGGTGAGCCTATTGGTGAGCTTAAGAGTGAAAATCCCTTAATCCCAAAAGAAAAAGGCATGAGGGGTTGCGTGGAGAAACATTTGAAAAGGCAAAAAGGCCAATCATCGAGATTAAAAATTGAGGAAAGCCACTTCGCTGGGTTATATTCAACCATAGTCTTCAGTAAGAAAAAGCTTTATCTGGAGTCAGTTGTCCACATAAAATGATCCCAGGAATTGAGAAAATAGATATGAGGTGAGCTGCTTCGCTAGGACTCGGGTACCCATTGCACTGTCTTCGAAAAAGCATGGAGCTCCATGTGAAGTCGGGTTGCTCGATAGCGTATTCCTAGGAAGTGAGAAGAAAAGAGGAACCGCACCAAGCCATTAGCAATGAGTGGTCCCCTACCCTCACTTATTTTATCGTTGGTCTTTGACGTTTAGGACGGAAGGGTTGATTAACTAGTGTACATCGTTCCCACTAGTGGGATCGGCTAGAGGCCCTAATTAAATGAGAGGTGAGTCCAAATTTGGGATTGCATGCTTGCGCGTGGTGTGAGAAGTGTGTTCCATTGTTTTAATTGTTTATCTACGAAGGGTTTTTACTTCCCGAAAATATTCCTTGAGTTGTATGACATCTAGCCAACATCCTTTGTAGATAACACAAAAGATTTCTCCCTCTTCGATAGTCTTAAGCACTCATCATTTTGATTGACCAAGAGTTCCGTTTTGTATGAGTTGGTATTTTGGAAGCTTATATGCGTAAAGGAGAATTGTCTTGCTTGAGGGCAAGCAAGAAGTAAAGTGTGAAAACTTGATAAGCTCCCAAGACACCTATTATTTGAGTATAAATAAGGTTGTTTTATAGCGTTTTTAGTAACCTTAAGTGATAATCTTGTGCTTTGAATTCATTAACCGCACACAAAGCTAACCTTGGTGTAAATTGAGACATTTCAGAGGTCCTGGGAGCTACTAGGAATAAGGAACGAGCTAAATGAGCAAACCGAGCAAGTCAGGAGCCCCGGAGGGCCCGAAAAGAGGCCTAAACGCGTGTTAGTGGCGTGGCAGCTTTCCAGTAGCCGTCCACGCCAGCAACCACGCGTGTAGGTGGCGTGGATGAAACACTGCGCGAAAATATTTTTAGGGCAAAATTTCGGAGACTATTTAAGGCACCTTGATAGAATTTCAGGAGAGTTCCTTCCCTTCTTGAATTTCAGAAGTTCCATTTTCATTTTCTTAGTTTGTAGGATAGTTTAGTCTTGCAATTCTCACCTTGTAAAGAAAAACTTGAAGCTTGGACTAAAGAAACCATTTCTCATTACTAGGTGATCTCTATTACATCTTAATCTATTTTTATTATCTTGTTCTTAGATTGAATTAGCTACTGCTCTTGAATTCTTGATATGTGTGGCTAGTTTAATCTAGGGTTTGGATTGTGTGAAGCTATGTTGCTAGTGTGATGATCTTATCTCTTATTTTGGGTTTGATTTCTTTATTTGTTGGAATTCCTATTCTTGTCTTTTGATTGTTGTTTTGATGAGATCTTGTATGGATTTGGCCAATCTAAATGAGAGATTGAGCTCTTGACTCTTTCATGTCTTTTATTAGAGTTGAGATTGAAGCTTTGTGGCAATCATGGATCCTATGGAATTCATTAGGAATAGTAGGGAAGTGTGTAGCTAAGGTGTTTGATAAAATGTTTCTTAGGACTTTGGTTACTAAAAGGCACTCCTAAGTCTAAGAAGCCCTAGAACACAGAGGTGGAAGAGGACTAAGAAGACACACTCTTGAATAGCCAACATCATTACTCCGTTTATCCATTGCTTTAGACACACTAGGATGCAACGTAGACGAACACGATCCAATCCCTTGTTTCCTTATGTTTGTTTTCTTATATTTGTTTTATCTTCACTTTGCACTACTTGATGAATACTTACACCTTCAAATCTCCATTCACCACATCCACAACCCACACTCAATGCATCACATGACTCAATCAATCGAAAGCACTAGCACTTGACACACCTCCACATCCCTCCTTCGAGGCAAACACTCGGGGAGCCATAGTCTCTTCGTTTTATTCTTACACATCCACAGTATTTGACATCTCAACCACTAACCCGAACACACACACTACATCATGTCAAAGAGAAATGTGATACTTCAAGAAAAAATGTGATACATTTAAATTAAAATTTAAAATTTAGGGGTTGAAGATTTAATTACTAGGAAAACTATAATACTTTGGCAAAAAAAAAAAATAAATAAAAAACTATAAAACTTATGAGGAAAAATGTAACGGATAATTAAGGATATGTGAGATAGACTTTTTTCTTTACACTTAAATATATTTTCAAAACAAAACTATCAAATCTATCTATACTATATATAAAAGTAAAATCCCGCTATTTCATTTTTCCGCCCAAACTTTTGTAGTTGATTAATTAAATATTTTATTGGTAAAATAATTAATAAAGTTTATTTGGTAAGAAAAATGTAAAATGGATCGGAAATTAACTAATATATACTAATTGGTAATATAGTTTCTATATTCACGTATCAATACTATTAATGAAAAGTAAAAGCATCCCCTTCAACTTCCCCACACAAACTAATATTATTATTTAATTGGGAAAAAATTAATAAAGTTTAATTGGTAACAAAATTTTATTTCCCAAATTCTGAGAATAATTAAGCCTTTATAATTGCGAGAATAAAGGAAACAAATTCTATGTAATTTTATAAGAAAAAATTAATTTATTAATTATTAATTACACTAATAATAATAATTCGAATACTTATCTATAATACTATTAATAAATATAAAATTAACTTATGTGAAAGTCCCGCTCAAACAATAGTAAAAATAAAAATGAAAAAGAAAACTGATTTTACTATTTGATTCAAAATATAAAAATATACTAATGGAAAAGGAAACAAAAATTTGGTAAATTGGTAACGAAAGGATATTACTAATTGACTAAAAATTATTTATAAACTTTTAAAAATATTAATTACACTTTTCTTTTGAAAACTTTAAATTATTCAAACTTTAAAAAACTTCAATTTTTTATAATAATTAAAATTAATTCATTCGAATATGGAGGAGGAAGAAAAAACTAAATGCGATATGGTGAAAATGAATATATAGTTACGCCGTCTTAAGGTATAAAACTATAATTGACTAATAATAATTGCCTAATAATTATTACGGTAATTAAGCTAAACATTGATCATTGAATTCATTTTTATAATAATTATAATTAAATTATTTTTCATTTTTCCCATAATTATTTTAGTAATAAAATAATTACATAAGTCATATTACATACCGATCTTTTTAAGATAATTGTAGACAAAAAATTCATATATTATTCGATCAATTAATTCAGTAATACTTTAGCACTAATCTTATAATCAAATAAATGTACACGTCCAATATTAGATTTTTTTTTTATAATTTCATCATTATATTTATTATCTAAATATATAGTAAAAAAAATGTGTCCGTGCATCGCACGACTAATTGGACAATTATTTGTTCTAATTCAAGCAAGTAAAACATTAGAAAACATAATCGATCCAACCAATTTCATCAATGCGCTATATAATATTAGATGTTATAATTTATATAATTGTATATTGATCGAAATATTTTTAAAATATTGAAACAAATCCATTCCGTGCAACGCACGTGCGAAAATACTAATTTTAATTAAAAATATTTTACATCTCATGTGAGACTATCTCACACAAAAGCTACTCATTTATTTGACTTCACCTAATTAATGGTTTGAATTGGCTGTTATAACATTACTATAAAAGTTTTATAATAATTTGTATAAGTATGGTTAAATAATAATTTTTAAATTTAATCATTTAATAAATATCAAAATTTAATACATTACTCTAATGAGTTCTTCTTAGGGTGATTTCAATTCTCTTGTTGGACCGTCTTACATATCCTTATCTCTAAAACGGTCCAGTCTAGATACATTGTAATACTTATTACAGAAAATATAATAATAATCAATGCTAAAGTTTTTATTACTTCAAGATAATCAGTAATACTTATAAGAAAAAAAGTGTGATACTATTACGGAAAAATAAAATACTTTTAAATCAAAATGTAGTATTTACGAGTTGAAGAATTGTTTATGAGAAAAATGTAATACTAATAATATGGAAAAATTAATTGATTGAGTGATCGTTACTTAAAAGGAAAAATGTAATGCTTATGAGGAAAAAAATGTAATATTAATAATGGATAAATTGATTGTTACTTATGAAGAGAAATGTGATACTTCATGAAAAAATGTGATACATTTAAATTAAAATTTAAAATTTAGGGGTTGAAGATTTAAATTACTAGGAAAACTATAATACTTTGGCAAAAAAAAAAAAAAAAACTATAAAACTTATGAGGAAAAATGTAACTAATTAGGATATGTGAGATAGACTTTTTTCTTTACACTTAAATATATTTTTATGAACTTTAAAAAAAGTATCAAGTTGTTTTCCAAAAAAAAAAAAATCAAATATATCTATACTATATATAAAGGTAAAATCCCCTATTTCATTTTTCCGCCCAAACTTTTGTAGTTGATTAAGGAAAAATTTTATTGATAAAATAATTAATAAATTTTATTTGGTAAGAAAAATGTAAAATGGAAATTAACTAATATATACTAATTGGTAATATAGTTTCTATATTCGCGTATCAATCATATTAATGAAAAGTAAAATCATCTCCTTCAATTTCCCCGCATGCGCACAAAATAATATTATTACTTAATTGGTAAAAAATTAATAAAGTTTAATTGGTAACAAAATTTTATTTCCCAAATTCTGAGAATAATTAAGCCTTTTATAATTGTGAGAATAAAGGAAACAAATTCTGCGTAAATATAAGAAAAAAGTAATTTATTAATTAATCAGTAAATTGCCAATTTGGTCCACTGACTATTGGGGTCTTATTAATTGCAATCCACGACTTTCAAAACTATTAATTTTGTACCTTAACTATGTAATTTTTATCAATTTTGGTCCATCTGGCCAAATTACCGGCAAAAAGTGATCGGAAAATTTTAAAGAATAAAATATTAAGGGCAATTTGGTCATTTGTTCTCCTCCTTTCTTCTTCGTTTCACTTCCCTTGATGCCACCACCGTCGCCGTCTAGCTTCAGGCGAAACACGTAGAAGAGGAAAATGATATTCAAAAAATGCTTCACATGCCACTGAATATGAATCTACAATCCACCGAATCGAAATTCGCGTCCAAACATGTTGACTCTCTGCGAATGGAAGCTGAAAAATCCAATCCCCTTTCTTGCCATCTTCTATCTTACAACTCTGACCAGCCATATGTTGTGATTGAAAATCAGGGGATCAAAATTAGAGCGCTGAAGTGAAACCCTAGAAACTAAATAAGAATATAATACAAGACCCTAGCCTGGCCCAAAACCAAACTGCAATTGATCGAAGAAAATGCTGCGAAGAGTTGAGAATCGGAGGAAGACGACGACTTTTTATTCCAAAAAAAAAAAAGAAGGAAAATTAATAGAAAAAAGCTCAGAATTGGAGTTGGACAACAAGTTGTATTCACTGTCAGGTTAGAAAATACGAGAAATAAAAACTTTTTATGTCAGTAGCGGTGAGTGGTCATCCTCCGTGAACGTGCGGTGGCGACGGCGGCATCAAGGGAAGTGAAACGAAGAAGAAGAAAAGAGGAAAACAAATGACTAAATTGCCCTTAATATTTTATCTTTTAAAATTTTCCGACCACTTTTTGCCGGTAATTTGACCGGATGGATCAAAATTAATAAAAATTATATAATTAAGGTACGAAATTTACAGTTTTGAATGTCGTGGATTGAAATTAACAATACCCTAATAGACAGTGGACCAAAATGACAATTTACTCTTTATTAATTACTACCTCCGTCCCAAAATGGTTGTCTGGTTCGTTTAACGAGGCTTGACTGAAGTAATTTTTAATCCAATTTTTCATATTATTAAGTTTAGCATTAATATATAAAATTTATATATTCAGAAACTACATTAAAAGTACTATTAAATACAAAAAATTAAATTTAAAAATAATAAAAAATTACTAAAGAAAATAATTAAAGAATGAAGAGTTGGTTTGACCAGTGAATAGTAAATAGGACAGGTAAAATGGGAGAGAGGGAGTATTAATTACACCAATAATAATAATTCAAATACTTATCTATAATACTATTAATAAATATAAAATTAACTTTTGTGAAATTCCCGCACAAACAATAGTAAAAATAAAAATAAAAAAGAAAATTAATTTTACTAATTGATTGAAAATATAAAAAGATACTAATGGAAAAGGATACATAAATTTGGTAAATTGGTAATGGAAAAGGATATTACTAATTCACTGAAAATTATTTAAAAACTTTTAAACTGATTAATTACACTTTTTTTTTTAAGTTATTAAAAATTTTAAAAAAATTTATTTTCTTTATAATAATTAAACTTAATTCATTCGAATATGGAGGAGGAAGAAAAATCTAATTGTGAAATGGTGAAAATGAATATACTTAAAGTATAAAAGTATAATTGACTAATAATAATTGCCTAATAATTATTATGGTAATTAATCTAAACATTGATCGTTGAATTTATTTTTATAATAATTATAATTAAATTATTTCTCACTTTTCCCATATTTATTTTAGTAATAAAATAATTAATAAGTCATATTACATATCGATCTTTTAAAGATAATTATATACAAGAAAGTCATATATTATTCGATCAATTAATTGAGTAATACTTTATCACTAATCTTACAATCAAATAAATGTACACATTCTATATTTGAATTTTTTTTATAATTGAAACAAATTCTGCATAATTTTATAAGAAAAAATTAATTTATTAATTATTAATTACACCAATAATAATAATTCGAATACTTATCTATAATACTATTAATAAATATATAATTAAGTTTTGTGAAATTCCCGCACAAACAATAGTAAAAATAAAAATGAAAATGAAAAT
>CM008332.1:23965382-23979468 GCA_002525835.2 Ipomoea batatas
ACTTTTAAAAAGATTAATTATACTTTTCTTTTGAAAACTTTATATTATTCAAAATTTTAAAAAATTTGATTTTTTATAATAATTAAAATTAATTCATTCGAATATGGAGGAAGAAGAAAAAACTAAATGCGATATGGTGAAAATGAATATACTTAAGCCCTTAAGGTATAAAAGTATAACTAGTATATTACCCGTGCGATGCACGGATAAAATTATTTATTATTATATATTTTTATTTAGATAATTAAATTATAAATAATTCTAATATTTGAAAATGTAAATTTATTTGATTATATGATTAGTGTAAAAATATCACTCAATTAATTAAATAATATATGACACGTTTGTATGTAATTATCTTGAAAAATTTGATATGTAATATGCTTTATATAATTATATTATTACTAAAATAAATATTAGAAAATGGGAATATAATTTAAAAGCGCATTAAGATGAAAAAAAATTGGAATCAAACTGTATTTAATATTTTTTTAAAACTGTTTTGTTCCCATAATTGATTTATGTAAATTTTTGTTGTAAAATAAATATCTTTGAAAGGGAAAAATTATTAGGCAATTATATTAATATTGACATATTATGCAATTATATATAGAGAGAGAGAGGGGAGGGAGAGAGGGAGAGAGATGAAGGTTACCACAAAATTACCATAATAATTGCATTGAAGAATGTCAATAATAATTTATATTCTACTTATAATGCTATACCTAAGTATATTATTTTTCACCAAGTGCATTTACTTTTTTTTCCTCCCTCTCCATATCTGAATGATTAATTCTAATAGAAAAAAAATTCAACAACCTATATTTAATTGTAATTATATTAATATCCATATAATTATTATTAACTTAATTCTCAAAAAAACTTAATTATCATAAAAATTATTAATAATTATGCTAATATTTGTGTAATTAATTCCTTAATTACCGTAAAAATTATTATGGTACTTAAAATATTATTTCCTATTTTAATTGAAACAGGAAACAATTTTCATTTTCACAAAAGTTTATAAATTCTTTTTAGTGAATCAAATGACCGAAATAACATTTAACTAAGTAGACAATCCTTTGATGCACCCACCCGTATTATGTATATTAACGTATGCTATATATATTGATCTTTGTACAGATTCAGAAAAAGTAGAGAAAACGGAGAAGAGAAGAGAAGAGACTGACCTCCACTTCTCATTCTCACTTCCAATGAACAACAACGCAAAATGCCTCATATCTTCCCCTCTCATCGCCAAGCAATCCCATCCATCACGGGCATTCATATCAATCTGCATTTATTCTCCACCACAACAGAGGCGATGTTTTCTTGCGAATTTTTTCTTGATTTTGTGCTCGCATAATGCAGAATTCTTGATTCCGTGCTTGCATAATGCAGATCTCATTTCACTTAATACATTTCTTGGATATCACAATGAGTAAGTCGCACTGGTTATGAAATTTTAGATTTGTAAAGTACATGATGTTGTTGATATAGGGTTGATTCTGAATTATGGAGTAGTGCAGTGATGTGGAGGAATTGGTTGTGTGTATTTGGAGATTATGGATGTAACACCCCGGCTCGGCTATACCGTACATCTGGAGTAGTTACCGCCACACCTAGACTGAACCCAATCAAATCCAGATAGAGTTCACTCTAGATGCACAGGCTAAAGACAAGGAAACTGTTTCATATCGTCATTACCCATCATATATATGTATATAGCATCAGCAAAAGAGTAGCTATACTAGCTACTAATATGTAAAAAATTTTCTTAAGGCCCATTAGAACAAGAGTTTGGGCCATTCCTGACCTTACTAGCCATCTTGGAACTACCATGGCTACAAAAGATATGTACACAAAAAGTTCAGTCTTAACTCCTTCCCTGAAACACGACCTACTCCAGTGGGCGGTACACTGGGCCAGTATACGTTCCCCAAACAAGGTGCCACTCGCCCTCAAACCAGGTGATGTGATCCAGGAAGTTACATGGGGTGTTTACCATCATCCACTCGTCAAAATAATCCGGAGGATTAGGGTCCCACGGATAAGGGTAGTGAACAACGAACTCAAGAGGGTTACTCCCCGCTAGGACCTCGATGGGGTAGAACCCATGACTCGCCTGAATAACATCCATGAAACACCATGGACTACCGGGGGCAGGAGGACAGACTGGTACATCTGGGTGAACAGGAGCAGGAACAGGATCAGGAACATAAGCCGGAGCTAGAGGATTAGGAGCGAAGCCGGGAGTATACGGGTCGTCACCCGCTAGGTACTGTACATAATCATCATAGTCTATTATGGGGAACATGAACTCTAATGAGCCACTAGAGTTCCTGGGCTGCAAGAGCCCACGCTAGACTGCATCTGATAAGGGACACAATGAAGTGTATTTAGCACGACGGCTAAGTAAGGAAATCCATTGTCACTCAAAACTAAACAAAGGTTTGAAAATATAATAACTTGAAAGCTGTAAGCTTTACCCATGAGTTGAAAATCTACCTGCAACCAGATTATCAACAGTAGAAAGTATAGTAGAATATACGAGTTGAATCAACATATAATACTTTTCATTTCCAGGAATTTTCATCATTTTTATCTCAAGAGAGAGTTCAGCAGCACACTTCAGTGCTCGAAATTTGTCACATTTTACTCTTCAGCATAGTTACGGAGTAACTAAATTTTCATAGTTAGAATACACTTAGTTTCCCCCTGGATAAGTGTGAGGCCTTTTTGGAGTGTTTTCTTAACTTCCTTCCAACAACCTCGGGCCACGGCATTCAAGCCTCCTGCAGATCAATAATCTCAACAACCTCGGGCCGCGGCATTCAAGCCTCCCGCAGGTCAATCATCTCAACAACCTCGGCATTCAAGTTGGTATCAGAGCCCTGTTTCGAGTCAGAACCCTAAGTCAGCTCTCTTTTTGAGTCAGCTCTAGTTTCGAGTTAATAACTAAGTTTCAAAGTCAGCTTAGGTTCGTTAAGACCAACCTAAGTCGTTGTTACAGCCTGATGAGTATAAGCCGCGGAGCAGAGCGGAAACGGAAGCCAGGTAGCGTAAGAAGGGGGTATTTCACTTCTACTCTGCAGAATCTCACGATTCTGGTTGTTGAATAGTATGATTAATACTTGTGTTTTCCTGCATGTGATTGCTTGGGATTATTGTGAGTAAGCTTGCTAGTGTAATACATTAATTATCATTATGCTATGATTGAAACCCTTGCTTAGAGGGTATGGTAAAGTGAATGTTAGGAAGTGTCGTATAGGACTTGAGTGGGTACTATCCTGACTGCCTAACTAGCTATTTCCGTAAGAACTTTTATACCTCGAGTATTAATTTGGAACTATCGTCCAGTGAAAATGCCGCCGAGACGAAATGCGCCTGCCGGTAATGATGATAATATCTCTGCGATAGATCGTATGGCCCAAGCGATGGAACGGATGGCTGAGTTTATGCTAGCTCAGCAAGGTCAGAACCAAAACCAAGGACATCCACGAGTAGATTTTGCTAAAGCAATAGCAAACCGACAACCACCGTATTACGCGGGAGAAAAAGATCTGGTGATTTTGGAAGGATGGATCCGAACGTTCGACAAGTTTCTTAACGCAGTGAATTGTCCTGCGAATCAACGAGTACCTTCTGCGGTCTATTACCTGACGAAAGCCGCAGACAACTGGTGGGCAACAGTTGGACTTGACCTCCTGCAAGACCCAACGTTTGGTTGGGAGGAATTCAAGGTGGAATTGAGGGAACAATTCTACACTGAGCGTATTAAAGGGATTAAATGCGAGGAGTTCCTACGACTAAAGCAAAAGGGAGCAACTATCCAGGAATACCATGATAATTACGTGGAGCTGATGCGTTTCGCGCAAGAGATTGTGCCTGATGAGTCGAGTAAGGCACGGAGATTTGTTCGAGGATTGGATTGGGATGTGAGAAGGGTGATTGCACCATTCATGTGCTCTACTCTGAAAGAGGCGTACGATAGAGCCTCGGATCATTATCAGGTGTACTTGGACCAACAGGAAGTTTACGACCGAAGTAAAAGGAAGACTGATGATAAATCACGGACGTTTCCGTCAAGAAACAAGAAAGCTAACCAAGGTAGCTTTAATCCAATACGAGGAAGAGGAAGGGAAGGAATCAATCAGGGGAACCGCCCTGCTTGCCGAAGGTGTGGAAGGAATCATCCTGGAGAAAATTGTCAAGGAATGAAGCTTAGGTGCTTCAAGTGTGGTCTCTTTGGACACAAGTCCTTTGAGTGCCAAAGTCAGGTAGACAGTCCCCAAAAAACCTCTACAGAATGTGAACCAAGGGAGAAGATTTAATGGGAATGCTGGCCAGAAGCCCGCAGGGGCAGAAGATAAAAGGACCAACTCCCAGTCAGTGAATTTGGGAAAACCAGCAAACGTCACGTTTGGTCCCAACC
Organism: Ipomoea batatas; assembly: GCA_002525835.2. Classification (NCBI taxonomy): domain Eukaryota; kingdom Viridiplantae; phylum Streptophyta; class Magnoliopsida; order Solanales; family Convolvulaceae; genus Ipomoea; species Ipomoea batatas. Next base: position 23,969,821 of record CM008332.1, read on the forward strand.
ACAAAGGAAAGCAAGTGATGGGAGAAAGCAGCTCGGAGAAGCAAGGCAGGATTTATGTCGTCAATAGCGCTGAGGCTCAGGCTAGCGACGCTGTAACTGGTACATTCCCCATAAACTCAGTGCTTGGATTAGTCCTATTTGATACGCGGGCTACCAATTCATTTATATCATCTGCGTTTGCTGATAAACTGAAGTTAAGGCCTACTGCTAGATTAGATCTAAATGTCACAACGGCCTCGGGAGTAGTAGTAGCCTGTAGAGATAGTTATGACAACGTTGCTATAGAAATAGCGGGATTTAACTGTCCCGGAAACCTCGTTCGTTTTGAACTTGAGGGCATTGATGTAGTACTTAGGATGGATTGGTTGTATAAGTATAAAGCTCGGATCGTGTGTAATGAGCGAAAGGTTGTCCTACGAGGACCAAAGGGAAGGATAATATCCTACCGAGGAGTTGGCAAGCAACTCGAGTCAAGGTTGTTGACGACGCAGAAATTGAATAAGTTCGTGCACCAGGGATGCGAAGTGTATCTCTATTTGGTGCAAGATGCCGAAGTAGAAGAACTTGAGATTGATCGAATTCCGGTTGTACGTGAATTCCCTGACGTATTCCCCGACAATCTCACGGAAATGCCGCCGGAAAGGGAAGTGGAATTCACCATCGACCTCGTACCAGGAACCTCACCTATCTCGAAAGAGCCTTATCGAATGGCACCTAAAGAGATGGAGGAGCTGAAGGCACAATTGGCGGAATTATTGGAGAAGGAATTTATTAGGCCAAGTGTATTGCCTTGGGACGCAACGGTACTGTTCGTTAAGAAGAAGGATGGGAGTCTCAGATTGTGCATCGATTATAGGGAACTCAATCAAGTCACGGTAAAGAACAAGTACCCGTTGCCCATGATCGATGATCTATTTGATCAGTTGAAAGGAGCGGGCATATTCTCGAAGATTGACTTACGGTTAGGGTATCACCAAGTGCGAGTCGCGAAGGAGGATGTGCCTAAAACGGCATTTCGGACGAGATACGGGCACTATGAATTCACGGCCATGCCCTTTGGAGTGACTAACGCCCCCCAGGAACCTTTATGGACTTGATGAATCGAATTCTCCTTCCGTACTTGGATAAATTCGTTGTCGCCTTCATAGATGACATCTTGGTCTACTCTAAGACACCGGAGGAACACGAGGAACATCTCAGGACAGTGTTACAGACACTATGGGAAAAGAAACTTTTCACAAAGCTTTCAAAATGCGAATTTTGGAAGAGAGAAGTTGCATTTCTTGGACACGTAATCACCAAGGAAGGAATAACGGTAGACCCAGCCAAGATACGAGCTGTAATTGAATGGGAAGTACCCAAATCAGTTACTGAAGTCCGCAGTTTCTTAGGGTTGGCGGGTTATTACCGAAGATTTGTTCAGGACTTCTCGAAGATAGAAAGACCGTCGACAAACCTGCTCAAAAAGACGACCAAGTATAGTTGGAGTGAAGAATGCGAGCAGGCATTCCAGGAACTTAAAAAGAGGTTGACAACTGCTCTAGTGTTGACCTTACCTGTTGGAACGGAAGGTTATGAGTTGTACACTGATGCGTCTCACAAAGGATTAGGATGCGTCCTGATGCAAGATGGAAGGGTAATAGCTTATGCCTCTCGTCAATTAAAACCTCATGAAGCTAACTACCCGACACATGACTTGGAACTAGCAGCCATGGTATTCGCTCTCAAAATTTGGCGACACTACTTCTATGAAGTCTCATGCAAAATTTATACGGACCACAAGAGTTTAAAGTATATCTTTACTCAGAGGGATCTCAATTTAAGACAAAGGAGATGGTTGGAGTTGATTAAAGATTATGACTTGGAAATTCAATACCAAGAGGGTAAAGCAAACAACATAGCAGATGCCTTGAGTCGGAAAACAAACCATGCTCTTTAGATATTACCCGAGCAGTTATGCAAGGATTTTCAAGGACTCAATCTGTAAATAAAGATGTGTGGTCAATTGGAACAAGAAATGAAATTATATTACATGTCGGCTACTCCAACCCTGTTTGAGGAAATCAAACAAACACAAGAAGAGGACAATTGGGTAGAGAGCATCAAGGAGAAGATGGTTGATGGAAAACATGGTCCATTTGAATTACACCCGGATGGGAGTGTAAGATTCCAAGGTAGTTGGATAATACCTAAAGGGTGTAAGAAGATAATGGAGCAATTAATGAAGGAAGGTCATTACACACCCTATTCAATTCATCACGGTGGGGATAAATTGTATAATGATTTGAAACAAAACTTCTGGTGGTCGGGCATGAAAAAGGATGTAGCTGAATTTGTGGCTAGATGTTTGAACTGTCAAAAGGTCAAGGCAGAAAGAAGTAAACCAAAGGGATTACTGCAACCATTAGAGATTCCGCAGTGGAAATGGGACTCAATCTCTATGGATTTTGTGGGAGGATTGCCTAGAACTAAGTCTGGAAACGATCAAGTGTGGGTCGTTGTCGATCGACTGACCAAAACAGCGAGGTTCATTCCAATGAACAAAACATGGTCAATGGAAAAGTTGGCGAGAGCCTATGTTAAACACGTGGTTAAATATCACGGAGTAGCGCAAGATATCGTTTCGGACAGAGACTCACGATTTCTGTCACGCTTTACAGTGTTGCAAAAATCCCGCCTAGGCGTCGATTAATCCCCGCCTAGGCGCTAGGCGTTGGTCGACCGCCTAGCGTATCACATTAAATGGTGGTCTAGGCGGCTGGCCGGCTAGGCGACCGCCTAGGCCGCCTAAGCTCCGCCTAGGCCGCCAAAGCACCGCCTAGGCCGCTTAGGCGCTGATCGCCTAGGCGTCGACTAGACCGACTAGGCCTTCTTGTCGGTCGATTAACTATTGTTCTTTTTTTGTAATGGGTTATTTCACTCAAAACAATATCGTTTTGAGCGAAATAATCCTAAATTGTACAAACTTTAGATATTTTTTAGGTTAATATTTAATATTTTATTATTAACTATTAAAGTATTATATAATTTATAATTATTAGACTTTAAAAAATTAAAAATACTTAAACAAATTTTTAAAAAATAAAAAATACACGAACGCCTAGGCGCCGATTAATCCCCGGCTAGGCGTCCTAGGCGCTAGGCGCTCCCCGAGCGCCTAGGGGGCGCCTAGCGATTTTTTCAACCATGCGTTTTTGGGAAGCGTTGCAAATGGCTATGGGCACTCAGCTCAAATTAAGTACAGCTTTTCACCGTGCCACTAATGGCCAAACGGAGCGAACAATACAAACGTTGGAAGATATGCTCAGAGGTTGCGTGCTCGATTTTCAGGGTTCATGGGACGAGCAGTTGGATCTAATAGAATTTTCTTATAACAACAGTTACCACGCGAGTATAGGAATGGCTCCTTATGAGGCACTATATGGACGAAAATGTCGAAGTCCTCTGTGTTTGAGCGACAAGAGCGATGTTGTTATACTTGGACCTCAGTACCTACAAGAGACTACTGAGGCAATCAAGGTAATTCGAGAAAGGATGAAGGTCGTGCAGGATCGACAAAAGTCGTATGCCGATTTGAAGCGACAATTCACCGAATATCAGGTTGGGGAGAAGGTATTACTGAAAGTCTCACCCACTAAAGGAGTCAGAAGATTTGGAAGGAAAGGAAAGTTGAGTCCTCGTTATATAGGACCTTATGAAATTTTGGAAAGGATAGGAAATTTAGCCTATCGACTGGCCCTGCCGATTGAGCTTGATAAGGTACATAACGTATTTCATGTCTCTCAACTTAAGCGGTATGTACCTGATGCATCCCACGTATTGGAACCTGAGGAATTGGAGATGGATGATTCGTTAGTATACGAAGAAAGACCAATTCGAATCTTGGACTCTAAAACCCGAGATACAAGGAGGAAATCAGTCAAAATGATCAAAGTCCAATGGTCGAATCACAGCCCAGAAGAAGCTACGTGGGAATCGGAAAGCGTTATGATAGAACGTTATCCAGAGTTGTTTAACTCAGGTGCGTAGAATCAACCTACTTGTTATGTGCCTAAACAAATTGTGTGCTAAGATTAGGCATACTAAGAATTCGTTGTGTGTAAACGAAGGTGAGTAGTAATCTACTTAGAAATCATGGATAACAAGAAGGAAGTTTCGGGGACGAAACTATTTTAAGGGGGGAAGACTGTAACGCCTCGTCTATTCCGATAAGTCTAGGGTTCGAAAAATATTTCTCTAGGCTATGACATTCATGAGATGATCTCTCGATACTTCAAAAGGATTTTTATAAGTGAAAATAATTATTAATAAGCTACGATCATACGTGCCGGTCACGAACCGTAAAAATTTTTAAGGATGTATATACAGTTCGAATTTCCCTAGGAAATAGATTATTAAGCATGATACGATTAAGCGTGAACTTCCTACCCAGTTCAGCGGAAATTAGACGAACTGTAAGAGTGAAATTTATTACGAACCTCCGTACCACTGTATTTCGCGATATACCGGAAAATTGTCCGATTTTTCAAATTAGTGACGGGATTATTTTCAAAATAATTTTGGTTTCAAAATTTTTCCTATTTAAATTATTTTCCACCGAAACTATATCTGTTTTAATCCCGAACAGTCTAACCGAAGATATTTTCCCTTACCCACCACAAAAATGTGGCACTTGGCAACTTTCTACACCACATGTTATTATTAAAATATTTTTGAAGATGATCAAAATGGAAACTTGATCTCCAAGTTTCTTATTTCTTACCTTATAAGAAACAATGTAGCTTGATCTCCAAGTTTCTTATTTCTTACCTTATAAGAAACAATGTAGCTTGATCTCCAAGTTTCTTCATCCCTAAAGTGTTGCTATAAAAAGGAGACTTGATCTCCCATTTTCTTCATTCCATACCCATTTGGCCGAAATTTAGAGAGGAAAAAGGAGAGGAAAATTCTTCATCTTCTTCCTTGAGTTCAAGAAGCTTCATAGCCAATTTCTTCACAAGATCATCATCTATTCGGTAAAATTCCATTTTTATTCGGTTAAAAGCTTTGTTTTCTTCCCTAGAACCTAGCTATAGGTTAAGATTTCTTAAAATTCTTGTTATGGTGGTATGTTTTGCCTAGGGATTTTGGTGAAAGAATTGAGTAAATGAGAGGATTTAGCTATTGATGTTTAAAGGATTTGAAGGAAAATCTAGCCTCTCAAGTTTCTTATCAAGTGGCTAGAATCCCATTAAGTGTTGAGGAGAGTTTCGGTCTTCAAGGGTAAGATTTCATGTTCACTAAAATTATTATTTACCCCATATATATGTATATTGATATATGATATGATATCAAAATTATGTGTTTTGCAAAATTATGTGCATTATGATGTCCATGTGATCACAAGTACATTGCATAATATGTGTATGATTCTCGAATTATCGAGAATTGATTTTTACGGGTCAAACCCGTGTGTTGAGTAAATGCTTGGCTTGGAATTTTGGTGTTATGTACATTATATGTACTAAGAATGATATATTCTTATGGAATGAATTATTGTGGAGAAAAATATGTCTTGAGAAATTATATATTTTTGAAGAAAATATTTATTATGAAGAAATGATATATTTTGGAAATTATATGTACATATTTAGTCTTGGAGGATAAGAATACTTGCTGCCGGTCTGAGCCGAAAATGGGCTGTGGTCCAGATTATTACGAGCACTTAGGGCTGCGGTTCTATTTGCTATTGATATGAGAACCTATGGCTGCGGTCCTATTGATTGAGTATTGGTGTGGGTTGTATCCCCAACTTGGTATTTAATCCTCCTTGACAAATATGTTATTTTGGGAAAAATATATCTCCACATTATTTTGGAAAAGTATATTATGAGATAAATGATAAAAACCCAAGCCTATATTTTTCGGGGTGAAATGGAACTTACTTAGCTTATGCTAATTTTGGGATATACACCCCTTCGTTTTTGTGTTAAAATGATTTTTGCAGGTGAACATGAATAGGATGGAAGTGAGGTTGAGATTAGTCCATTTGAGGAGTAGGCATTTGGAGGATTTTATTGTTTGGAGGAAATTTTGGTTGTATAATTACTTCCTTGTATTAAGTTGGACTTTGGATGTATTTTGATGTTGTAAGTTTAGCATGTGCACTTAGAGTGGAGTTTGTCAATGAGGTGATAGAATTCACTCTAGGTGTGGCGGTAACACCTATTTTTTGCTGGTTAGATGTGTAAGCGTCCGCAATATATTATTGGGATTTTGTATCAAATTTAAGATGTGAAAATTGGGGTGTTACAATGGAAAATAGGGAAATTTCTAACATTTTTAATCTCAACTTGATACCTTTTCTTTGCTTCTTAGGAAGAAATATAAATAGTTCATAATTTAGTCTTCTGTTGGGTGTATACAATTGTATAAAGATTGCATATGGCATTAAAATGATCTTTTGACATCACTAACCAAAAAAAAAATCTTGAAACTGTAAGGAAATACTTACGTTTTCATGGGTGCAACACCAATCCATTGTATTTACTGTGCAGTGGAATAAGAGAATGAGATCAGCGAAACCAAGATAGTATTTCACAAAGAACGGGAAGAATAGGGATGCAATGCAAAATGAAGAATTATGATTTCTTCCATTGTATTTATCGGGTGGTGGGGAATGAGAGAGTCACCTTTCACGGAGAACGGGAAAAAGATGGATGGAGAATTGTGATTTATTTAGCCATCAATCCATTGTATTTATAGGGGTAAAATGTGAGATCGAAAGGAAAGTGCATGCAAATGTGTAATCAATTATTTAAAGCTTTTAAATACTAATTTTAAATGACATTGCAATTTGCCTTTATTAAAAATAATAACTCCTGTTATTATCCGATCATTATTATTATATTAAGAATTTGCAATTTGCCTTTATTTTAATATTATTTTTTTGTACAAATAAGTAAATATTATGGCATAAATTAACTCATTTCTATTTATAATATAGCATTGCCTTTTAAACATTATAGAAATTTTCAATAATAGTGTAAACAACAGCTGCGATGACTTACAATAGTAAATAGTAAAAAATGAAATAAAAATTATGAAAGTACTCCTTAGTATTTAGTGATTTTACTCTAATATTGGAACAAAATTGAATTCCTTAATCTATTCAATTAATTAATTACAGAAAATGAATATATAATTACAAATTATTATTGAGATTATTGAGAATTGACAAATGCAGATTCATAAAACAAACTACTACACACAACTAATTTCAATTTTTAACACAAATGTAATTTTAATTCATAAATTAAATTGCGTAAAATAAAAATAATTCAAAATATGGTTTCATAGACTGTGAATTAATTGTTAAGCATATTCCTACAACTTTTTGGCCATATGGTGTGATATGCTCTATTTCTAATATTATTATTAATAAACTAGTTTTATACGTGCATTGCGCGTATGGGTTAATGTCCAATGTTTATATTTAAATAAATATTTGAAAGTATATCAATGCAAGATTATATAAGAGAAGTTTATACATGGGTAATTGAATGTCTAATTTTTTTATTTAAATATCTAACTCAAAGTATATGAATCCAAGATAATATAGAAAATTCATTATAATTATTACTAAAATAAATGTTTGCAACCTTGTAAAATCGATAGTCTAAATATTTGGTCTAAAAATGATAGTCTAAATAAATACTACTTTTCATTTTAATTTTTCTAAGTGTTCTTAGTTCTCTTTTGAGTAACATTGTCATTGTCTTTATCTTTACTATTTGTTCTATTCCTTTTTGTTGATAGTGTGTTATTTGCAATTCGGTTATTGTTGGTAGCATAGATGACAACGTCATGCAATGAGATTATGATATATGTGTTATGGACTTTACTTTAGGTGTTCTGCTTGAGGTTCATTTGGTTCAACTATTATTGTTGAATGAGTTATTGTGGATAAAGAAATCCCCAGTTTAAGAAAAAAGATTAAATAAATTAATAAAAATTTGAAATTTTAAAATATTATATATTCCAAAGATATTAAAAGGTGGTTTCTCGCTTCAATTTGCGGGGTAATGGGTTATTTGAGTACTTTCATTATCAACAAATCCCCCAAGTACGTAGTTAATATGATTGGTTTCAAACTATTCTTTTTTTTTTTCATGGTATTAAAGAAATACATATGTATCATTTTTTGGTGTAACTACTAATTTATTTAATTCAATAAGAGTAGAATAGAGCGATTCCACTTCAATTTGTTGGGTTATTATTTGAGTACTATCTTTGTCAACCAATCCCCAAGTAGTTAATATAATTAGCTTCAAATTATTTTAAATTTTTTTTCATAGTATTAATAAAATACTTGGTAAATAAATATATAACATTATTTTGTACTATAACTTTGATATTTAATTATTACAAGATATTGTAAAAATAAGATAATGGACAATGTAATGAATATCAGTTGATAAATTTGAATGTAAAGAATCTTTGCATGAGAGAAAATAAAGACAATATAACTAATGAAATTATTTCTCTTATTTAATTTATTTTTTTGATAATGAATAATTTTTTCAAATAAAGGTATTGTAAACACATAATTCTAAATTAAAGAAATACATATGTATTATTTTTTGTTGTAGCTACTAATTTATTTAATTTAATAAGAGTAAATAGAGTGAGAAACTTAATTATCTCAAATTTGATTGAGATGAGGTTCGAACCTAAGATCTTTCTTATAGAAATTAATGGGTAAGTTAAAAGTTAACGGAATATTAACGGAGAAGAGAATATTTAACGGAAAACTTAACGGATAATCATAAAAGTAAGGTTAAATTAGGTAATCTCTATTAATAATATTAATCTGAATTATCTTAGCCATCTATTTGATTCAATAATTCATCTGAACCATCCATTTGATTACCGCCATTTTTTCTACCCATTTTAGGCCTAACTCTCTTTGGCTCTTATTAATATAGTAGATATGGATAATGGCATTACATTATTAATAAATTAATAAATATGAATAATTAATAAAATAATAAAATAATAAATAAATAAATAATATCCATTATGTTGTTACTAAAATGCCCTCCAATTTTGGGGGGAAAACTTTTGTTAGGCACTTCTATTATTATATATATAGATAGATTGACTAATAATAATTCCCTAATAATTACTATGGTAATTAAGCTAAACATTGACTGTTGAATTTATTTTTATAATAATTATAATTAAATTATTTCTCACTTTTCTCATATTTATTTTAGTAATAAAATAATTACATAAATCATATTACATATCGATCTTTTTAAGATAATTGTAGACAAACAAGTCATATATTATTCGATCAATTAATTGAGTAATAGTTTAGGACTAATATTACAATAAAATAAACGTACACATTCAATATTAGAATTTTTTTTACGCTTTTCAATATTCTTCTTTTCTTTTTACGCTTTTCAAACCCAAACGAATATTTTCTAGAAGAAATAATTATAAAACCCTAAAGAAAAAATAAAAATTTATTTAGAAACTCTATGAAGAAATAATTAATCAAGAAACAAATTCTTGAATATATTATTCTGAATAAGAATTATTAAGTCAGGTAAATAAAACAATAAACAAAAATTGTGAAATATTTAATAATTTTAATTACCT